>VZSV01000012.1:4051924-4075851 GCA_013398735.1 Nothocercus julius
CGGCGCCGCCACCAACGGCCGCTAACGGTCGCCCGTGCGGGGTGGGGCGGGCGGGTGTAACGGCTCTGCAGAGCCGCGGTCGCGAGACCCCACGTTGTCCTCGGTTCTACGGGAGGGTTAAACACACCCCAAAGTGCGGCCAAGTCCAGGGCGGCCCCTTCTCGGCCGGGGACTCCGTGTTCCAGAGGCGCGGAGGGAGCGCCGAGAGCCCGAAGGAAAGTGAGCGGCGAGCACAGCTGTGAGCCCTTTAAGTGCCGGTCGCCGGGGCTAATCCGTCTCCTAACGCGGGTTTAAGCTGGCTTGGAGAGCTCGGCGTGGAGCCGGGCGCTCTCCTGGGTGTCTTGGCTGCTTACTGCGGTGTGGGTGTGCGGCTGCCGAGGTGGGCAGGGGTCCCGGCGGCGGCGAGATGGGCAAGGAGAAGGAAACGGGGAGGAAAGGGTGGTTTGTGCAGCCTGTCCCTGCTCTGACACCTGCCCCGCTAAGCGTCTTGGAGCGCTGAAGTCCTGGGTTTCCTCACACTCTGAGTGGTACTGCTAAGGTCAGTCGGGTGGCTCTGGGTCTTGGCTGCATGTGAGGGATGGGCTGCACTGCCTGGCACTGCTGCCGATCAGGGTCTGGCTGAGGGCAGCAACAGCCCCTGTGGCACCCCGGCTGCTGCGGCTCGTGGGCACACAGGTGTCGCGGGCGGGAAGCACAAGGTTTCCCACAGCTCTGCCTCTTGCTCCCTGTGCTGAGTGTGATCTCTACGGGCAAAAACTTTTCATACAGTAAGTCTAGTAGTCTTCTTAGGAGTCCTAATTTAAAACAATGTGGGTTTTCAAACAACTTGTGCCATGGGAACCAAACTTCAACAGTGATCCTAGTGATGTCCAGTATGAGCAGAAGGCCCACGTAGGTTAGTGGTGCTGCTGTGCGCTAAGGCTGAGTGGGACTTTAAGGCTCTCCATAAATACTCTTTCTGACTGATACCGTAGCCAAGATTCATCACTGTACAGAAATACACGGGCTAAAACAGAAATACAGCTAAAACAGATTCGCACCTTTTGTGTTAAAGACCTGCATCAGATGTTTATTGTTGCTTTATGGTAGCAGTTTGTGGTTTGTGTAGCTTTAGTGGCAGGAAAGCTCTGTGCTTTCTCCCCTCTATTCTCCTCTGTGCTCTTTTCCTCTACTGCTTGTACTTGCTTCTCTCGCTTACATGACTGGTGAGGAATACTTTAGGGCCCTTTGTACTGCTGGAAACTTGACTGCACTATCTGCAGAGATCAGACCAGGTTACAGTATCGGAGCCACCACAGCAAGGTCTGAGCCATGTCTAAGCAAAACACCAGAGCAGATCAGTGTGTGTTTAACTTCCTGGCTTTGGTAGGTTTAAGTAACAATCTAGTGTAACTCTTACACAATATTTTTATGGTTGGTATTAAACGTATTTATTGTTTAAAACATGAGTGGGAATTTGGCAGAGAAATAGTCCTGGTGCTCGGCAGATGGAACTTACTTACTCTGGTAAGCAGGCAAACTGTAAAATGCTACTATGTTCCTCCGTAAGCAGATTTGCAAAACACCCACTCTTTTGCTACTGCAGATACCATGAGGACTATCTTCTGTAGAGAGTCTCGGCCGTTACGAGGGCTCTAGGCCCTTGGCTGCTCTTTCACTTTTCCTTCAAGGTCTGTAGGCTGGGTTTTTGCCTGGAATTAATCACCATAGCTCATTTATTTATTTATTCAGTGAAGGGAATCTGCTTTATGTTAGTCCAGCTGCACAGAAGATCCTGAGGCTGCACCCGTTTCTATCGGTTACCTTTTCTGCTTGTGTTGCTGTTTTCAGTGGTCATTTAAAAATAGCTTTCCCGCCGACAGTTGAGCCTGGGTCAGGCCAAGGACTTGTTTCTTCTGCCTTCTTGCAATCTAAGTACAGATGTAAAATGCACTGGAGATCCTTTTTTTTTTTTTTTTTTTTTTTTTTTTTTCCCCCTAAAAGATTGGGGCTCGAAGAATGTATTAGAAACTACACAAATGTAGGGCAAGTCAGAGCAACATTTTACTTGTAAGGAAACCCTTCAAAATTGAGAATACAAAGAAATCTTTTTTTTTTTTTTTTCAGAACTACTAACTGTAGAAAATGTGGCCTAACTGTATGCAGTGGTAGTTACAAAAGGCCGCTCAGATGCTCCTTTGGTAGAGATGCTATCCCTTTGATTTCTGTTTCATCTTGCAGCACCTCCTGCAGCAAGATACGCTCTGGCTGCCCTTCTGTTATGCTACCTAAAAGGTGTGATGGCCGAGTGACTCACAGCTGTGGCAAATACACCAAAGAGCCAGCCTGTTTCTATAATGATGAGAGTAGAGAGTCTAGCGGAGAGGAAACCGTACGGAGTATGAACACCGCCTGCCTGCAGGCTGGCAGCCTCCAGCTCCGCTCCCAGGGCTCCCCTCCTTCACAGGCTCCGGGAGCAGCGGGAGCTGCGAGGCTGCGCAGGCGGCTCCAGCCCTGAGCAAGGGCTGGGGGTCAGCACTCCCTGGCCCACGAGTGCCTCCCCCGAGCACAGTGCCCCTGCCCCTTTGCGCTCTCATGGGCACTGCCCTGGGCTCCCTTTGGCACCCTCTGATACCTGCAGCCACCGAGACATGACAGTCAGTAAAGCTTCATCTGAAGCACCGCCTTGATCCCCCGTGCTTCTGTTAATCAAAACTCCCTGCTACTTGAAACTGGGTCGTATCCTTGGATATATGTTAACCGCTGTGCAGATTCTTTTTTCTCAAATAGCTTGTGTCCTTCAAAACAGTTCCTGTGCTCCTAAAGCGGAATATGTTCTCTGATGTGGTCTAAAAGCAGAGCCCGAGCGTCCCCGGGAAGCCCTGCTATTCAGCAGCGGGGCTGAGGAGAGCTGTTGCGTTACTATCAGGATATTTGCATGGCTTTTAAGTGTCTTGCTTGAAGAGCTCTGTTGAATGCCTTTTGGCGTTAATTGGCACCCAGGATAGGTGTGGGCTCTCAATCTGAGGTCAGAATTTCCCCTGAGATTACAACAGCCCAGCAAGCAGTCATAAACACCATAGCCTTCTACTTTGCTAAACAATAAAGGAGATTCCAGCCGAAGGGGAAGTGCTGTTCTTGGAGTCCTGGGAAAGCAAGGCTCTGCATGCAGCAGATAACGCTAACGAGCCTTGCAGAGAGGTGGTGGAGAACAGGGAGCAAGGTCTCCATTACAAGATTATGATGGGTTATATAAATAAAACTGGGAAGGTGCCGACAGCAGTTTCTTAATTAGAACTGTGCTAAGATTCCTTGTTTGGAACAAAATTAAGATATCTTTTTCACAAGAAAAACAGAATTTGGGATTCTTCTGTGACTCTGTCACTACTTACTTAGGTTTAGCCAGCAGCACAGCCCTGACAACACGGGAAGCCTGCACATATCAGTTATCACATAGAGACTTCTGAGATGGGTGTAACCAAACCGGCTTCAGTCCACCTTTGAGGTGCAGTGCAGAGAGATGATTAGATACCCTTTGCTGTCCAGAGGACACTGGGTTTCTGACTCTTCTGAGTGATGCAATCCAAACTTCATCAAAAAGGAAAATAAAAACTAATTTAGTATTTTCATATGACCCACAGTGTTGCATCTTCTGTTTTTCCTGTGACTCCTTTAAAAAGTGGCTGAGATTATCCATGCAATCTGGGAATGGGGCTTGTTCTACTTCTTTTAGAAACTGTCTTCCTTTTCTGTTATTCTCTGATCTGCCATGTGTGGGAAAAGGTTGAGCAGGTCTCCCGCGTGAGCAAGTTCCATCTCTCCGCTCTCTGCTGCTAGCAGTATGAAACCACCACCTGCAGGATGGGTGAGAAGGTATTTCCGAGCTCCTCAGCCCAGTTTGTCACCATGCTTTGCCTGTCTGACAGTGGATTTCCTGGGACTCTATCTATAGCCCACTGAAATGAGTGACAATGTTTCCATTGACGTCACTGGACTTTGGATTAGACTCCTGCTTGTCCAAGCCCTCAAGACTTTTCTCCCTCCACCCTGGCACAGCTGACATGCCCCCAGGACTACTGTAAATCAGTAATGATTATCAGTAACACTCCTGGATTAACAGGCTGCTAAGAGAAAGGTAAACCACAGGAGACCTGACAAACTGAGAACATACATATATAGAGGGTCAAGCTGTATTCTCGCTTTGCACAAGTGCAGATCCCACTCTGTGCCTACTACTTTCCAGTCCCGGAGGGCTGTGGAGGCTGGAAGCTGTGAGAAGAATCAATGGAAAGGGAATTCTTCCTTCTCAGAAAATCAGTTTCTATAGGGGAAGCGGGTGCTGCTGATTCATTCATGGCTAATCAGAAAGCAGCCCTGCTAAAACAAGTCTTAGCAAACAGTGATCCTGCCCACAAGAGTCTCAGGGAGATTGATGTCTGTCCAGTTACATGAACAGCCTCCAGTTGGCCAAACAATAGTCAAAGAGTAAGTTACAGAAAATATTCCCTTTGGTAGTAAAGGAGCTAGGAGAGGCTGCAATCCTGTTTTGGGAAGGGGAGAAACCAAGACCTTGATACTGCTGCTGACTCCTTTGAGCAGCCTCTGGAGCAAGAAGCAGAAAACACAGGGGGAAATATGGGCAAAGCTAAAGGGGAGAGGTGGAAGAAGTGGGGCGGAGGTGCAGAGCATGTGGTGAGAAAAGAAGGGAGCAAAGCTCTAGAGGAAGCGAGAAGAAGAGAAATGCAGGACATGCTGGCACTGTTGACAAATAAGATTTGGAAAGAGCAAAAAGTTTCTTTATAACTACAGCTAAAAGAAAACTTTTATTTGAGAAAGTCTCAAAGGTACTTAGTAGCAATTGCTAAAAAATGAAGGAAATCCCCAAGGCTGCGTGTTGAGAGAAGCCAGAATTCCAGACTTGAATGTAGCTGCGGCAAAAGTCTGCCTAAAACCCTGGGAGGTGGTTGTCACCTTGCAGTCAACAGCACGAAGGGAAGGTTTCACACAGAGAATGACAAAGAAATCTTGAAACTCGGCATGCTTCTGGATGGAGCTTCAATAAATGACCCTGAAATTTTGCTTGAATAACCCCTGACCAATTCCTCAACTGGATTAAAGCCAGCTCCCAGGAAAACCTGTTATAAAGGATCAGAAAACAGCCAACTATACAGCACAAATATCAGAAGGGGCAGTGTCTCTTTCTTTCTTTTGATACTTTTGCCATGAAGTGTACTTTTGTCCTTTTCCTCAGTAAGAAGGTAATTCCGAGCCCTTTTCCTCCCCTTAGGTGGCCACATCTTGCTCATAGTTGTTTCCCTCTTCCCTAACAGGAGAGCCATTTACAGGCATTGCAGGATTAGCCTGCCTGTGAGCTCTAAATTGGAAACAGCAGCTACAATTAGTGGAGGCCACACTACCTCCTGCAGGCTGCAGGGCCCCATGTTGGGCAGACTGGTGGCTTTCAATCCTGCCAAATGGAGATGGCCAGCTTCCAGCTTTTGGGAAGAAGAGATGATGCATGAGGGATGGGGAAGGAAACAATCTCATACAAACAAGGCTCCCTTAGGGGCAGCCAGCACAAACTGCCATTGTGCATAAAACGCTTGGATGAGATTTTCCTTCATTTGAGAACAGACCATTTTAGTGTCAGGTAAGATGCTTTCCTTAATTCATGCTCTTCGCATTTGGAAGTGGATGTTAACATAGGAGAGAAAAGTGCAAGGCCTATTCCGGGTCAGGGTATCCATGTTCCCTCAGCAAAAGCAAGTGTGCCAGTGTTTTATGAAAGCTCCCTGTTAGTGCCAGGCTTGGGCTTAGCAGGCATTGCACTGAATATATCTGAAATATTTTTCTAACTGCTTGTCCTCTGCAGGACTGCCTTGACACCTAAGTGCTAGGCAGGAGGGTCTTTCCTGCACAGAAAAGCTCGCTTGGAGGTGAGACTGTGAGACGGAACAAAAAGGCAGTAAGAAGAGCCCAGGACCACGTGAGAGCCAGAGTGGATCAAGTCAGAGCACAGGCCTCCTCCTTGCTCTGTTTCCTAGTTTTGACTACTAAATTACCCCCTTGTCCCTCTCCTAGTGAAATAGCTGGTCAGCTAGGAATAGTTGGGAGGAGGCAGAAGTCTCAGGTTTATAGCTGGGCTTTTCTATATTGACTTGCCCCTGGCTAACTCCACTGAGGTTACACCAGTGTGAGACCAGGTCCCAGCCAGAATAGAAGCACAGTAAGCTAACCCTTTGGCTGGCAAAATACCACAAGGAAGAGGGCATGCTCAGCCTCCTCAGGTGAGGGTATAGATGAAAATAGCAATGATAACATAATTGCTACAAAGAAGGAGGTCTTCAGTTTTCAGGATCTTCATCCCTAAGATGTACTGCTGAGCAGAGGCTGGCACGTAACAAGATCCTGTATGTTTTATGTCAGTAGGATTGCAGCAATCCCAGCCTGCATTTGCTCACATGTTCTGGGCAAGCAAGCGAGCAGCCAGAGCACTGTGATGATGTGAGAGCAGGGGCTGGCTGACAGCCAGGGCCTCCCAGGGATGAAAGCAATGAAAGGACCTGCTGCTACTCCTCCTGCAGATGTGACATAGGAGCAGAATGACTTCCAGCAGCAGCTGACTGTGGGTGGTGTCGTAAGAGCAATCGTAACTAGTATTCAAGGCCAAAACTCAGTTGCTACAGGGATCCCTCAGGTGTGAGCACTGTAAACTAGCACAGGCATTACCGTTCACTTTTGGGTGAGCAACAGATTTGGGAGATATGGGGGGAAAATATTGTTGTCTGAACTGTGCTGATTGTGGCAATCTTGTTCTTTTTTTCTCTCCCCTGCCCCAAATCCTGCTCCCGCTGAAGAACGCAGGGCACTATGTCACTGGCATCCTGGTTCAGATGGAATGAGCCCCCAAACCGCATTTCCCAGAGGAACCCCTCAGAGATGGTGGCTGAGACGCTAATGATGGAGCTGAGTTGGCAGATGAAGCAGGCCGAGAAGCAGCAGCGAGAGCGGGAGAACGAGTATCGCAAGATCAAGACTGGGGTGGACTACGGCTGGCTGGTCAGCTACCCAAAGCAGAGCTACGATATCAGCCCAGGAGAACGGCTGCAGCTGGAGGATATGTGCAGCAAAATCCATCCATCCTACTGCGGGCCTGTCATACTAAGGTACAGTAAAAGATCTGGTGATACACGCTCTTCCTTTCCCTCTTTCCCCTTGTGGTGTGCAAGGAGGGACTGTGAGTTTCTTAGAACACAGAACTGAGACTTGGCATGAATCACATTGTGACAATACCTTTCTGGAAGAGAGATCTAATGTTTCACACGGCATCACTTCTGCTTTATGTTTCTGACCAGCCTGAGAAACTTCATGTTGCCTGATTGGAAGAGTTACCCATTAAGTATCATGAAGGCTGTTGCTTCAGTCTTAGAATAGCTCAGGTTGAAAGGGGCATCAGGAGGTATCTGGCTCAACAACATCCCGTTCAGAGCAGGACTAACTTCGAAGGTAGATCAGTTTGCTCAGGGCCTTGTCCTGTCCAGTGTAGCATGTCTCCAAAGTGGAGATTCCACAGCCCCTGGACAATTTGTTTTAGTGTTTGTGTGCCCTGACCACGCTCTTCTGTTGTTTCAAGGTCTGCACGGGCATGTGTCCCCACACTGTCCAGCAGAACCAAAAGATGCTTTTCAGCCTGGATGATACAGGTGGGGTCTGCAGAGACACTTCTGCCTTTTGCAGTGTAGCTGTTGCCACAGCTTGATGGCCTTGCTGTTGAGCCTGTCAAGTGCTAGGTATGGGATTGCTGCTTGCTGTCTGAGTAACCTTTAGTGACAGTGACCAGAAATAGATCTGAGCCTGCAGTAGGCATGCAAACTGCTAGGGAGAGAGGAGTCTGTTCTCATTTATTTATTTTTGAACCAAGCATGTTTCTCCTCTCACAAAGTCCAGTGCAGACAAGGAATAATGACTCTTAAGTCACCCTAGCCACAGTGTTGTAGTAAAATGGGCCTTTATTATCCACTTCCCCTTTTCAGCATGTCCTGTGGTTGGAACTATTCAGGAGACACTCTGGCAGGCATGTGTACGCAGCGGTGCTCAGCGCCCTGCAGCCCTTCACGACACTCTGCTGGCACCTGGCTTGCCTTGAGCAAAGGCGCCCACAGCTTCTGCGGCGCAGCTGGAGGGGTGCTGGCGACACTTGTTCCTCTGCCCTGCAGCACAGCCTGGCAGGGATGCCCAAGACCCCATCTTGTCCAGGGCTGAACCTTGGAAACAAGTAGGCACCAGGATTTGCCTCTTGCAAAGGGTGGCAGAATCGGAGATTTGGGATCACTTAGTGGCCAAATTCTCCCCTGTGAAATTTTGCTGGAATAGCACTTGCCGTACATTTGCTTACACAGCTCCGAGTCCTGCTGTAAACAACCACTTGGGGTTCAGGGTTATTTTCACCTTCCTCAGGGGCACTGAGCACTGCCTGTCTGGCAGGCCAGGATTTCCATGAGAGCTAGTTTCTGTCACTGGGGACGGGAGGCTCAAAGTTTATTATTTGCTTCAGAAAAGAGATTTTTCTTTCTGCATTGCTGAGCCAGATCAAACATAAGAGTGCTTGTGTTTTTCAACAACTTCTAGCTGCTCAGTGTTGTAGATTATAGTATCTTCTGCATAGCCTCCAACCTACTGTGACTTGTGGCTTAGAGAAGTGGTATCTCTGTATATAATTGTATACAATAATATAATCATTAGGGTTTTTTTTGAACACATGTAAACTTTCAACATTTGTGGCCTCCTCTGGCAGAGTTCCACAGCTGAACTACAGTTTTGCTATAGCAAACTGTCTTCTGTTTTGTTAGTCATAAGTGTCTGCAAGTTTTATTTAATAACAACATTTTCCTCTGTTGGAAGAAAGTGAACAGTTGAACCCTCCTCTCCTTCCCTGCCTTCTAATTGAGAGGTCTGTGGTTCAAAAATCTTCAATTTCTGACCTTCAAACAATGAAAAAGCTTGGGACCTGCCAGGCTGGGAGCTGAGCATGTGCTGAATCAGGAAGAAGCAGTCCTTCCTTAGGACGGTTAAAGGTGATATCAATTCCCGTCCCAACGTGAGATAATGCAGACATTTTAATAGCTTGCCCAAAACTGTACAAGGTGAATATGATAGTTAGGAATTCAATTAAAATCTTCAGACTTCTAATCAAGTATTTAATGACAAAGTCACTGTACTTCTGTTGTTCCCTCCTGAATACTCTGTGACTTTCTAATATCTAGCAAATTTTAGTAAAATCTTCCACCAAAAAAAGTTGCATTTGGAATTTCCAGATGTGAGACTGTGCTTAGGAGAAGGCCTTGCTTCTCCCTCTGACATTAGGCTTATCCTTTCCTTTCACTCTTTGCCATCTGAAGAGCTGATGTCCTTTTTGATCTACTCAGCAAACACATAGTACTTAAATGCCTCAAGGAGCGTGTGTTGTGGAAGATGGCAGAGTTTGTTCTTCTTGTGTCATGCAGAGGCTGCTTTTATGTGAGATTCTCAGCAATGAGCCAAAGCCAGAACAAAACATTTTTGTCAAAGATGTCACTTTTGCCTCCAAAAGACTTAATGATTATCAAAGTTGTCCTTTTGTGTGGCTACAGTCACATCTACTGATAGGCTGTGTTTCTATATGTTTCTTTGGATGTGGAGGAGGATGGAGAGAAGTCTTTTCTAAAGGTGAGGTTTTTCTCACTGTGCCTGTTTTGTAGAAGCTTTATTTTGGATCAGGCGAAACTTTTCTTAGCCTCTTGAAATTCTAGAGGGATTCAAATACATTTCAAATACCATCACTTCTCCAACAAATATCTGGAGAGTCTGATTCACTTCATACATATAAAGCAATCATATTCAGGTGCAGCTCAGCTATAGTCAAAAGTTACTGGGTTGCAGACCTGCTGTTTATATTTAAAATTAAATCCTTGAGCCATTTGAAGGAAAGGACAATAATTTTTGTGAGGCCCATAGTACCTAAGTGCCATGGTTAAACTGAATGAGTAGACTACTAGTCTGCAAATATAAATGCTAGATTTTGCCATCTTGACTCTGAGACCTAGTTCTGTTCAGCTCTTGTTGGTTCCTTTTGGCTTCAGCGAAAGTAAAGCTGTTGGCTTCTGTCCTTCTCTGCCCAGAGAGAAACAAATAAAAAGCCCAATAGGGAAGAGCAAACCCACACATTGGTGATCTGCAGTGTATTAATACCACAGGCTAGGAACTGTAATTTTGCAAGGATTATGTATTGGGGAAGTGGGTTTCATAATATGCCTGACTGTAAAACAAATGACTAAAATCAGAGATGGATTTTGTTTACCATTTTGAGCTTGAGCTGATGCATCTTGAGTGCTGTGGTTAGTGTGAATACCACAGTCTTCTGGAAGTCAAGTAGCCTTCTCAAGCAAAGTTGTTCATAGCTGTACAGTATCACCAAAAATATTCCTCAAAATACAGACTCAGAAGTCAGCAGCTCATTACTAGCACTAAACATCCCACATTTTTCTTTGAATGACTAAACCTACTTAGAGCTCCCAGTTCAGACAGGCGTTGAAGAATGCACTTTACTATAAGCACATTGTTTAAGTGCACTGACTTCTACTTGATTTAGCAGGTCTTTTAAAGTTCAGGCCACACTGAGAAAACCTACTATACTGGGGGCCTAAAGAACAAGGTAGGCAGGTGACAGTGCTTAAAAATGTGCCGATACGTGCCAAGCACAGCCAGAGTCTTAAAAATCTAATGGCTTTGAAATGGGAAATTAAGGGGTCACAATGTAAAGAACAGACTTGTTTGAGCTATGATTAGATCACAGCCTGAAAGAGGGCACAACTCAACCCTGTGTGTGCAGGTACATGCCCAGCAAGCTGCTGTGCTGGCGCAAGGTTTGTTGACAGTCACGTCTGAGACATTAAACTTATATGGGTTAGTCACTAGTGGTATCATAACCTGCTTCATGAATAAAACAGATAAACTTTTCTGATGAGTAAGGAAACCCTACTAGGAGATTTTTCAGATAACTTCAAATCAGGCAATGGCACAAGCTTATTTCACACATTAACCTAGTAACTATTTCATGCATCAGCCTATGCTAGAAGATAGGTGAGGTGATTGTGCAGTTCTGCGTGAGCAGATTCCACTGAGCCACGCTGTGTGGTGCTTGGTTCCTAGCATGGCACGCAGGTACAAACCCATGTTCTTTGATTCCAGTGGTTTTACTGCTTTCGTGTGTTGCGTAGAGAGCAGACAGCTGGATCCGCCAGCTGGTGTCACTGTGCTGAGGAGAGCGGCTCCAGGCGTGCGCAGGCGGCTGGAGCAAACACCTCCTCCCTGCCACACGGCCCGGCGGGCCTCAGCCCCTGCGAACCTGTCCCCTCTTCCTCCTGGGAACCACGTGGGGCATGCACACCTCCACCTGTGTGCGTTGCTGGTCCTTGCATGAACCTGCTCGTCCTGGAGGTGAGTGGGCATTAAAGGGGAGAAGTTAGTCCAAGCTGTCGAGGTGCCCTCTCCCTTGGCCCTCTGCAAGCCAGTGGCTTTCCTTAGGTGGTGGGCAGGCCGCCCTTTCGATTGCTTTCAGTTTGCTTTGTCAGAGCTGCTCCAATCCATATAAGGTAGCTCTTGTGTTGGTCCTGAAAAGTCAGAAGTAAATCTGCTCATCTGCAATGGCCACGTTCACCACACAATTCTTGCTGCTGTAGCTAAATAGAGCGCAGACAGATGGCTGTGAAGGTGGAGCGTATCCTGATTTTAGAAAACTGTTTATTTAAGATAGAGTGGTTAGGAGTGATCTTAGCAACACAGAGCATTTGCTTTAGAGTGCTGTGCTTACAGTCCTCTTGTTCCCAGAGTCGGTCCCAAGTTTAGCAATAGCCCAACGCACAGCCATGTGATCTGGAGACACCAGCAGTGTGCCACAGAGCCTCCAAACTGGAGGTGCTGACACAGGCTTTTTGGTGCACAGTTGCCAATACTAAGGAGGGTGTACTCTTAGGTAGATAAATATATAATGACAGCCTCTCAATGGAGATAAACTAATGGAATGAGTCATCAAATTCACTTCTGCAATAAAAGTTACTTTCAAGACACTTTCCCCAGTATAATAATGACGTGGAAAAGACTTGCGTTTTGATGGACTCGTCTGTCTTAAGCTTCTGATTAGGACAAGGGGAAAAGTACATCTTGGCTCTTCAGCAATGCTGCTGAAGTGCCCCTCTAGAAGGCAGGAAGGATGTCTGCACTGCACCACAGATCTCTGTCACCACTGTATGTGCTAACTCCCAGCAAGACCTGCTCTCCTGCTTGTCCAGGTTCTGCACGTGTGTGTCGGTGTGTCAGTACCTATTTGCCAGTCTGAACTGCATTTTTTGCATCCAAATAGTCAAAGTTCAGAAGTTGCTTTTTTTTCTTTCTTTTTTGTTTTCTTTCTTTAGTGAGGGGGGTTAGGAATTGATTCTAAACGATCTAAATAGGTGGGGAAAATCTGAGGTGCCTTTGGCAGGGGTTTCAGTCAAACTTGTCTGGCTTGGCCCTGAAAGGGGCTGTGCTCTCAGTATTGTGCAGTCTCTCCAGAGCTGTAAATAGCTTCCGATATTTGCTATAAGAGAAGCATATACACCATGCAGTTAGTATATAGGTCCAACACTAGGCTTCCACAGGATGAGTTAAGTGGCATAAACCCAGAGAGTAACTTTTGCTACCCCTTTGGTTTTCTTTCTATCCCTGTGGTCTGGGATAGCCTTTTTGTACAGAATTAAACTAGGACTGAATAACAAATCAAGCAGCAGAATTTTGTTCTATTGGTTTCTCACCTATTAGGCTTGTTCAGATATTAAATATTCAATGTTCAAATACTAACAGACTTGTTCAAATACAAAACTCATTCAGTTTTGTGACAGAAAAATATGGAAATGCTTCCAGGCCTTATAGATTTTAGTGGAGTAGCAGTTTAGATCTTGGTCTGCTTGTAGATATTATTCTAATGCTAAGAATAGAATAATTAACAGAAGAGTAGCTATTTTACCCTGTGTCACGAAAGCATTCTCTTACTGAAGAACCAGAAGATCCATGCAGCCCCTGTGTGCACCGTGGAGCCGGATCCTACGCTCTCCGGGAGCCAGTAGGACTGAAGGCTGGGGACTAGGTCATCAACCAAGGTATCAGAAAGAGCATGTCCTCTTCTCAGCCCAGCTCATGCCTTCATGAAAATAATTACCCTTCTTGGCATCTCAGCTTCCTCACCTACAAAAGAAACGGTGATAATTCTTTGTTTCCCTAGTTTAATTATTTCCCTGGTATTAGGCTAGCTTAATCGGTGGCAATAAATCATTTTGTCCTGCGGCCACTGCACAATGCTACAGGGAAAGAATATTGAGGAGTTTCCCTGGTTTATCCTCAATTTCTGCCAAGCAGCAGTTCAGGAACTCCTTAAGCCAGAATTTGCATTGGGACAATTATGTTTAATCAGCAGTGATGGACACATTTTCTGAAAATTTGTCTAATCAGGCCATTTCTTAAGCTATTACCAGTCAGTTCTGATCTAATTAGTGTTGTATGAAAAGAGCACTTCCTTCTGCTTCCAACCTGCCGCCTTCTTGCTTTGTTTGCTGCTGCCTATTATTTCTTGTGCTTATAAGAAACTGTGATTCACTGTTTCCTTCCATTCTCTGTTTTTCTTCTGATTTTGAGAGACCTTGAGTGTATCTGCATGGCCCTTCCATGTGGTTTTTGTTTCCCCTTCAGTCCAGGGAGGCCCATTCTGTACGGGAGTGCAAGTTCCAAGCTTAAAACTGTGACTTGGCAGTGATTCTTAATTCGATGTTTTTAATCAAAGCTGTGCCTTGCCTGTGCTTTCAGGTTCCGGCAACTCATTGCTGAATATGAACCAGAAGTGCAGGAAATATCACGGCTCTTCCGCTCCGTCCTGCAGGAAGCCGCTGAGAAGATCAAAGAGGAGGAAGAGGCCAAGAAGCTTGCCAGGCAGTGGAACACAAAGAACAAAACCAGCCTCTCCTTAACGACGTTTAAATCCCGATCCAGGATTTCCCCGTTCATCAGTGACATCAAGACCATCTCTGAGGATGTGGAACGGGGCACCCAGCCTACCAGGAGGGTTTGGAGCATGCCAGAATTTCGGAACACCAAGGATTACTGACTCTGTATAGAACAAGGTTTTTAGACAGGGATCTTTTAAACTCCCAGTTTAACCCTTTTTTATCTCTGCCACTTCTTCTTTGTTCCAGCTCTCTCTTCCCATCTGCCTCTCGTGGAAGCTGTGTCCATAGTAACTGCTGCTGATGCACGCGGTCTGTGACACAATTTATTACCAAATACGTTAGCCTTTCCTTTCATTTCGTAGGACTCAGTAGCCCTAAGGATCACTATCAGGGGTCACTATCTCATTTTTATTACCGCTTTCTTGTCGAAGATGAATTAGCTTTGTGATGTGTGTCTCCTCCCCACAGCCTGGATGCAGTTATCATAAAAGCTTCTGGCCAAAGCTAGCGAGAGCTGTTGGCTACAGCGCTCTTGCTGAAGGCAAGGAGGCCTGAGTGAGTAGGGTTTGCACGATCAGGCCTGTGAGTTAAAATGGAACTTTCCTGACTACTGAACTTAGTGCTATGCAGATACAGCACTGCTTTTGATCAGATTTTTTTGCTGACAATTATTTAGCAATCAAACCTGAGAAGAAACAGACCCAAGCTTTTTTTAGATGGAGAAGCACCCTTGTTCCACAGCAACCAGTTTGTGCCTGCTCAGGTTTCTTGGGTATGATCTTTTTTGTGCAGGCCAACACCCCTGAACCTGGCATGTGCAGAGCAGACAGAAATCTAACAACCCGCTGCATAGACACCCCAACACCTCCATGCTGTGTCAAGCCCCCTGCGACATCCTTGCTGTTCTGTGTTGTTAAGTGCTCCACCCCATGTCTGAGCTTGGAAGGGTAGTGGAGTGGAGTATCAGAGAGGAGGAGGATGAAGGGAATCAGCCTTCACCTACACAGCTCTTTGTATAGGCCAAAGAGTTGGGGTCACTTTAACATGCTGCTGCTCTGAGTGACCCAAGGGCTCTGGGGGACAAAGGGCTCTTCCCTAGTCCTTCCCCCACAAGTGCTCAGCAGGAAGGTTTCTGGGCAGCAGGGGCCTGTGCCCCGTGAGCTGCCACTAAGGAGAACCCAACTCCACAACCTCAGGGAGAACTCTCACCAGCAGAGAAAAGGGAAGAGCACTCTGAAAACTGGTTCCTGGGGAGAAGCTGAGTGCTAGGAGGCCCTGTGGGCTCCTGGGGGCCCTTCTGCAGGAGGTGGAGAAGGAAGATCTGCCTGTAGGCTTGGCTTCTGGAGAGGCATCCAAGTGGGATGCAGCCTTCTGGAGGACCCCCTAGTTCTGTTGTTCCTTTGCCTGGTTCTGACTCCTTTCCCTGGGGATCGTTGCAGCAGCACGCGGGTACTACAGCCAAGTGCTACCCTTTGAGGCTGTGCCAACCCTGGGATGAATTCCAGCATTTGAAAGCTATCCCAGACTACAAATCTACACATTCTTCCAGTGGTGCAGGAGGCTTGCATAAAACAAAACCCAGCATCAACTCCTTAACAGCATCAACTCCTTAACAGCTTTCTAAGGCTGTGGGGTTTGGGTTCTTTCTATTCTGGCTGATTTTCATCAAAAACCTCAGGGCTTCCAGCACTCAGTTTGCGCTGGGCGACTTCCATTCCAGGTCAAGGGGAGAGAGGTTAAAGCCTTCCGACAAGCAGCTTGGTGTTTTTCAGTCATGTGTCCTTGTGCTGTAATATGTGACTGGGTAGATGAGGTAAAAGCAAAAGCTTGTCATATTTAGCATAGTCTTAGCTAGCTAGAAGCTGTGTAATATTTAAGGAAGGGATCACCACAATTTGTCAAAAAAAAAAAAAAAAGTTGTTTTAGAAGTTAAGCATCTTTGTATTTATTTGCAAGACGCTGTATGGTCCTGAAGGCCCAGATGGGGTGCTGACTTTCACCCTAGGGCTCATTTTATTTGCATTCATATCTGTTTTGACACCTTCAGTATTGAGTGTATTGATGCAATATGTGATGGAGAGCTAGGAGCGGAGGGTCATTCAGATACAGTGCTGTAAAGCTCTTGATTACTGTGCAGCTTCTGTAACATGCTCACTCTTTCCTGAGCAGAACTGGGAGCAATCAACTTTCCTACCCCTGTGTACAAGTGAATCATCTCAAGTGTGACTACCAGAGCATCCTACAACCATAGTTTGCACCTCATTAACAACCTTCAGCTAACGGGTAGACACTGTTCTTATTTTATAGTCATTGAGAGGAGACAAATCTGGCCTTTGGGCAAAGCCGGGGCATTCAGAAGCCAGGCTGGGTCACTCATGCCTCAACTGTCTTTACTACGGCCACACTCCAGCTCAAGCAGCATCGCACTCTCACTGCACCTCTTCTTCAGGCTTCACTTGCCTTGCAGTAGCACGTGATCATAAAGGATTCTCAGGTATAGGGAATACAGGCTTGTTGCATGCTATCCAGGGCTGCTTCCACCCTCCCAGAGCACTGCGTGTGCCGGGAGCTGGCTCCCTGGAGGCTGAGCGTGCCCCTTTGCACGGCGTGCAGAGCAGCACGGGCCGAAGCAGAGATGCCTTTTGCATGAGGCCAAGCTTGAAGGCCCTTTGCAGCTGGTGTACGGGCAAAGGGACCACGAGGCTGGACTACCACTGGTCTGAGACATGCACAGCTTGAACATCAGCCCCACAGCAGCAACCGTTCCTCTGCAGTCCCACTCCTCCCGGGCTCCATTGCCTGCAACCACAAACAGACATTCCTACACAGCCTGGACGTGACCCTCTTCACTGTGCTTAGCCCCTCCTGAGAGCTAGTCCATGTCCTGATTATTAGAGCGAAACATCAAATAGAAGCACAACTCCATGAACAAATGAATGAACTGAACAAGACTCATTCCAAATCCTGAATTGTTCTTTCATAAGCAAGGATTTTGGTGTCAGCCCAGCACATGGGTCAACAGTCAATCGATGCCAGTGTTACACCACTGTCCAAAGGCCGTTGTGTGCCCCTTGGTTTACTATCCCATCAGCCAAGGACAACCTCTCTACAGCCCCTCAGCTACACTGCTCAGCTTCAAGGGCGGAAACTCACCCGTGAGAGACTCTGCAGCCCTGCCTCTGCTTACGGGCCTGACCCAGAGGCCAGGCTGGCCTGCAGGGAGCTGAAGTTCCTCTCCAGCATCAGCCAATGGTTGGGCGGTGCCAGCAGGTCCTGGGGCGCAGCAGTGAGCTTGGCAGGAAATACCTGTCTGCTGCGATTGCACTGTTTACACAGGGCATCATGAAGCATCAACGAGAATTAAAGCAAAGCAGGAAAATACAAATCAGGTTTTTGTAGTTGTTCTTAATTAAAGCTCTCTTGAAATATAATCTGTCTGCATCTCCCCAAACACAACAGCTGTTGCACTGCCCTACTGCCCAACTGTGTACGTATCAACAGAGGGGTAAAGGGACTGGAGCTCAACACAAAACATCCTCTCACCACAAGGTATGAATGCAGCTCTCTGCATTCTACCCTGCCATTTCTACACAAGGAACAAACATTTCCTAAGGTTTAAGGAGATAAAGACCTAGAACAAAAATAATGCCAAAGTTCTGAAATTCTCTGAAGCCAACAAGTTTACAGATGCAACCTTTAATTAAAATGTTCATCAGCATGCTTCCAAGCACATCTTAGGTTACTCAGTATTCCCACAAAATGAGAGGTTATGAGTGACAAAATGGACATTTTGTCTTCTGCTACGTTTTGGAGTTCTGTGCTTGATCTCAGATACTAGAACCCCTTCTTATTTGCACAGGCCCACAGCTGCACTAGGGCTCCTCATGCTAAGCACTGTATATGCAAACCATCTATGTGATAAACAAAAAATCCTTTTTGCCTGCACACACAAAGCCTCAGCAAAGCACAGATCACACCAGCACACTGGGGAGATCAGACAGACTAGAAAAGGGACTTCCAGAAGGGACAACATGAGCTCAGAGGGTAAGCTAAGTGTCGCCATCGTACAGCCTTACCCTGCGCCACTCCTTGCCAGAAGCTGTGAAATCACCCAAGGAAACAAGCGCCTACTCCCATTTCCTCCTGTTTCCACACTCCAGGCCGAAGCTGGCTGTGCCTGGGGAGGGAGGATTAAGCCCCTCAGTCCTCCCCCATGCACCACGGCCCTCCCAGCACTGCCACCCGCGCTCACCCTCTGTGGCACCAGCCCCATGCGTGTCCCACTGCCTCGCGCTGGCCCCGAGTGCTGGGGGCCTATCACAGGAGCTGCCCGCAAAACGCAACTCTTGTTACAGCTACTTAGTGACCACGCTCTCGGAGGCCTCCATCAGGTCAGGGTCCATATACAGCAGCGCCTCTTCCGCAGTACTCGTCCTCGGAAGCGTACAGCTGCACAGAGCAACCGCCTGCACCTCATTTACTCAGAAGATAGTTTAAATAACCAGGTGTGGCATGATGCAGTAACAGGAAAATACTCCTCAGGTTGTTATATTCTGGCAGTGAAGCTCTGAAATTATTTAAATAGATGGAGAAGGTTACAGCTGAGTTTCTAAAGAATTTGGCAATCCCAGGTAAGGGCAGCGCAAGGAGAATGGCTGGTGCTTCCAGGTTCCTTTGCTCTCATTTCATTTAATAGCTGCGAGCCTAAAGGCTTTCTGCTTCTGTACATGAGACGTGGCGTGAGAGGCTGTTGTCTGTCCCCAGCCAAAAGGAAGAGAAACGAACACACGTAAGGTTAAATTAATAGGCCAGCAGTAACAGATGTGCCCTGTAACCAAACATATAATGAGGTCTTAGCAGGTCTTGAACCCTTTATTGGATTTCAAAATGAGAAAGTGCAAAGGCAATGTCCAAAGGTAAAAAAAAAAAAAAAAAAAAGTTTTCCCTGAGACTCTATGTGGACGGCAATGCCATCTGCTGGGACGTTCCAAAACAGCCATTAGCCAGGGAAGAAAACAAAAAACAAAACAAACAAACACAAAAAAGCCCCATACACACACACAAAAAAACACAGCCACTTTTTAATCTGGCCTTTCCTCACACACACACATTCCTCACCCTTGCACAGCCCTGGCCCATGCCGCCGTCTTCCGTATCAGCCGCCGCGTGGAGCGCGGCACCCGGCCGAGCGGCCGCCGAGCGCAGCTTGTCCTTGCAGCACTGCCTGATGCCTGCAGCCCCCAGCACCCACTCCGTTCTCACCCACAGAAACGCCTGCGAGCTTCACAACTCGTGAGCCACGATTTAAGAACGTCAGAATCAAAAAGGAAAAAATAAAGCACAAACGAAAAAAGAAAGCATGGCGCTCAACAGCCAAATAAATAACAACCTCTCCTGAAAACAAAACAGATTTTGACCAGATTTTGTCCAGATATGGACATATATGCACCTGCATGTTTGTTGCTGTTTTAATTAAGGAGCAGCTCTTCAAAAGCTCATCCTCCTATAGTTTAAAATACAAATGAGCACCAGACAGCAGGATATTCAGGTGTGCCCAGGACCTCACAGACTTTCAGGAGAACCCAGTACTACTTAAAATTCAGCCATTTCATGGAGTGCCCAAGCACAGCGAGACTTGGGGAAGCAAGAGCAGGAGCGATAGGTTTAAGAGGTACAGTCAGCATCAGAGCTCCACCCAGTGGACATTCTATATCCCCCTCCATACAGAAACCATCCAGTTTTCCCTGCGGCAGACAGGAGGTGGAGGACTGGGAAGCTCCTGTAACTCCTGCGACACAAACCGTACAGGAACATCACAACTTGTCCAAGCTTAACTATTCCCAGCGTGGAGCAGAGGGCAAAACTGCAGGCCCCACTCAGTGCTGCAGGACGATACATCCTAGCTCAAGGGAGACGAACACCTCTGAGAGAAAGTGGTATCTTGTTAGGATTTTGTCATTTCGATCTCTTGCACGTTTTGCACCGGCAAGAGAGTCAAGATCACACAAATTGTAAAGGAAGCAGAAGTGTACTAAAGGACTTTCTAGTTTTTCCCTACTGACATTTCAGAAGAATGCTTCCATCACAAGGTTATAAAAGTCAAGGAAATGCTAGTTTTCACGTACATCTTTTCATGAATCAAGAAGGAAATAGGCACCTGCTCTTGGGAACAAAGATTTTAGTGTCTGAAGAGCTACGTCTCTGCAACAATTAAAAGAAGTGTTTCACAATAAAAACTACAGAAAAGATACACTTTTGACACCCTTAGGGAGTTCCATACATCAAGTAGTTTAAAAATTATCCCCTGAATGATAGTGTGCAACTCCAATTTACCCAAAATGCTAGGGCAGATGCAAAGAGTTTTCTTTTTGTTTGCTCTTGAACAAATTTCCCACACTGACCACTGTATATTTCACGTTCTTGTCAAGGAACATAAGGAACACGAGTTTTGTCTCACAGGGGATTAGCAGCACATCTGGAGGGTTCCTGTCACTGCCTGCCTCTGGATCATTCTTAGGGCTTTTTCTTTTAAACCAAGATACGTGGTGCGTTTTGAGGCTCCTCAGACAGAGGAAGACTTGAAACACAACTAAAAGGATGAGAAAGGCAGGCCAGATCTCCAAGAGTTTTAGCCCTGCTATCTGAAAGTGCAGATGTGGTGGAAAACTATCAACTGTGAGCGCACACTGCCTTCGAAGAGCTGACCCGACAAACAAAGGCAAACACCTTTCCTGCTTGTATTTCAGGATAAAAATACTCAGCTGCCTTTATTACTCCAGAATATTTTAAGGTTACACTTTCTAGTGAAAAAGAGTAATAAACTGTTCAGGGAAGAATCATATCTCAAACTCTGAAAGAAAATAATGTATTAGTGCATGAATTCTCAAAAAATCATTTACGTAAAAGTATGTTCTATTTACAAAAGTCAGTTGGCTCTTTAGGACAAGTAAAACCACTACTGCAAAAAAAAAAAGAAAAAAAATATGGAAATGCCTCACCTTTCAAATAAACATTTACAAATGCTCTGTTCCATTTAAGCTACTAGAAACATTAAGACATTTGAAATCAAGAGTGCATTTCGCATGCAGCTAGGGTATGAATTACATTATTGGACATCAGAATATCCTTTCTTATCACTGTCAATGACACTCTTAGGCTCTTTTAAAACATCACAGCCTGACTATTACCTTAGGATCTCAAAAGGAGGACATGGATCTTCATTAACAAGTTATCAGTTACTCTTCTTTCTGCCTTTAAAAGGGACATCCTGATTGTCTTCACAGCAGGAGAGGCTGGTCTTGCCCAATGTGGCGCCCTTTTCCCTGAGCTTCCTGTTAGGGTTTTGTTAGGCATGATGACTGTTGGCTGGGTAGATCTGCAAGTCCTTGCTCAGCACTCCTTCGGTCATAAGGCAGAGTTCAGAAACTCGAGAAGCTCTGCGCGATTCCGGTCTCTCTGTAGGGCACAAAAGGAGAAGTCAGGGGTTCCACAGACCTGTACTGAAAGGGTCCTGGCTGCCTAAGCCTTCTTCCTGCATGGGCTTTCACAGCCCAGCAGGCAGCGCAGCAGATGCTCTCACATTCCAGCGGCTGGATATTACTAGCTACTAGCCAGCTGGGAACGTCTGGAGCAAGCGCCAGGCAAAGGTACTCGGGAGAGATGCTGCAGGAGACAAGCTGTCACTGCCACAATTTCATGATATTTCTAAGTGGCTCCCTGCAGAGGCCCCACTGGGTTGTCAACATGCAGCTCATAGCCCACTCAGGAGGGAGCTCACAAGCGGAACAGATGCAATGCTCTGGGGGCCAAGGCAACTTCCTCTGCTCTGACACCTTTTTCATTCTTTTCCTTGCACTGCACACACAGCAAGGCACCATGTAAGATGCAAAGAAGCACCATAAAAAATGCTCCAAATAGCTTGGAGCTTGTTTGCAGTATTTTAAAGTTACAATTTATAAAACAACTATTGAATCTTAAAATACAGTGACTAACAGATGATGTTCAGTTCAGCACATTCATGCCTAACCCAAGCCAAAAAGGGTTATCTTTATCTTTGACATGAAAAGTTATAACAAGGAGGTTACTGGGACAAGGCTAACAAGTCAGATTTGGCATAACAATTGCACATAGACTTTAAGGCCACCAAAAATAGCTTTGATTAAATTTAATTCAGAATGCTTGCATATATTTTGGCAACTATGGTATGATTGATTATGCCCAATCAGAATGCAAACTGGATACCTCACCAAAGTAACACTTTACACATACTGATAAGCACCAGACACTCTTGTAGATCACTCTAAGGGGTGGAAACTGCTGAAGAGAGCCTACTTGTTATTTACGCACTGAGTCTAAACACCCATATCAATAGCACAAGGTCCCTGGGAACCTTGGCAAAAACCACAAAACCAAAAACAAACGAACAAAAATCCAAAAAAAAAAACACAGTAAAAACTGACTGCTTTGAGAGAATGCGTGAGCATGGGGATCTAACACTATCACCTTTTTCTCTTCCTCTCTAAATAACGGCTAGTCTCACTCTCACACTCACTACACAAGTAGACAAAAGCAGCAATACCACACTTGATCACATGAGACTGGAAAGAGAGGTGGACCAGTAAAAGCAGTGCAAGTTAATCAAAGGGAAAAGACTCAGATCAGCTAAGCCTAGCAGACTAATTCTGAGTACCTGACAGGCATCCTTTGGTTGTCTATCCATGCCCAAGTACTCCAAGCCCATGCACATATCACAAAACATACATCCAAAAGAATGAATTTAGATTTCTCAGATGGCACCACAGCCACCTAAAAAGCTACATGCAACTTAAAGCTCTTAAGTGTAAGATTTATTCCTATGAAAAAGACAAATGTTAGAAACAAACAACAACAACAAAAATACATGATTGTTCTTTGGGACACAGAGACTATTTTCAACCATTACCTCTTTATCCTTCTTAGTCTTCTTTATTTTCATCTTAATTTTCTTTCCTGTTATCATGCTGTAGTTCTCATTCTTCTTTTTGTTTTTAAAGAACTAAAATGAAATCACACATTAGAAGAAAATATTGAAATTATTTTGAAATGTTACAAATCTTACCGTTATAGAAGGTTAAAAAAAAAAAAAAAGTCTAACTGGCCAAAAAATAAATAAAAATTGTTTTCATTTAATTGCATAGATGAGAAATATGTGATGTTAGATGCACACAAGCATACCTTGGAAAGCTGGACAGGTCCCGCCTTCTCTTTCTTTTTCTTCTTTTCTTTCTTTTTCTTCAGTTTGTTCTCCTTTTTCCTCTTCTGCAAGTATAAGATATATATTCCAACTGTTTACAGATGCAAAAGGGAATAAAAACAACCCCAAAGTAGCCTTTTACTGCCCTGACTAGTCAGAGAGCCCTTACCACGCTGAACACGCGCACAGAAGTACACAGAAAATAGTGCAGCAAGGCCAGCAAGCCTTAGGATCCTGAAAAATAAGCATGGCACGATCCATGATTTTCTCTCTTTTTCTAATGTGCTCCAAATACATAAAATCCCAAAAAAGAAGGTCCTATAGAAATGATAAAATTACAACAGTGAGAGTCTCTTACTCTCTTTCACTGACTGTACATAATTTCTGTCAGAGGATTTCTATTTCTCTTCTCATTGAAGACTGCTTTAAATTCTAGATGACACAAATCTACAGTCTGGCAAAAGGAACCTTGAATTATTTCTGCTCTAACATACAGTCAAGTATGTGCATAATTGCCTATCAGCTGACCTGCTATTGCTCCTTGAAATCTGCTTCACAGGACCATAGCAACAGACAAAAGCACTAAATCTTACATAAGATTCAAGGTTATAAAGATCTATTTTCTGTTCACTTAACTAATTATTCCTCTCAACAAACATTTACCTTTTTGTTGTGTTTTTCCTTTTTCCTTTTCTTTGATTTAG
>VZSV01000012.1:4078127-4101415 GCA_013398735.1 Nothocercus julius
TCCATTAGTCTCGCGGGTGCCGAGTGCTGGAGCCGGCCCCGCGCTAATGGCCGTAAACAAACAAACACGCTAATCCGCCGCCGTCTCCGCGCCCGCAGGCTGCGGGGGGACCCTGCGCCACGACGGCACCGCTGGCGACTGCGGCGCGTTCCGCGCGCGGCGCCCGGCTAGGAGCGGCGCTGCCGGGTGGAAAGAGGTACTCCAACAGCTACAGATCTGTCACGGGGTGCTTAAAAACCTGTTGTGCGCTGATGTAGGGACACTATGCTCTGTGAGCTATTACTTGCCCAAATACAACATCGTTCAGAAGTTTTTTGGTGTTTTTTTCATGCAACATTTAGCTTCTTCTGTAACATTCATGCAATACAACATTTTTTTTTTCTTTATTAAGAATGGGAAGCTATTTAAAATCCAGTTTACAGTAGTAAAAAACCTTGACAAACTAAACATAGAACTCTCAACTGTTTTTAACAAAATGAATCCATTTAAATAAAGTTTGCTTTACAAAATTGATTTTCTCAACTGATTCCTTATAAAACAGGCAGTATTTCAAAAGGTATGTTTCCATTGCCCAGAATAAGTAATTTGTGCTTCCAAATTTTAAAAGAAACATCCGCAGGAAAAAACAACAACAAAACCCAGCAGGTCAGTAGAGGAAGAGAGATTGCCATATGGACTGGTTAAAATTAACATGCTTCCAAAATCCGTCCAAGGACACACTAAACACTTACCAACGTCACAACGCCGTCACCTATTCTAACACTTAGAAATGGAGTTTTAATAATACTTAGCTCCAGTCATGCTCAAAATTCTTCACAAAACACTTAAAAGACTCCTAACACTTCTGCAAGTATTATTATTCTCCCCATTTTACATTTGGGGTGCTGGGGGCAGAGAGGGTTAGCAATTCCCTTACGTACAGGCTGTGCTGTATTCCTCGTGCCTTGGTTCTCTCCAAGTTCTTTATCACTTTCTGTATTTTACACTTAACATACTAAAGATTTCTAGCAAATACGGGTCCTACGTTTCCAACCAGAGTAGTGGTTATTATTCAAGTTGTGCTACTTGGACAGTTACATGGCTAATATTAAAGTAATAATCAACATGAAGCCCACATCAATGACTCATAATTTATGTCCTACCATGACACACCATTTCACAGCAAGCTTATTCCTTATGCAACAAAGTACTGTGCACATCAGGCCTAATTCTCTCCGTTGTACAGATGCAACATGGCTGTTAAAGTCAATACGGACTGCACAGGGGAATCAAATTTGGCCATGGCCATCAGTCCCTGGGAGCACCGAAAACCCCTACAGTGGTCTGGTACACACTGACATTGTACGGCAAAAAGGACGTAAGTACTATATAAATTGAAGCAGTGCTGAGATGTGCTAACTCACCAGAAAGCATGGATAACTTGGTGTGGATAACTTCACCCCCTCCAACTATATTTTGAAAATATTTGTGTCTGAATTATGTCCGAGAAAACATACGTGGAAACAAATGCCTACTAATGGGAATTTAGATACAAAATAGGGTATTTTGCCTTCACCTTATTTTCAATCTCAAAATTGTATTATTTCAGGTGATATTGACAATCTGCACATAAAGTCTGGACATTTGCCACATTTGCCGTCTTGAACTTTCTACCTTATTCCTTGCATTCTGTGCTCCATTTTGTTTTTTTAGCCTGCCTAGTTTACTCTCACTGTAAATCCAACTTCACGGTAAATCCAAGGGTTATGTTTAACGTTTCAATACCTGATCTGTAAGAGATGACACAAGAGACACAGAATTCTGTCACTTGTAGCAACAAAATGACTGACTGTGCAAAATTAGATCCCTCTCACAAGTCCCTATCAGGCTTCTGAAAGGCACGTGTATTCTTTGTTACTTGTTTCTCGGTGCCTGAGCTTAGCGTTTTTATTCTGTCTCCAGTAAACCACATACAATGCATGCACGCCGGTGCAACAGGGAAGGAGCTTGGGATAAAAATTCAGATCTTCAGAAGTACTTCTCAGTTCTCAGTAGTTACTCAGTAGCCATCTTCCTTTTAACGAATACTAGATCTTCACTACCAGCAAGAATTGGGTTCATCTCACAATCCATTTTCTCCCTCCACCCTCAAACATTTGAATTTCCAGCAGAGGGGAACAGTGCATGTAACATGGGACTTTCCACTAGCAAATATCCAAAGCCTTCTGCAGAGCTGGGAGGCCAGAAAAGATTTATTTTGCATGGGTGTGTGAGCAGAAACACTGCAGCCTCAGCCCCTTTCTTCCCGCAGCGCAGCCAAGAGCTGTCCGGCTGGCTGAGTACCCTGCTTAGGCCATATCCTGGGAGGTGATTAGTCCTTTGACTTCAAGGGGGGGACTGTGGAGGCTCATCACCAATTGGACTCGGTCCCAAGGCACTAGGCAGGCACAGAGAGGACATGAACAACACTACTGTGAGCTGGGGTACTCACTGCAGCTGAAACATCAAGGTTAGAAAAGCAAGAGGCTCTGGCACCTTCCTCTGGACTTTCTGGAAAAGAAGAAAAGGGAATGCGGGATCCCTGGCTAAGGTTTCCCCTGCCAGGCTGAAGCCATTCACCTTGCTTCAAAACCTCAGGCAGTTGAGGGATCATGACACATTAATTCAAACGTGCTGGCACTGAAGTGTTTCCATTTCAGACCACTGAAATGCAGACTGCCATGATGGACACGATAGTTCTGTGTAAATAACGGGAACCCACAGGCCTGCTTGGGCTCCAGAAGGTTAACTGGAGGAGATTCATCCCAAAATGCCAGTCTTTTGATGGGAGCCAAACACTCACCCCCAACGTGTACTGAGCGAGTCAAAACAGTGGTGTGAATGTATGTTCACAACACCAAAATGGACTTGGAGCTGCCTTAAAAACGCAGTCTTGAAAAAGTTGAAAAAGAAAGGTTGACACTTTGGCAATTCATTAGCTGTTATGCAGTCCGAAAGCCTCAATAACATTATCAATAGCTTAACTAGTGGCAATTCACTATTGCATGGCTGGTGGTCACCAACAAAGCATTTCTTAATGGTTAAAGGAGTCCCATTACCAGGGATTTTTTTTTTCATAGCTCCTCCAGATCAGTTAAATCCACAACTACTTTCAAGAAGAGAGTGTCATCTTTGATGTAGGTATTTTTTGTGTTCTCTAGGATGGTGTGTGGCACAAAACGTGGACATCCCGAGGCAATATTCATTTCTCCATCTGGCCTTTTGAAACTGCTGCTGTTGGGGTCGGCTCTGAAGACTTCCACAATGTGATTTTTTTTCCCACTTTGGTCCAAAAGCATAAGCGTAACTTTTTGTTTGAAAGGCCATGGCAACAAAGAGTCAAACTCCCCTCTCATCACAACAAAGTAGAGCGAGACATGTGTTCCCTTTCCAGAGCCATCCCCATTCAGATAAGCTCTTGCACATAACCTGTACCCACAGCGGCTGGTGTAAAAAGGCTGGCTGAATATAGAGAGGACACGGCCTTCCACTGCTTCTTTTTTCTTCATCTTGTAGTCCATGATTTTCCAGATTAATTTTCCATTGTAACACGTGCCTTCCAAAAGCTTAAATCGTTCTTCATTTTTATTGAGCTGTGCTTTGTGAATATTGATCTGGAGATCATGCTTGTTGGACTGACCTTCCAAAACAACTGGGAAAAAAAAAGAGGAACTATTCAGTTAAATAAGACAGTCAGAACATGGGATACAAAGAGCAACCAGACTTGAGTCGACGGTGCTGAATTACTCAAGACCCAAGGTGATGACTAAACTGTGCCATTACATCCAAGAGCTTCTCAGAGACAACTGACTTTGTAGCCAGTTGTGACGAGGCCACTCAGCCTTTTGCCAATATTATGCTTGAGTCAAGATAACCTCTTAAATGACGGTAGCAAAAAGCTCCATTTATCTATTGGTTACTCTCACCGTAGAGATAGCACTGAGAAGGAGAATTAGCATCTACATTCCAAGGTTATACAAACTCTTTATTTGGACTCATTTGCTGCATATATTCATGTTCTTGTAACTAATGACAGTGCCACCCTCGAAAACACTAGCATTATCAGGCTGTAACAGGAACCATGTGAAAATCAGCATCAAGTCTGGGGCTGACTCACCTAAGGAGAGAACTTAAAGTAATGCCATGGAAGTGAAAAATCATAGCCTTGCTGGACCTACAGCAGCGAAGGATAGAGGCTGGCCTACAGTAGCTGCTTTTTCTGTTTTAAAGATTCATGTTTGAGACACACTCTGGTAAAATTGATGCTGAAAGACACATCTGACCCCCTGTTTTTCCCCTGTCCCACAAGATACTCTTTGATTTGCAGTGAGTCTTCTTAGGGGTAGGAGGTAACTTATAGCCACTGGAATACAAGTATGTTTCCTCTCTGATTCTGTTGACTTCTCTTCCAAACCTCAGCCTTTATTTTTCACCGTACTCTTTTGCAGAAGGAGCTTAGGAAGCAGAAGTGAAAAGGACAGGCTGCAATACAAGCAGTTTGTCATGAAGAAGGGAAGCCAAAAGCACCCCCAGTATCAAGGCTACTGGTAGCACTGAAATAATCGAGGAGTTCTGGTTAAAGTCCATATGTGTTACACAAATGTGCTATTTTAACGTAGAAGACTGACATTAATTTACAAGGTTCACATTACACACATGGTACTACCATCAAAATCCACCAGCCTCACCAATCCCAGCTCCCTGACCCTGCAGTGCCACAGGAATTCAGAAGCTGATACCTGTAGTAACACTGGTGCATAAGGAAGGTGGGAGGATCAAGTATTCACTACCAGCAATTGGTCTTAGAAATCACGAAGAGGAAAGCCATGATCAACTAATAGCTACAATTAACTGACCTCTAACACCACCACTGAATCAACACAAATCCTAAACACATGCAGGAAAGAAACAGAAGTTTCCCAACATACCTAAACGCTGATCATATGTCTCCATAAGGGCAATCTTCTGTTTTACATTTTCAATTGTGTCAAACAGGGGTCGCAAGTCTAATTTACTTTGTTGCTGGTTTGCCAGTTGTATTAACTGTTTTACTTGTGACTCCAGGCGTGCAGATTTATCCAGGTGACTGGCAAGAGCCTTCCCAATTAATGCCATTGGAAGAGAGTGATAAGCAGAGACAGAGACATGCAAAATCAATCACTTCAGTTGAAATAAGATAAGGAAGTCTTTAACAAGTCAACACTATTCACTACATGCTATATGCAAAAATATTGCACATGTTGCCTTTGGGACACTTCCAAATGCTCCCTCATGTTTCATTCAGCATCTACTCACTGAGAATCCATCCCTGATTCAGTCCAATTCACACTGCATTGCTTCATTCAACCAATTATTCAAATTTACACCTGCATAATTGCCATGGAGATCCGTCCATGCAGGATTTATTCAGTGGTTTTT
Organism: Nothocercus julius; assembly: GCA_013398735.1. Lineage (NCBI taxonomy): Eukaryota > Metazoa > Chordata > Aves > Tinamiformes > Tinamidae > Nothocercus > Nothocercus julius. The sequence continues at coordinate 4,083,564 of VZSV01000012.1, forward strand.
GCCCAAGCCAGATATCCAAACTTCTTTATTGGATAAAAGGAAAAAATGACATTGTATTGTGAAAATATAAGAAAAGCTCATGAAGTGTTTGTGAGACAGCATGTCTTACCTGTGTGCTTACCATCAAATTGCTGTTTTTTCCAAACAGCTGTGTAAACTGTCTGAATTCCTTCTCACACTTTTTAACTGCCTCTGCAAGCTGTTGGATTTTAATCTCTTTACATTCCAGACTCTTACACAAGTCAGATATCTACAGACGGAAAAAAAGCAGAGTAAAAAAATGAAGGTATACCAAAATATACAACAACCACCTGAAAATGTATGTGACTACATAGGAAAAGATGAAGAAGTTAACCATGCAAATACTCTAACTTAACTACATACAGCACTAATTCAAAATTAATGGATAAGTACTAGTAAGTATTGAGCTCTGCCTCTTAAATCTTATTACTGCCCAGGGTGCAAAGCAAGATTTCTGAAAGCTTCTCTGCACCACAATGTGAAGTTGGATTTAGACAGGAGAGGAGTGTAGAGCATAACAGTTATTCCTGAAAGTTTACAGTGTTTATGTTGGGGATCTCCCAGACAAAAACATGCAAGCCCATGGCATGTGCCATTCTCCCATGAGCTGTCCCTGTGCCCCCATGGAGAAAGTGCACACGTGGGACTCCTAGTGCGTGGGGACCTTCGGCAGCCCTGGCACACATGCGATTTGGCAGAGCCCTGGCACAGGCTGCCCAGAGAGGTTGTGGAGTCTCCTCTGGAGATCTTCAAACCCTGCTTGGACGCAGTCCTGTGCCACATGCTCTAGGTGACCCTGTGTGTGCAGGGGGGTTGGACTAGATGATCTCTAGAGGTCCCTTCCAACCTTAACGATTCTATGATTCTGTGATTCTGCGATTTCAGGGCGGCAGCACACACACAACAGATCTGACGCCTCCTGGGAACCGCCTCGCAGTGTGTGTGCTCGTGAGTGCTAGGGCTGTCTGTGATTGCTGGGCATCAATGTCACTCTTTGGAGCTGGTGCTCACTGCAGCAGAACCAGGCAACAGATGTCAAGTCAGGCCAGCAGAACTGCAAAATTCTTGAACTTCAACTGGGCAGAATTTCCATGTGAAAAAAGAGATGGTATTTCCCAAGAAAACCATAAGGTAGTGATATTTCTTAATAGCCCTGTGCAGCAATAGGTACTAAGAGACTCATACCTTCCATCTCCATCAAGACTCTGCTCTGTGATAATATAAACCTACATGCACATATGTTTCTGTGTGTGTATAAATATATAACATACGTATTTTTGTTCTAACAAGCAAAAGACATGAATAAGTGAGGAGAACTGAATCCAGAACTACAGCAGATCACTGCTGAATTGCTGTACTTTGGGGCACATATGCTCAAAATAAACAAGCAAAAGAGTAAGTTGACCATCAGTTGGATGCATTCACTTTGGCAGGATTGGGCCTATGCCCCATGTCACCTGTTGGGAGCAGCAGCAATGGTCATGCAGGGAGAAGCTCTTGCAAGCTGCTCTGCGGGGGCACACTGCCAGCAGCTGGTGCTGCCTCTGCAGAGGATGAGACACAGGCATTTAAGAGGCTCCTCTTCAGTGTGTTCCTGCAGTCTGGGCAAGCACTGAAACTTGAACACTCCATCTGCACACTTTACGTCCACCGTAGCAAAGGTAGGCAGTAAATGGGGTGAGTGGTGGCAGTGAGCCCACCCCACTGCGCTGGGTGCAGAATACAAGTCTACCTGACTTCACTGGAAGGACTTATTTTGACTTTTGTAGTAGTCTTTTAAAATATAATAGAGCTAAAACACATAACAAATGCAGAATCTTATAGCATCCTATAACCAGCCAAAAACTGTTGAAGAATGTTCCACAACATGACTTGCCTGTTCTTCCAACCTGGAGTTCTTGTCCAAAATCTGCAGCATGTGTTCCCTCAGGGCACCATTTTCATGCTCAGCAAGTTTTCCTCTTTTAACCTTAGTGAAGCAGAGGAGAAAGTGAAAGAATCTAGTTTTATGTTAGACAGATTTTTGAAAATGTTTAGTAAAAAAAATGTTATTGATGCAAGAGTTTAAAACGTCTCCTCTATGCTTTCAAAGTGAGGGAATGGCAGTCCTGACTTTATTGCAATATCTTAGTCAATACTAGAAAGAGTTGAGAGAGAACAGAAACAGTTATTTTGGTAAATACTCCAACTGATGTGGTAGACAAATCTCAATCCCAGTGCAAATAAAGATGTATAGAACAATACCTTTACATGACAGCCATACTGTTTATAGGGACAGTCCACTTCAGTCTCAGGACACACTGCCTGGTGGTTTTCAATCTGGATATATTAACAGAGAAGGTGTTAAGGAAATAAATTCTAAGTAACTTACTGTGCTGATAAAATCTAAATATCTGAATAAATGATGAATAAAGGCCAATGTCAACAGACCACCGATCATGTAAAGAGGAAGACGAGTGGTCAGGGTCAAAAAGCAAGCCAGATGATCCACTGGCACTGCAGTGCCAATGTTTTGCAATGACTTAACACCTTATTAACAAAATGAGACATATCAATTTTAGGACAAAACAAAGAAAACACTTAGAGCAAATAAGTAAACTTATTTTATTGGCATGATTCAATGTAGTCTATGACATGACTTTCAAATTTCATAGAAGAGTTCAGTTTGCTGAACTACTGTACATGAAAAAAATTACAGTACCTCCTTTTTTAGGATTATCTGTGAACAGTTTTGGAGGCAAGGCACAGGATAGTCAGGACAATCATTTTTTTCATGATTCTGTGGAGAAAAAAAGAAACAAAAAAGAGACAACAATTTGTATCAGACTCAAGAAACACCACATCAAAGATGATACACAGTATATTATAGGCAAAAATAGGCAAATATACAAAATTTACATATTAATTTATTCTTGCCTGCAACATACAATTCTTATTTTTATAAAGTAGCATATATAAAGGAAGCTATTAATTTCTGGCATGCAGAAAGTAATCACAAAAATACAACTGCAGACCCCATACCAGATTGCTGCCCATAAGAGAACTACAGCAACTGGCATTATTTATTTTACACATTTATTATGCTTTCTCCTTTGTGCTCTTGGCCAAATGCTGTTGCATAATTTGTAAAGCCTCATTATAATGCTGGAAACTTTTCAGTCTGCAACACTAAGGAAGCAGACACGCGCTATTGATTCCCAGGAAATGTTTTATGACCTTACCTTCATGTTGATTACGACCACGTATGTATTACAGTACTGACACATTTCTTCTCGAAATTTACAGTGCTGACTTAAGTGATCTTTCAAATCTTTCCGAAGAATTTGATCGCAACATCCATCATTCATGCACTGCACACTCTCAAACAGACACTGCTGAAGATGCTCCTGCAACATGGAATGGTAAATTAATAAAGCAAGGGAATGAATACCAGAACAGGGATGTGGTTAGCAGCATCTTCACTGGCCTAGCACACACACAAAGCATTTGGCAGTTTGGTAACAAACTCTATACACTCTTCCTTAGTACTGCCTCAAAAGTAGAGTAAGCAGATGAGCCTGCAAATCTGGACAGCCCTTTCTTTAATTTCCACTTTTTACACAACTAATACACGAGAAAAAGCCAAAATGTCTCATTGCTCTTGACAAGCACTGTGAGTTTTCATGAAGCCTCCACCTCAGGGTGCGCAGGTGCCGACAAGCTGCGTGTGACACCAAGGCCACCTCCGAGCTCACCCCTCGGACCCTGGTGCGCAGCGGAGCTGCGACGGCGCCAGGCTAGGAAGCCCTGTTGAGAGTGTGGCCATGACACCAGGCTGAGTATCAGTGTGCTGGAACCTTCAGCATCTTACTTGTTAAGACTCTCCTGAACTCGAAAAAGACAGATGCATCACAGCGAGATAAAGGCAAACGGTTCTTGTTAAATACTTTAAGGTAAAGCTGGAATTATATTTTCTGTTGACATTTGTTTCTTACATACAGACAAGGTAAGTCATGATCGAGACACTTATACCACATTGCTACAATAACGCTGAAGACAATCCCTGAAGCTGACCTTAGAGCACACGTCGGAGTTTGTATGAAAATCAAAGGCCTCTGAATTTGATCAAGGGAACTAACCTGATATCGTCCCAGAATTACTTTTGAGTTGCACTCGGGAATATTTTTGCAAAACACTTGCAAGTTAAGAACTTCTCTTTTACAGCAGTTGTCTTTGAATACCTGTAAAGAAAGTCAGTCAGTCTTCATATGAGGTTATATAAGATGTTACAAAGAACATAAAAAGACAGCAAAACATCACAAGAAATCTTTTAAAGACAAACATGAGGATTCCTTAACCACAGGCATGGTTCTTGATAATTCACCTTGAAAATATATACTAAAAATATAAGCAAAAATGTTTATGTCAATTTTCTATTCCTATGAGAAGCATTATAAAGCTGTTCACTGCTGCATTACTCAAAATATGCACAGGGTAGGAGACAGTGAGCAAAAAACAGCAACTTCATAAACACTTTGACCTCAATTTCCTATCATGAGTGGAGGAAGAAGGAGATGCATGGAATTTCACCAGAAAATATATCCTGGCAGGATCAAGTAAGCAACATACTTTTAAGGACGTTTAATCCATTCAAAAAAAATCTGTAACTTACAAAATAAGAAGCGTGAACTTGTCTTTTACTTCAGAAAGTTACCAGAAATTGAATTAAGTCTGCAAAGCTAATGAGGTGTATTGAAAAGAGTTAAAGCAGCAAATTAAAGCCTGGTCAAAGGCAAAGGCAAATAAACAAGATGCCCCAGCAAGATGGGGGATTAAGTAGTAAGTAAACAAACTCTCCACTAAAAGAAACATTAAACACTAGAGAAGACTTAAAACTCCATGAAACTCTTGGCCACTCTACATAAAAATACAGAGGACTAAAATGACACTGGATATAAAATAAAGCTTTAGCTATGCATCCTTGCACACTATTTCCCTTAACATTGTTTAAGGGACAAAAGCTGCTTTGCCCCTGAGGACTAAGAGACTAAGATCTATCTTTTCTTAGCTTTCTTGCTAGGAAAATTTTTCTTTTCTTGCTTCCTTTTTTCTAGTGGATGTTGACTGCCAAAGCAGCTGCAACTACAGCCACTTACCTCATGCATTTTTATTGTTTCTTTGTCGACAGGACAGGTGGGTACTGCATTCAGTTCTCTAGAGCAAAAGAAGACTCATGTTAATTCCCAGAACAGCTGATTTCTTTTAAAATTGGGCCATGCTAGTGTCTGGCTCTGGTGGGAATCAGAAGCAGACACTTCAGTGTTAAGAGAGAAAATTCTCAAAATGCATTTGGTTCAATTTCAGTATTGCAAGGTATAAGTGGGAGGACTTTCTTTAAGAAGCTTTTCAAATTGGTCAGTAATACCTTGCAGTCCGAAATTAAGTATCTGTTATTTCACTATCTATTGACACATGTTTCTTAGTAAGGTCAACGAATGCTTTATACCACAGTGATACATGGCTCGAGAAATCATGCACGGTCTTGTTTGTTCTATTATTCAAGAAACATACACCTGATTGAAAAACATCCTGTGAACTCCAAAGTTACAGGACAGAATGCTAAATCAGGCATACCTTCAGTGTTCATGAGACATGTATTTGGGCATCTGCATAAGTACCAGCCAGGTAGAATACAAGTGAGAACAGCCCTGCTATATGAAAAATCGAGGTGAGAAATACAAAACCCTGAATACCGGGAACAGTGAGGAAAAAAGCATGTATCATGAGTGCTTCAAAGAGGCAATATGAGAAAATATAGTACAATCCTACTTTTGCACACCTGACAAGAGTTCTGTGCAAAGCCTCTAGATAATCTGAATATGTTCCATACACACAGTGTTCTTTCTTCAGATTATCCTTATGCAGCCTATTCAAAGCAAGTATAAGAACCTGTAGGTACAAACAAGAAGAATATGCCACCACTTCTTGATTTAGGCAGAAAATTCTTCAATGTCCTACATTTTAGTCACTTTTATAACAAGTTAATTTATGTCAGCAATGTTACACTAAAATAAATGCTATGTGCTGTTCTCATGTTATAGTGGTATTTTCCTTTATGTATTGACCTTAAAGTTATGTAAAAATAAATCTTGGATAGAATGTGTCTGTCTAAATCCCACTCATGTGGGATGCACTAAGATGGTTCTTAGTGCATCAAGCTTCAAAAACCAAGTGAACCAAGCTTCAAAAACACATTGATCTGGCCAATACAAAGCCAAATTCTGCCCGTAGCACTAAGAGGATATTTAGCTGCAACAGCGTAACAGAAAGCAGAGTTTGTGCTACAAGTGCTAATAAGATGTTTTTTAATTAAGAGGACTTTGTCACTCTCTGGCCATCTGTTGCTACCAAATGTCAGATCTGGAGCGATCCCCTAGTCTGCATTCAGATCAGCCTTTGTCTGGTGCAAGCTGTACGTTCCTGGCTATGACAGCAGCATCGGTTCAGATGGTTCCTGTCTTAAAAAGCTCCCTGAAGTCCTACAGTGAGCATGAGAAAACACTTACTGAGGCGCTGTCCATGGGGAGGTGACCCTGAAAGATGGAGTGACTAACATGGAGCATCTAAAATATGTAAAAGGTAAAGTGTGAAAGCCATCTACATAATTAAGCTTCTCTGTAGCTCTCCTGGGCCAAATTCTACTGCAGATGCACCAAAAGACACATTATGAATTTCCAGACAGGTCTGTGGGATAAACACATTTCATGAGCAGATAAATCCCAAGCAGGTGGATGCCAGCAACCTTATGATCTCACTGTGGTATCACATAATATAAACTGCAGTTTTGTAACTCCACTAAAAGCAAAGAAACTACACCAAACAGCTTTGATCTAACCACTGGTACAAAAAACACCAGTTTAATGCAACAAACTCACCTGAACAGCACAGTGACAGACAGAGTGCTTTCGTATGCTAGACACCACCTCACTCAAACGTGCTTAAGTTTACACCAAAAATTTCCTTATGTTTACTTTATAAACATAAAAACTTCCATGCACTTGTCAAAATAATCCCATACTGCTTGCCCCCACCAGTTAAGGTTTACAGAAGTATCTTTAGAGCACTGAGAACGCACTGACCGAGTCCAACAGTCTTTCCATTGACTCTTGCACTTTTTACCAGCTCATTGCTATTATTTCCGCATCTGCAGTTGATTTATAGAAGGTGCCAGCTTCTTTTTAATCCAGGGAGGAAAGGGAGCTTGTAAACAGAGAAAGGACTTGTACTAACCTCAGGGAAAGGATGCACTGCTGGCAAAACCGGTGGCCGCATCCCGTCTGGTGCGGGTTGCGCAGGACCAGGCGGCAGTAGGCACACTTGTACCGCTCCTCCAGGCTCTCCACAAACCTGTAGTCAGCGTCGGGTTCGAAGTCTAGGGAAGCACCACTGGCAGAGTTCTGGCGTGTGAGGATGTCTGAGAGACCAGTGGATTCGTCACAGGCCATGGAAGCTACCCTGGTAAAGCAAATGCAAAGAGAATCCTTTAAAATATTTACAGTCAAATCACCTCGGCTACAGCTTGCAGCAGACTGCGCATTATTTCAGCCGTTTCACTTACAGAAGGTTTCAGCAGATTTCAGAGGGAAAGGCAGCACCAGCTACAGCACAGCAATGAAAACCTCAGAGAACTACAAAACGATGCCCCCTTCTTTACGTGACTAGCCTGAAAACACCTTTTGGAGAGAACTTCACAACGTGAAAAATTTCTCCCAGGAGAGAGAACTTCTTCCTGATTTCCCACAACAGCTGCTAGTCTCAGAAGAGTTAAAACAGCCACAGACGTGGCTGGGGACAGCAGAGGTCACGTCTCAGCCCGGCGCCTGCCAGCAAAGCCTACACGTAACGTAAAGCCTGCCCACGTGGCCTTGCTTATTCATTGCACCGGGTCAGAAAGAGCACAGCGCTGCGGTTAGCAGCAAGGAGCGTGTGAAAAGGGGAGCGAAAAGACTCTGCCTTCAGCTTCAGCGTAGCAGAAGCCCAAACCTCTAAACTTGCCGTAACGCCGCACGCGCGTGCCGGGCCTCGCGCACACGCAGCCCGCTCCCTCCGAGGCTCTCGGCGGCACCCGCGGCGCGCGGGAAGGCCGGGCAGGTCGCTGAGGCTCCTCGCGCCAGAGCAGAGCAGCGGGGCCACCGCGGCTCCTCCGTGACGTGCAGCACTGGCAGCGCTCCCTCCGCCGCGCAGCCCCCGCATCCCACAGACCACCGGCGCGTTCAGATCTCCTCGGGGTTTTAGACACCGGGCCCTGCAAACGGGTCTCCCACTGCTCTGGTACACGACTGGGGGCAGCTTCTCTTTCTCGTACCAACCAGGGACGCAGCCCAGAGGAGCTAAACACCCTAAATCCTACAAGAAATCTTTTTTTTTCCCTAATGCTTTTTCTCATTTCCATAGCATCCAACCTCTTGAAGGACACAGCCCACTTGATGCTAAGGATTTAGCAAGTAAATGCTGCACTCTGAAAAACTCCACTGAAAAATCCGCTTCCACCAGTTTTTGTCTCTTAGGGTCTGCCTTGTGTATAATGCGCTTCTGGCTGAGGTAAACAACATTATAAATATTTCAAGGAAGCACATGAAAAAGGCTAAAAGGCACGGTTACCAACTCAAAATACCATCTAGAAACTCACTTACATACACCTCTTTGCTAATTACATCAACTACATTTACTCCTATCTCCTGAAAAAAGCACACATATACTGCACACTTTCCAAACACTCAGCTGAAATGAGGTCCCTTTTTCCCTAAGTGCTCTGAGGGGCACATACCCCTCCCTCCCAAATATATAAATATATATATTCCTAAAAAGGAGTCTGCGAGCACCTTGCTCTGCAGCTTTTGCCCAGGAGAGCTCCTGCTCCACCTCAACTGGCTGGGGCAGCCGCTGGGAGCTTGGGTCTTCGTGAGGTTGCCCGACAGCCCTGCGGCGCCACCAGCACCAGTGCCTGGGCTTCCCTCTTGTTTCTAGTCCCATCCTTCAGGCATTACTGAGGCTTGCGAGATGTCTGGGACAACTCGAAAAAGGGTCGCTTGGGTACGCGGCAGCCGCGAGGCTGCAGCCGCCGCTGGACGCTGCTGTTGCACAGAAACCATCGCCCACCAGAGTCTCTGCCTGCTGGGGCGGCGAGGGGACGTGAACGGCGCGTGTCTGCGCCAGGAGCGACGTCACGGGAACCACGACAGGCTCAGAGCGCGGCTGCGACCGCGCGCGGACGTCACCCTTGTGCTTCTGCCTTCTAGCGCCGGCCGGCCGCCTTCTCTGAACCAAAGCCAGAGGAAAAAGCGCTCTGTGCGAGAGGGAGAGCGCGCCGGGCTGGCTGAGTCAGCCTCCTGCCGGCGCCCGCGAGGCGCGCTTTCACTTCTGCACGCTGCGGAAGTGCCGCTGCAGTTGCGTCGCATGCGAACTGCCAGGCTGCCTTCAAATCCCAAAGCCCCGCTGGGCTCCTGTGGCACAAGGACGCTCATGGCACAAGCGGGATGCACACAGAGTAGTGTTCGCACTGCAACGCCACTGGAAAAGCGTGGGATAAACCAAACACTCTGTGGAAACAGCAAATCCGTACATCAGGTGCACTGTACCTCTATATATCAAAATAAAATGAATTGATTCTGGGCTCGCGTTACAGAGGTAGTTTGGATCACTAGAAGCTAAGCCCAATCTTGCAAAAAACCATTGCACCGTCGGACCTCAACAAATTTGTGCACTCACAGCAGATTACACCTGAAACACCTTCTTTGGTTCATGTGGGGAAAAGTCGAGAGTGGAAAATTTTCATAATAAACTGTTTAAAATGCGGGGTATCCTGTTTTAACTACTACCACACCAAGGTGAGGCCCAACATTTTCTATATAAACGTCCACATTCAGTTTATCTCATTGCTCTCAGTAAGACACAAGCAGCCCATGATAAAAGGAGAAAAATCGTCATGGTATCACTAATTAAAATGCTGCTATTACATGAACACTCTTCACAACCACATTAAAGCAGGGGTGCTCCGGGGATGTCCCCTTCGCAGCGATGCTGCTCGTCATGGCCACCAGCAGCCACACAGCAGGAGCAACACTGTGCCACACCGACACCACACTGAATTAGCCTGGATGGAGAAACACTTGTGGCATCAAAAATGTACTTGCTGCACTCAGGGGAAAAAAAAAAAAATCTCTATAATGTGGTAGTTCTTTCTTAAAAGCCTATGCTCTCCGTCATGTGAGACCAAGCTCCCAACAGGAGCTATCCGATTACCGCAGGAGCGCCCAGGGCAACGGCCGCTCGGGCAGGCGGCAACGCTGCGCTCAAAATAGACCAAAACACCCAGGACGGCAGATCCAAGCGTAAGCACTGGAAGCCACCCTGTCTTTTAGATGGAGCAGGGCAAATACGTGAACTGTTATCACAGATTTGGTCATCTCGGACCAAAGAAAAGAGGTCTCCTGGTCCTGCTGGGTAGCAAATAGATGGGTGGTGCTGGCCCATTCCCTGCCTGGTCTTCTGCGTACGTGGAGACTTGTGCCTGGCTGCCTTCCCAAACTGCGGTATCACTCCGCAGAAAGCTCCGTGGTGACTCCCATGCAGGCAATGTCTCCAGGATGTGCATACAGCAGAGCACAGAAAGAGATTTCTACTCATGCCCTCCCACATCTAGCTCAAAAATTTTCCTTTGCTCCCAGATAGTCAGTATGGACAAGGCTTAGAAGATGCCCTGTCCCTCCCGCGAAAATTATCTTTCATGGCATATCAGCACCGTATGACTGTCTTAGTCAAAATGTGGAAAAAAAACCCCGCAAAACTTAACATACTTCGCAATTCTTTCTACTGGGAGTTGATAGACGGAAACATGATGGAAGGGAATGTAACTTGCATTAAAGTTGCTCTCTCCAAACTGCCTTTGACCTAGGTAGATTAGCTGTCTCCAGTATTTTAGAGTTAAAATAATCCTGTTAGATGTCTTACTAATAATATAAGGCTCCTCCGTACAAACACTGCATTTTGAGAAAGAACAAGCCTTGACACTTCATATACAGACATTTAAAGGTAATAAAGTCTGCAAAAGAGCTATAAATATCTAGACACTTTAAAATAGCTACAAATTTAAGGTACAGCCAGATTATATTGAGTCAGCTAAAAGCAACAGATGAGGCCCTCTGATGTCACCACAGCATCATCTTTGTCCTTTCGAACACAAAAGGTGACAATGTTTTGACCTGGGACAAGAAAACACACTTGTGGGTGTCCCCTGGGGGAAGGATTCTGGGTGCAAATTTGTGGCCTCTTACATGGGGAAAAAGATCCTTTGCTGCATCAAATTTGGCTCCCCACTTGCCTGCAGGGCTCCCTCCTGGCAGCAAAGCCTGAAAATAGCAGTTCAGCGATCAGCAGCATCCAGCCGCAGAGATCCCAACCGCATCATCTCCACCGGTTCCCTGCTTGGGGAGCCACAAGGATGCTGCTGCAGAGGGCAGCAGAACCAAACTTGATTTCTTTTGTACAACGGCAACTTTCATTTCATTCAAATCCCTGTATCGCCTGATTCTAAAAACAAAGTGAAAGCAGCATCAGTTTGCTAATCTCCATAAGCAAATTTTCATTAAAGAGGATATGACTGTAGGGTTTTCTCTGCATAGATTTACTGCCAAGTAGTACAGTAAATTCCCATAAGACTAGACTTCACCATTTTTACAGGCATAGGTACACTCTAGTACAGGCAATATTAAAAAAAAATAAAAAATACATCCATATAACTAACAAAGTATATCTGGTGCTGAAGTAGGTTTGATTTTCTGGTTGTCTAGCTTATTTGCTACATTTGCTATTTCCATGGCTCTCCAATCATTAATTAATGAATTTCTACTGTAATATCAGGAAATCTTTCTACATCTAACTAACAAAAGATGATTACAACAAATATGTACAAGATGCCTTAATATATTTGTTCCTAAAATCCATGCAGTCACTCTCTAGAAAGGTTACATTCAAGATCTATTAAAAAAAAAAAAAGAATGAAACACTCAGTAGTTAATAACCTAGCTACTTAGAAAACAAACAGACAAACAAACAAACAAACAAAAAAACGCAGAAAAACAACCCTCCTCTCCTTCCCCGAAAAAAAAAGCTTTTCAGTATCTTAATATCTACATTTCAAGTTGATAAACACTAATGCTCCTGAAGAAGATACTTACATAGATCTCCCTTGATCAGGCTAACCTACCAGAAAACAGAGGGTTTTTTTTAATTTGTCAGTCACTTGGAGCTTCTTGATCAATACCTGGATGTTTTATCACTTTCCTTATCAACAACAAAACTTTACATTAAAAAGTTCTTACTCAGCGTTGCTGGCATTAGGCACCTGTATGAGCTCTTGCAGCAATTTGTCTCTTCTGAGGAATTCAGCCCAAGACCCTTCAGATTCTCCAACCTTGTATTAACAAACCTGCATGGCTTTCAAACATCCATTTGTAACAGCTAATACCTGAAGAGCCATTTAAAAGAAAAAATTAACAACAATTAACAAGATACTTTTTGATGGACCCGTACCTGGACACCGTAGCTGATCCTTGATGGGGAGAAAATGAGAGCAGGCGCGAGCGAGAGAGCGTGAGCGTAGGCTTTGTGGTTAAGCAGTATGAGCATTTTAAACCAGCAAGGGAGTGGAAATCCCCCGACTTAGCTTTGAAAAGATCATGTCTAAAAATGTTTCAAAGGGCTAGGACAACCGACAAGCCATTGAAAAGTAGTTTCCCTTAAGGTGCTGCAGTGACTGCAGAACTCATTTCTTGGAGCTGCATGAGGCTACCAGTAACTTTTCTCACAGTTCTTGTTTTCACATTAATAGCATCACTTTCAAAAAAAAAGGAGTATGTGGTGTGACCAAAGTAAAAATAAGTGGTCAGCAGGAAACATAGGAGGATGCAAGGAAAAACAAGGTCCAATCCTGAAAATCCCACAAGTAGCCCTTATGTATATAGGTGGAGTAACTCGTTTTAGGAAAACTGGGGACTGCTTATGCAAGGAAATCACACTGGTTCAACCTGAAGTTAGCGTAGTGATTGATGTTGCACTGCACTAACTTGCTCCAAAATGCTGCATGGACGCTTGACATCTAAAGCAACTTACCAAATGAGGTAAAATCAATTTTATGAAAATAAATGCTTATATTGGGGTTTGTAATAATTAAAGTGGCTGCACTCTCTATTGATTTTATAGCTTCGACCTAACTGTGTATGCAGGAGTCCTGGCAGCCCTTGTCTCCACAAATTCTCTGTATGTTGGCCTCCTTTTCCCAGGCAAAAATATATTTCCGTGGCTTCAGTGCCACAGGCTCAGTTTAAATCCTTGCTCATTCCTTATTCTCCTCTGCTGCCTCCCCTGGCTTTCTATTTTTATCTTTTAATTTTGTTTGAAGGGTAAGGAAAGCAAAGCTATGAGCTAGAGTATTGGGCCTTGCTTTCCTTGGCCAATTATATATGCAATCAGCCAAAAAGAAAACAAGAAAAAAGTGATAACAACCTTTTTTCCCCCTAAGGTAAGGTATCTACAAAAGCAATATTTTATAGGATTCCTAGTATTTAAGACACTAGTCTTCTAAAGGAAGTTTCTATCTTGTAGAAAACACAGCTCATTAGCTTCTTCCCTTTAATTGAAGGGCATTTCTAACCTGATTCGGTCTCCCCTGGCAGGAGGCATTGCCGCTACCACACGTTTTCCCTGCTCCGTCGCTGGAGCTCTGCAACGGCCAAGCCGCCGCCGCGTCCGTGCAACGCCGCCAGGGAGGAGAGGCCATTGCCGACAAAGAGGGAAGACCATCACGTGAAGACCAGCTGCTTCTTGATCAACTAAACTGACCCCAGTTGTGTTTCTAGAGGCAACCTAAGCCCTCTTCTATGGTTAAGTTTATTAAAGCAGAAGACAGCCATGTGTCTCCGCAAACCATGCATGTCCTCAGCATGCGTCTTGGCCAGGCTGGGGCCGGCACACAACCTCAGCACCGGCTGGCATCAGGAGCGCAAACCAACTTTGCGAGGCCTTTCCCTGAAACCAGGTGAGGAAGGAGAGATCCCGGGCAGCTCGGCACGGAGGAGGCCGCCCGGCCGCCAGCGCAGCTCCAGGAAGCGCCAGCTGCTTCTGGGAAGCTTTAGGGGAAGCCCCAAATGGAGAAGTTGAGTAGGAGCAGGATCTTACTTTTAAACAATTTCACTCTGCAGATGAGTAGAAAGCAATAGACTGGCGCTACCACTCATGCACACCCTTTGGTGGCCAACACGGCGCGAAGACCCTGCGCATGAGGGCAGGAACTGGCAAGGGGCATTAGAAAGTTTAGGTCAACTCAAGGGGATGAGGGAAAGCAAGAAAACAGACAGGAAGAGTTCGTAGGAAACGGAAGGAAAAGTAACAAAGGCAAGAAAAACATATGGAAAAGTTACTGAAAAGAAGTAATGACAACAGATGGAGAGTGTGGCAAGTACTGTTTTTAAATTTACTCTCTTGAACTGAAGAGCATGAGAGCCAAAGCAAAGTCCTCACCTCTGGTAACAAATAATTAGGTCACTACATACCCTGTAGGACTGGGTCCTAGCGACAGGCACGACTCACTGCCTTTTAACTCTACCTCTCCTTCCAACGAGGATGCTACCTGTCTGAGGGGACAGAGACACTATTATCCATCTTGGCTTGCCTGTTAATACCCATTCAAGGCCTACGAGAGTCTTGGTGCCTATTTTTGGCACTCCTAACCATTTAAATTAGTCTTAATGAGTAACTCAACCAGCAAGCATACAAAAGTCTCTGAATAAAGTCACCGCTTCTTCAGCAACCTCACATCCAAAGTACCAGGACAAACTAAAACTCTGGCTTTCAGAGCAAATCAAACACGATGCTGAAGAATTAAGCAAGACAAAAAAGGGAGGTTCGTGCAGGCCCCGCAGTCCCCTGGCTCAGCTGCCCGACACAAGATTTAATGCAGGTAACACTGGGGTAGACAAAACTATGATTTTTTTTTTTCCCAGTAAGGATAGTGCCTAATACCCCTGTACACCATCTCCCATTGAATATGTGCTCCCACAACCATTTACATGTGCTAAGACTACATTAAGAAACGAAACCTGTGATTTATGTGTCTTTCACACTTTGCAAGGCCAATATTTCAAACACTTGGTCTATTTACGGTTTGGGGCAGAAACTCTGTTTCTGAAAGCCACATATATCCTCTCAAAGTAGAAGGGACTGCAAACCATGCATGACTTATCAAAGCGTGTGTGCTCCTGCGCAAAACTCTTTTGCAGATTGTTCCTCCCCTTGAGGTTTGTTGGGGTACTAGAGGGATTTGTATAACACCAGTAACTTTTTCTTTTCAATATTACAATTCACTAAATGAGCTCAGAGCAATGTACTTACCCCTACAGACCCCTGCAGGTAGATGTCATTGTATTACACGTATAATTGAGGATAGCTGGTCCCTGCCACAGAGACAAACACACCTGAAAGCACTCTGGGCAGTCCCAAAGAAAACCATTGCAGCTCGGGGTACAGGCAGTTTCTCACATACTTATTTACTCACTGCAAGACTGAGCTGTGGTGAAGGTGGAAATTCTTGAGGCATTTTTATTAACAATAACGTGTGACTCAGCTTCCCCGCCTCCCTGAGCACCTCCGGGCTAGGAGGTTCGTCCTGCCATGGACAGCGGGCAGGCAAATGGGCATGGGTGCAGGATGCCTGGGCTGACTGTGGCAGCATTCACTCCTCATGGGCATTTGTGAAGAAACTTGGACACAAAAAGCTGGGGAAAGGTGAGGGGAAGACATTGCTGCTCCTCGGGGCGCAGCTCAAGGACAAGGTGGGCACAACACCCTACCAAGCTGGCTTGGCTCCCGGAGCACAATGCTGCGGGCGGGCCAGGCAGCGCTGCTGGGGCTGGGATGTCTGCAAGGTGCCTCTGGTGACAAACTGCCAAAAACTGTTTCCTGCTCTTTGTGTTCCGTGGAGATTCCATTGCTCAGAGTCTCCTGCAAAAACTCTTAAAATCTTGTCCCCTCTTGGACGCCTCCTCATTCTCTCCAAACTCCACCCTTATTCCTTTGGCACGTCCTCCCAACACTCTCTGCAGTTTCTGTGACTTTCACAAGCTTTTCTCTCTTCCCAGTTCTACTCTGAATCTTACCTTTTGGCAGTTAACACCTATCTAGTCAAAATTTCTTTGTCAAACCCACATGAAGCAGATTGTCTTTCTGTGCGGGCTAAACTCTCTGCCTCTCCTCCAGTATCTCATGGCTGGAGGTCTACCAACTCAGACATACCTCAAATAAAACCTTAACTCTTCCCAACCAACCTTCTGCAGAGTCCCTCCCTCAGCAGCCTAAAACGGACACGTCCAGCCCTTATCAAACTTGAGTTCATAACGTTTGGATCTGCCTTGGACTTCAAGCTCTAGGTGTTCACAAACGCCTCTTTCTTCATGATAATCCCATACAATAAGACATATGACATGCATTCAAAATAAGATGCATACAGGACAAGAAATACCGTAACTAAAACACTTCTCCAGGCTCCCATCCTCCTTGCGCTTTCCAGAGCTCAGCCCTCAGGAAAGGCAATCTTTATGTACTTACCCACCCGGAATACTGCAGCAGGAATCATTCTCTTGGCCACTTGCTCAACCACCTCCCCGCTCCCTGCCCATCTCTTCTCCATCTCCCCATTCTCCACTGCATCTGGAACTCGTTCCTACGCCCATCCTGCTCCACCTCCCCATTCCCACGGCCACATTTGATGCCTTAAAAGGGCCAATTTCATCTCTGTCCGGACGGCCGTTCCAAGCTCTGCTGTCTGCTCGGCCAAGGCCAAGGTTTTGCTCTGCCTTTGCTCAGCCCTGGACGCCGCACAGCCTCGAACCGCGACGAAGCTCCCTCCATGTGACACCAACACCAAACGTCACGGAGGGCCACAGGAAAGGGCCTGGGCTCCCCTTACTTAGCACCCCTACTTACCCCAGGATGCAGAGCAGTAACGCGATGCGCTCAAGCAGACTCGAGCCAAATACCAGCCAGGTCAGCACCCGGCGGAACCGCGGGACAGACCCTCCAGCTGGAAATCCTTTGCTTATTGTTAAGTCTGGGTGCACCATGCGGCAGCAGCTAGAATGGCTTCCAAGTGCAAATGCTGTCTTTCTGGAGATGTGCCTGACCTGAATACACCACAGGAGCTATTTTTAGGGCACAATTGCAATCTTCCAGTCATCCCAGCTTTTTAAAAGGGGAACTGGGAGGAAAGCTGCTCTTGGCTCACACTGGGAACAAGCAGACAAATTAGGGCTGGCTAAAGCAATCAAGAAGCTCAACATGACACTCTCCCCGCTTTTCCTTCTCCATGCTAAGCGTGGCGAACGCGTTTGCTCCGAGCCCGGCGCCGCGAGAAGCCGGCGCGTTGCACACACGCGGATGGGAAATTTCCTCCCCGCGGCACCATCCAGGTGCCGCCAGCAGCGACGCTCCCGCTGCCTCCGGCTTCCCTGCCGCGGACGAAGGAGCGGCGCGGCCGCAAGGGCGCTCGGGGAGCAGCCCCCGCTTTTATTCTTATTTTCAGGCGCGGTTGTGCTCCTCGCCGTCCCAGCTCGCCCAGCCTGGCCCGCGGCAGCATCTCCCGGGGCAGAGAGGCGGCAACGGCGCCTCCATCGCCCCGCTCCGCTCCGGAAAGGAAATAACCTGCCGGGGGGACCCGTAGGAAGGAAACACATAAAAAGAAACTCGTCGGCGCACCCACTTCAGCAGTGGGATATTTTTTTTTTCCTTTTTTTTTTTTTTTT
>VZSV01000012.1:4105844-4128019 GCA_013398735.1 Nothocercus julius
AAAAAAAAAAAAAAAACAACAAAACACAACCAAACAAAAAGACAACCCTACATTTAGGTCTCCTACAGTAATATCTAATCCTAGGTTTGTCAAACTACTTTCCTGTAGTTAAGTACTCAACTACAAAGAACTGTAATAAAATAAATAGAGTAAAAATCAGTTAAACAAAATCTTGGTGTGTTGAACATTTAAGAAGTTAGCTTCCTTCAACAGTTACTCGTATAGAGGAGGGCATTGTTCTGCTGTACAAGTCTTCTACACAAAAATATTTTTATACAGATGGTCATTGATGTGGCTCCATTTCTAATTATTAGCTTGCTCCTCTGGAAAGCTGGTCTCACACCTGTGAAGGCTTGCTCTTTTCTCCCCTTCATTGCTTGGAAAAAACGTAGACGCAGATAGAGTTTTTCAAACGCAGGAGTTAGCACAATTCTGCTGTTTCTTCAGTGCAGAGTGGACTGGGGCTCTGTCTGAATGCCGATGAGCGAGGGGGGCTGCTGGCCGCTCGCTGCGGTCAGCACGGGCCGCGGGTTGAGGCGCGGGGGCATGGAGTTAGCTGGGCGGATGAGCGGCGGCGGGGGCTGGTTGAGCGTCGGCCTGGGCTGGATGAAGCGTGCCTGCTGCTGCAGCGGGGGAGGCTGCCGGTGGAGAGCGGGAGCAGCAGGAAGCGCCGGGCGCAGCAACGGGGGCGGCTGGTTTAAAGCTGCCATGGGAGCGGTAGGTGCCGGAGCAGCCGCTGGCGCTGGAGGCGAAGGGCCTAAACACTGAGTGGCTGGAGTGCTTTGTGCCTGCAGAGGACAGAGATGGGACACGGCGTGAGTGGCCGTTGCAGCCGGGATGCCACGCGGGTGGGCTGCCACTGTCCACTACGCAGGAAACAGTGTTTAAAAAACAAACAAACCAAAAAACTGAGAAGCTACTGAAAAGAAATCACCAACCAAAATATCATAGACAGCAGAACTAAAAATATTTATGCAGCAAGAGCCTTCTTTCTAGAGTAAGAAGTGTATTTTAACAATAACAGTAACAGGATATTCACTATGAAAGGTGCAGTCCTGTTCCCAGGTGATTAATGACATTGGCTGAAGCTCTGTGCAAGCTCATCATCATTCTTTAGAATGTGCTTTGCCACTCCACACCAGTTGTTAACCTTACATTACAATCACTAAATACAATGCTATTCCTCAATCCATGCTTACTTAAATCTGGTACACAAAAACACACCTCATCTTCTTCATCAGTGCTCTTTCCTGATGGCACATTAGAAGTATTTTTTGTGTCCTCCCCTAAAGCAGAAGCATCACCATTAGAAGCCAGGGTTCCTTGTTCCGCTTCCCATTCCTGCAATACCTCCTCTAAGTTAAACCGACGCCTGTAGTTTACAAAGAAGTTCTTCACTTGGCCAACAGTCTTGTTGCCAATTACATCTGCAATAGCTTGAAAATCTTTACCATATTTGCGGACACCTGGAAGGCAAAGTAAATAACATAGCTGTGAAGAATCAGTCAGACACAGCTACGTGTGATGTATTTATAAGAGAGAACCTATGGGACCTGCAAACCAAGGGCTCGCTCATTAGAACTTCTCAATTAAGAGAAGGCCTCAATTTCCCTTAAAGCCATTTTTTTTTTTTTTTTATTGCATAGCCATCAACATATAAAATCAAGAACTTTATTTAAAAGGTCATTACCCCCTCTTCTTAAAGATTCTGCATTACTCGCCAAGCCTCCCAACCAAAGGCCACACAGATCTGGCCGACCATGCATAGGACAAACTCCCGCAGTGGGCCTGCAGAAGGGGGAAGCCTAGGACACGTTCGAGTGGGTGCAGGGAGGGGAGTGGGCACTGTGTGTGCAGCTGCAGCAGGGCCGGGCGACAGAAGCTCCCCCGGGCCAGCCGCGCGCAGCCGGGACAGCTTCGTTGCCAAGAGCCGGCATGGCAGCTGGCCGGGGGCTGCCTGAGCTCAGCAGCTGCTGGAATAACATGAGTACGTCAGCAGGACGGTCCTTATGTCACCTTCCTCCCTTTCTGACGTGCTGGACCCAGGCTACAAAGGATAACTACCAGATATTCACCATGCAAAGTCTTGTTAAAGCTTTCAATTCACTGTTCACATCTGGGAGATGAAACTGGGTTTTTAGGACAACCGACTAGGGAAAATAAAAACAAGCTACTGGTGTCTGTTTACAACACATTTCCCAGCACAAGCCTCCAGGAATTGAACTCTCCAGCAAGAAACTGAATGATAGAAGATCTCTGCATGATTCTTTTTGTCTGTTTTCATGCTGATATCAGTAGGTCACTTGTTTACATGCACTTTTCAAGGAAATGCTGCTGGTCCTTTACAAAAAAAAAATCTATGTGGGCTTTTTGGAATTCCAAAATTAACTTTGTGTATGGTAATACTGAAAAAAACAAGTACAAAACTCTGCAACATGAAACTTCAGATAAGTCCAAGTCAGTTCTCTCTCATCTCTATTTAAGGTATATGTCTAATTCCTCCTCTCCTGCTTAAAAGAAAAAATGTCATTCTCCAGCATCCTAGAATATAGCTTTTAGCTACACTAAATTCATTTTTCATCACAAACATCCCAAAGTCTGCAGCTTAAAAGACACAGAATATTAAAAGAATTTATTTGACCCTGCTGTAAGACACACTCCGGTTTTCATAAACAGGGGACTCATTTTGCTCTCAGCTATGCACGAATGAACCACGACTCGACTTGTTACATGAAGCTCCTGATGACTATACCCTTTCAGGACCTATTCCAGTGCTCAGAGGACAAGCATTTCATTTTGTTACAGGAGCATGGATTTATGCCTGATTTCATCTCTCTCTTAAGAAGGTGAAGCAAAGGATTCAGAAGTGACAGCTGTTTCTGAAAAGTATGTTTCTTTTCAGCTGAACTGGGAGGAGTATGACCTTCATCCTGTTCTGCTGTTTTCTACTCTCTGCATTAATAGGTACTTACGAAGCGGTACGCACAGGTGTAGTTTAAGAAAAAAAGTTCAGCTGTAGGATAGTAACAGTTTCTGTAGCTGAAGCTGACGTTTCAACCCTCAAGAGCTTCATTATGGCTGGCTACATTTCCTTAGCTCTTTTCCTAGCCCTTCTAAAGGCATTCAACCATTCTGGCTGCAAGACCCCAACTGTGCAAAGGGACCCAGCAGGATCACAAGCGAGGGAGCACATCTAGGCAGAGGAAGGGGTTTGGCTCTATGCACTGTCAGTCATGCAATGGGTTACCTTTGCTCTTTAAAAGCACCGGGCACCCACAGAACACACCCTCCTGCATTTAAATAGCCTTTGACTGCCACATCCTAAGCACCCTCACTAATTTATAATGATCATTAAGTGTCCACTGCAACAGAATGGACATCCTGCCCAACTCAAATGAACAAATGCCCAACAAAAAGCGTACTGTTCAAAAAATGTAGCTCAGACTCTTAGCTCTTTCAACCTTCTCTGTTTTTAATCTGCCTATGCTCCTCTCTTCCTCTTACCCGAAAACCAACTGAAGCTATTGGCTAAATCCATCTAAAGCTGACAGATGAAAGGTTTTAAGCCTACTTGCAGGCAGAGTGCATCATGCCTTCACTGAAACCTAACCTAGACAAACCCACACGCAACACCTAGACAAAACCAAGCACCACTAATTCAGCTACAGCTACACATTTTGGATGCTTTTCAGGGGGTTAAGTGCTCCTATAGCATCACCACAATGATTTCCAGGCATTACTGTGGTAAAACACTTTAAACCGCATTGCAGACACAGACGGAGTTCACTATGTGTCTATGAAAGTTTTATATATAAGGTGCTGGCACATCTGCAAGAGGATACATTATCTCTTTAATTCAGATTGGTGCACATTATACATCCTTACATAAATCTTGTGTAAGCTATTCAAATAGTTTCCATAACCTCTTAATCAATAACAATATTATTAGTTTTTTGACAGTGAAGTTCAGAAGACAGCTTCATAGCCTCACTTCACATGTACGGATGCTACTGGCCACTAGCTCATGGTGTAGACCCTGGATTTCTCAGCTGTTTTCCACTGCAATACACTGCTCTTCCACATGAATTTGGTTGTTTTGAACAAGCCTTAAAACACTTTTGCAATTACAATTTTGATGTGGCTGAGATCTAAAGTTTGAAAAGATAATTGCACATACACATTTCTATACAGAAATAAAACCCCTCACAGTGGCCCATTATATTCAGTAACTACTCAGAAAAAGTTTAACAATAACCTGGTGAAATACACTGAAAAAGACTGGCCCACTGATCTTTAGGAAGCCTGAGTCCACAGTCCTGCTGCAGGCAGCCACACTACTTTTGATATAGTCATCTTCATTTTAATGTGTTTGTTACCTCCTCCTTCAGTTACTAACTGCCTGAGAACACATTAACCCACGTAGAAACTACTAGAATTATTTCATTTTTTGAAGAGCACCAAAGTCATTTTGCTGCAGAATATTTCTGATTCCACAATAGGATATAAGGCTTAAATGAAGTGAACAAATCATGGAAGTGCAACCCACCTGCTTAGTGCTTATGATTTCAGTAAAACTGCCACGTATATAAAAGTACGTGCCAGGTTGTATCAAAATATTTGATGCACTAAGCCTATTTTAAATATACAAACTAAATGTCCCCATGTTCAAATTAAGAAGCCCAGGCCTAGCAAACACTATGGTAAATTTTTGTATAGCAACCATGAAAGTATAGCTACTTTCCTTTAAAAAATAGAGTCAGAGGGGGGAAAAAAATAGCCCTGTCGACCTTTCATTCATACAGTCTAGTAGCTGAAACAATATGTGGAAGCAAGAGATCCGAGTCCATGGTGTTTCTCAGCCTGAGGGATGGGAAGCTTAAACTCTAGCTCTCACATTCCAGAAGAGAGACTCTATGACCAGACAGTAGGTATGAGAGGGAAAATACCTTGTCCCTGTATTAAGGCTTCTCCCCTTTTACAGAGTGGCAAAGGAAGGGACTAAAACAATACAAAACAAAACAAAAAATCAAAATCAAACAAAAACACAAAAAGCACACATAAGAAGCACATGTAATTCAGTGAAAACAGTCTTTCCAGCAGACTTGACTTCCCAACCCACCCTTAAGAACTAAAGCTCACTACCTATGCAAAATAGAGGGACCAGCAGCCTAACACTCCTTTCCAGGGGAGTCATCACCAACCCTCATTCCCTTCTGCCCCTTCTTCAGTTTTGTTATCTACCTTGCTGACTGTACAGCAAGTTTAACAAGCACACAACAAGCTCAGCAAGCTTAACAAGAGCTCAATGCATTCTTACCACCTCCCAGCCTGAACCTTGGTTAAAGCTCTGTTAATCAAACAAGGGAAATGCAAGATAGTTTGAATCTTTTGAGCCTAAGGCAGGCACAATGAACCTGGGTTTTGCCACCTCTCCAGCAAGCAGTCTATCTACTTGAGTAGATACTAAAAGTAGACACCTCTTTTGCATGCATCTGAAAAAGAGTGAGGTAGGTAACTGTACTTAGAAAAAGACTGCAAACAGTTTGGAGATGTGAATCCCAGTCTCAGAGGCATGCAAGTTCAAGAGACATGATTTCAGGGACATCCTTCCCTTCAGATCTCCGTTCACACTTCAAAATAAATCTAACTTTAGGTTCAGTATAGGTCACTTGGCTAACGATTGCCAGGTATGACACAACTTGACAATTTTGCATTGACACCCTGACCCAACTGAAATTTTTGTACTAAAATACAGTCTTTGATTTTAAAGCAGGTCAAGAATAGAGGAAAATAAAGATCTGAATGATTAACATTATCTTAGAACTGATGTATATTAGAGAAGATGATCCATAATAACAAATCAACATATACTGACTTCAAGACAATAATGGGCTTATAAATAGTTTCCTTATGCTTTCCTTGATTAGGTAATGAATGTTGAAGCAAGACAAAAGTAAGTTTTCCTTCAAATAAATGGGTAACTGCAAGTTTGTTGTAACAATAACCTGGACATGTTTATTTTTAGCCAATAATACCATTAGTACAGTATCCATATCTGGCTTCAGACTCAAAGGCCTCCACTGCTAGATAACTGCTTTATTACTCCAACAGAGTTATTTCTCTCTGTTCATGAGGGAATAAAACAGCTACTTTTGCTTTTTTCCTATTTTATGGATCTACAGAGGTGTCTTACGTGTTGAAAATCTTAAGATTTTCACTACTACTTCAGTCTTCCACTTCAGAGAAATTCGTGTAATGCCATTTAAAATATGAATTAAGGGGCTTTCTGGTACTATATAGGGCTGTTAAATCCAGCTTAGCTTCTCTATTTAAGATTTAATAGGAGTAATTGAAAGACTAACCTCAGTTTGCTTGAATTTATCTGCAACATATTCTCATTTTTTTGTTGTTGTTGCTTCCCAGTGCCTTTCTTGCAAGACCAGAGAGTTTAGCTTTCATCTTACAGCAGTGTAAACATATTTCTGAACACCTCACAAAATCCTTTGCATCAGGTTTCAAGTCACTACATACCTTGTACTGCAAGAAGCTGCTCTTCTGTGGTCCAACGAGCATTGATTTTCTGATTAGACTATTAAAATTAGAAAAATGGCACAAAGATCATTAAAATGTATCAACATCTGTAAAACACCCAAACATCAGAATGTGCTTTAGTTGCACTACAGTTTGTAAAATACGTAAAACTTCTTGCTCAATAAACCATGAATTCGTAAAGGTTAAGGCTGCTTTAATGAAGAGGAAGTAGTATTTACAGAATTTCAATTCAGAACTGTAGTGGTATCTTTTTCCTCTTCTGCTTTATTGCAATTCTTCAGTTTCACCTATATCCTTAGTTATGCACATGCTAATGATCCTTACACAGACAGAATTTGAATTTATAGATATTTATCTAAACTGTTTGAATTTTATGTGAGTGCTTTGCATTTTTGTTTTAAACTCGGTCCTTTAGAACAAAAGGTTTTCCTCCATTTCTTTACTCAGCTATGTGACGTAAGACAAAAGCCTGCTACCAATTTCTTATAGAGACATCAGACTCACCACTGTATACATTTCAATTGATCCTGTTTAAGCTGCTACTGAAAAGCAAGCAGCAAAAGACATTTCTGTAGTTTCCCACTAACATAAGTGCAAGGCCACAAGTTCCAGTATTTATTCTGATTTACCTCAGGAGGTTTGAATTCTTCAATCCCGCCTTCCATTTTCTGTTTAAGTGCACTGTTTACTTGCTTAGCATTTTGAACCTTGGTCAAAAACAACAAAGTTAATCAGCTCCACAAAGAAAGTTGGTCACTTTACACATATATCTTCACTAGGATTGCCACAAGTGTACCTCCTAAGTTAGAAAGAGAAACATTATGGTTTAAGGCTTCTCTACTTTTAACTGTTAGAAAAAAAAAAAAAAAAAGCACAGTTTACTATGGAGAGAGGAAAAAAAAAAAAAAAGTATTTAGGCCATCCCTTCAAAAGAACAGCTTGCCTGCAGGAATATTAAAAGGATGTACAAAGCAAGTTTTCATGATGCTATATATACTCTGAAAGAACGCAGAATATTCTAGACAAAAGCTTAGTTCTTAGTTTTAAGTGATATGTTCTTATATTTAAGTGATATGTATAAATATACTTCTTCCTTCTCCAAAAAGTACTTGGAGGGGGGGGAGGGGAAAATTTATGAGCTATTTCCAGCTGCTTCTGACACATCATTTTTTATCGACCTTAGATCATCACAATTTCTGTAAAGGGTTTCCTTGAAATAGTGTTAAGATATGTAGATAAAATATTTTAGTCTACAAGGAGAGAGCTTCTAACTCACACACAAACAGATTCATTAACCATTTAAAGCTGAGTAACGCACAGAAGGTAACATAGGTGAGAAAATTTTGCATACTACGGTGCACTGCTATTACAAGTGTTCTTTAAGTATGGATATAAAAACAGACAACTCAGTGTGAAATTCCAGAGGCTGCATCTTCGAGATAACTGAAAGGAGAGAGAGGGAAAAAACAAAAAGCACCCCCAGACCCATAAGGATGCAACTCACCTACACTTAGCTAAAGAGTGAAACCCACCTATGCTATTTAGCCCCAAAGTCCTGCTGTGATAGAAGGAAGCAGATTTCTCCTGCAAAAAGAATACAAGGGAGCAAAAAGCCCATGAAACCCTTTGTGCCCACGATCTTGCAACACAGGAGCATTTAGTAGTCTATAAGGAGGCCGAAATTCCAGCAGATAAGCCTTGAATTTGTTGCCACATTCCTCCTAGAAAGCAAGCATGCACATACTGCAGTGTCCTGAGAAGCTGAACAGATTCTGTGCTTCAATTTTAAGTGCTGCAAATTAACTTCTTTATGCAAAGGAAGAAGGTTATAGTCTGCAGTAAGAATGATCAACATTTTAAACAGGGAAATAGCTAGGCCCATGTTTCCCCATGTCCCCTCCCTTCCCCCCAGGCTTTCCTGGATGTGCTATCCCACTGGACTGTATGTCTCACCCTGAAAACAGCTACAACTGGAAGCATAAAAAAAACTTAATTTTGCACTGCTTCCTTGGTTTCATTCTCACTTTTCATGCAAATGCTTGAATGAAACAACAACAACAAAAAAAAACCACGCCAAATCAAATGACTCGAATTTTCCCCAGCCCCAAATAAACCCTGGTTTCATGTCATACACGCCTCTCAATTTCTTTTTTAGAAAGGAAGGCATCTTGAGCGATAGAGATTTGAAAAAATATAGCAATAGAACTGAAAAACAGCTTATGTCCAGCATTTTTGGTGATCACTGTAGAACAAAATTAGGAAGGCTCGTGTTACAGAGGTTTCAGAATCTTCACAGAAAACTTTCAGAAACTTTACAAGAGCAATCTGAGATGAAAACAAAACAAGTCCAATAACCCATGGTACCTGTCGCTTTAATGAGATTAGTTCCATATCCAGCTGTCTAAGAATTGTGTTGGCTGCATT
The DNA here is from genome assembly GCA_013398735.1 of Nothocercus julius. Taxonomy (NCBI): domain Eukaryota; kingdom Metazoa; phylum Chordata; class Aves; order Tinamiformes; family Tinamidae; genus Nothocercus; species Nothocercus julius. The sequence continues at coordinate 4,114,821 of VZSV01000012.1, forward strand.
GGGGCTACAGGAAACTGCTATCACATCTTCCTGGGTCAGGTACATGCCTTTTGGTGGCCGGCATTTGGAACGCTGAGAATGGTGGCGATGCTGTAAGCTCTGATAATCTCTTCTACCCAGCCCTATTTTGCTGGTCTGAACGGGTTGCTCATTATTGCCCTTTAATTCACAAGAAATAAATAGTTAAAGAATAACAGTATCTTACCATACTGAAGTATCACATCGTATTGCAATGTCATATTTACAAAACCAAAAAAAACTAAACTAACATCCTTCTCTCCACACAGGATGCAAACTAAGCCTCACAGATGACATGATGGAACACACCAGTCTGGGCAGGCCTGCATTAGCCTTAGGAAGGTTAATTTTTCAAACTACTGCCACTTTTTTTTTTTTTTCTCTTTTCTTCAACACAGGTGAAGATACAGTACGTGATACAGAATTCACAGTCCCAATACTATGAAAGAAGGCAGGGACTAGTAACCTTTGAGCTACTGAAAGGGTAAAGAATATACATACACAGTGTCTTTAAACCAAGTAATGCCTTGATTTGGCAGTTATCGCTAATAACATTTTAAGGTACTTTGAATTAGTATGTTTACTTCAGGTCAAATATGAAGTACAGTCAAGAGCTGGCGGGGGCAGCAAGGTCACCATAACTGGCAGGAGTGCAAAGTGACACCTCCCCTGCTGTAAGCATTCTACCTTGAAAAGCTAAGGGCCATTCGCTTTAGGAAGGGACTGGAGATTTGAAAGAAATAGCACTGATTTACTTTCACAATTCCTGTAAAAACCCGTCTAATTTAGGAAACTTAAGTCTCTGTGGTTTGCTTTCTTGCAAATGGAAAAAGATAACAAAGAGAGAAAAATTATAATCATTCTTCAGCTATGCTCAGACCCTTGACCTTTGCTCAAAGCTTCAGCTTTGGCTTTGTGCACATGATTCTGGTAGAGCAATTGGGAGGTTTTACCTGCACACTCACAGCAGAGAAGCGAATGAGTTTCCCTCTACAGGTATTTCAGTCTAACACTGCTAGTACCAGAGCAGAGGTGAGAATGAGGCTCTCTGCTATTTAAGCAGCCCCCCTTACTGCTCCTGCCTGCCTGTCAACAACACAGGTTGGAAGTGCCCACCTGATCACAGTGAAGGGAAAAAATGCAGCGGCTATTATTATGTTTTGCAGGATTAGTACATATTGGCATTGGTATTTTCATCTCCTAAGTTTGACCTGCTATATCCTCTTCTCAGCTATTCTAACATCTTATGAAGCCTACAGTCATTAAGGCTATTTTAAAAACATTTAGGACACTTGCTTCTACTGCTCCTCTGTGGAAAGTTAATATACAGCCTTAAATCTTTGACATCTAATAACCTCAACATTAAGTTTACTTCTGGCCCACTGACACCATTTGTATTTTGGGTCAAACACTGTTCTTTTAGAGTGAAATTGCACTTTGTCTGTTCAATCTGGATTTAAAGAGAACTCATGATTCATCCTCTCAAGCTTTGAGCTTGCCAGACTAATATTTTGCTTGTTTAATAAGAGAAAGTTTCCATTGGGCTACACATTTATGTAAGCTAGTGAGTTTATATTTTGCTTAGGAAGTGAAAGTATGCAAAACCTACCAGAAACATCAGACCACAAAATAATATTATGTGGATCCAAATAGGTTTGCAGTTTCTGACAAGCTATTTGCCCTGTTCCTAGAAGCCTACAAACATGCTGCTTTTGTTCTGGACTGTGTGCAATGATTCCCACATTAACTAAGAAAAGTAAGCTGGAAAAGATAGCCAGTGCTTAGAAAGAAGCTTAGGTACAAAATCAAATCAAGAGATTGCAAGAAGACTGTTACAGTCATGGAATGAAGGTGATGCGAGAAGGAGTAAAAAGGTTCACATTAGAGTTTGGGGCATTTCAAGTTCTAAACAGTATATTCCAAGAAAGAAAAATCTCAAATGCTTTGTAGAAAAGGGGTCCTTTTTTACTCTCCTAGGGCAGCTAAAGCGACATACCGAAGGTCTTTGCAAAACTGGGAACAGAATCTAATACTATCAGTCTTTTACTCAGCATCATTTCTGGCAGAAGTCCAAAGCTGTATTAATAATCCTTGGTATCACATCATTGTCCTAAAGAGATGTTGAAACTGCACCATCTCTCCCTCTCACATTTTCAAGGAACATTAATTTCAGGAAGAATCCAAATGAATTAAGCTAAGTTATTTACGATCAAGTTTAGAAGAACACAGCTTAATATAAAAATGTTTCATTATTTTCTTAATATTTACCAAAAACAAAACAAAACCAAAAAATCTCAAACTCTACATTCCTGAAACACAGCACTTATCTGTAAAACTAACAGCAAGGGCCCTAACTGAGGGGAGCAAAGCTTTTTTTCTGTTCAGGTTATTATCAGAAAGCATCTGAATAAAGCCATAACTGAGTTAAAAAGCAAAACTTTAAAATGGCTTTGGGCGAACAACATAAGTTACACTTGGGAAAAAAAACATTATTTAATTTTTGAATATATAACAGTTTCCAGTAATTCCCCATTAGTAAAACTGGAAACAGGTATTAACAAGTCAGGGTTAGGTAGATGTTATTTTTACCAGGTAGAGATAGCATACATCTCTTAGAAAGCATTAAGATCTTTCACGAGATAGAAAAACAAAGAGTAAAGTTCAATTTAATTCAAAAGTCATTCAAATCTTGATCAACTAAGAATCCTGTTATTTCATTACATCTTAAGCCTCTTCTAGTAGAAGTTGTATTTTTCACGGTAACACATTCACTTAAAACAAACAAACTGACATTCACCATTAAATTATCTGTTACCTCCTTTTTGGCTTCTTTTTTGGGATCATAATCACTATCATTTCCATCCATTGGATGAGCTTCTTCTACATCATCATCACTAAGGGCAAATGACAATAAGCTGGTCATTTTACTTAGTCATTTCATTTAAATCACAAATATATATGTATCTAGACAAGACACATATCTAAAGCATCTAAGTAGCCAAGTTTTATGGTTATACTATTTGACATCTTTGTAGCAGCTCTACCTTGAAAACTAAATAAAAAGATCTAAAAAATAACAAAAAAAAAAAAAAACACTTATTTCCTTTACTAAATTCTTGTAATTACTATGATGAAGTTACCAGTCCTAATCTGGAGTTTTAAAAACATCTGAAGTCAGTACAGCTGGCTCTGTTACAAAACAAAAACAAAATCACAGCTTTTCTTTAACCCAGCAACTTGTACCAGCACGAGCTTTTATATGGTTAACTACATGAGGGCTGGAATTAAGCTTTCATTTGCCAGGTTATTCTTTTTTAAAAGACCAAGTTTCAATGAGTGCATCAGGCAGATGAATAACCCCTTGTGTCAATCTGCAAGAAGCAGAAGAAGGCAACAGGAGATGGGCGAATTGAGCACTCTAAACTGGTTAAAAATGGCAGTCCTAAAGAACTACAGCTTTGGGAAGAGGGAGAGCAAGAAGCGAAATCATCTGCTGTGCTGAATTAAATCAGAGGAAAAGATGGAGAGAGAAGAATTAATTTAGTCTAGTCCAATCTAATCACTCAATTCAATTTCTAACTATGATGTAAAAAATCGAAAAAGTTCTAGTTATTACAAAAAAAAGTATTAGAAAGTGATTTTCTTATGCTTTTCTTTCAATTATAGGTTTACTAAGTAAATACAAATTGTAAACGACAAGTATTTGCCCTTTTAGTAAAATACAATTAAATAGACCCTTCTCTTCTGGCTAGGCAGTTCACCATAGATGTGGAATATAACATACCTGCTCATATAAACAAGAGCGTGCTACATCAGCACTATGTTGAACTCCAATTCTCTTTGACACATATTAGTTCTAAATGTGCTCAAAATAAGATTTACATAGAGATGTGCCTTAAAATTTCACTATTAAGGGGCACTCAGCTGCTTTTAATTGCTGAGGTTCTTTATATTGGTTGACCTTTTAGTTATCCATTCTAGCTTTAATAACAGAAACATGCTCCTCTCCACACCCTACCCACCATGCAATCACATAGGATTAGACTTCCCAAATAAAACATTATTTCTAAGCCACATGTCCAAAGTTCAGGGTTTTTAAAACCTTGTTTTTGGAGTTATCCACTAAAGCCAGGTGTATGATTACAACAGATACTGACAAAAGTAATACAAAACATTACAAAAAGTAATACAAACATTACAAAAGTAATGTTCTGAAACAGACGTATCAGAGATCACCCGCTGAAAGCAAAGACATCATCACAGATGCTCAAACCTAAAAGCACAGTTCATGCTGAACCCTAATGGCTGGAATTACAGAAACATCTCTACCTAAAGAGACTTCAATCTCTACAAGAGATGGCTGATAGCTGCTTAAGAACATAAATCTTACCTGTCACCTTGATTATTTCTGTTAGCTAGTTTTCGAGCCTGACGATCCATCAAACTTGTCCTAGAGCGAGTTTTTTTCCAAGAATAGTAATATTTTACAAGGCTTGCAATAGTCTTGTCTGGAAGCTAGAAGAATTCATCAAATTAACACATCTTTTTATTAAAATTCTATCAAAGATTATAATTCTGCTCTATTTACAACCACCGTATCCAAGTATCTTAAATGTGTGCATAACTCAGAAAGGAGAAAAATATGCCTTACGCACACACATAAAAAGAGTGAAAAAAAGAAAAAAAAAAAAAAAAAAAAAAAAGGAGGGGAAGTTTTTTCCTTAGAGAGGAAAAGCTATAGCTGCAGGAAATGAAGAAATGAACTTAAGCCTTACATTCTGTGTTCTTCCTTTTACATAGAAATCAACATTGAAACTTTAGTCCAGTAGGACCCTTTGGCACAAGTGCATCTGAATTTCTTAATGCTTTGAACAAAGTTTCACTTTACCATTTGTTGAATCCTGTGAAAGCTCTTTCCATGGAAGCTAAATGCTTGCTCAAATAGGACCTTATCTTCGACTGTCCACTCATCAGGAAAAGGAGTGAAGTTGGGGAGATCCGCAAGGGACTTCTCAATGTTGTGTTTATGCCAGAACAACATGCCGAGAGCCTTTGAAAAGAAACAATCCCTTTTTGTTTTTAGTCAGTTTCACGAAATGCTGAAATAAGTTACTTTTTTTACTTTATTTTTTTAAGATTGACTATTGGAATCCCTTCTCCAAAGTATTTACAGTTTTAGACTTCTTCCATTGCCTTTATGTACTACAAGATACAAAATTCTCTTTCGAGATTGTATGAAGAGTGGGCAAATTTGTACTCCCTTAAAGCTACGATATCTAGACAATTCAAGGTTGGCATGGCAGCAGCATTTCTGAACTAGAGTAAGCTGGGTTGGTAGGCATAAATCTAACCTGTTGACTTCTTTTACAAATGTACGTAATCTACACAGTTCTTTACAGGTCTTCAAGCCTATACTATCAGCCCACTGAAAAAAAAAAAAAAAGAAAAAAAAAATACTTTTCAGCAGCCAGGGGGTCATCCAAAATGCAAGTTTGAAAGTTCAAAGTAAGACTGGTCTTTCTACAACTCTCCAATCCACAAATAACAGCACGGCCACTTCCATGTCATGTGTACCTAATAAGGAATGGAAATTTAAGTATACTTTTGAACATAATTTCATTTCTCAATATTCTTAAAGAATGTTAGACTAATTGAACTTACTGCCAGAGAATCAATGACAGATTTGATGCCAAGTCTGACACGGCAATTGGGAAATGTAATCCACTCAGTTTCAACCATGCAGTGCAGACATGATCACCAGTTGTTCATCAGCTCTCCAGACCCCTGATTACAGATCTTCTAATAACCTGGACACAACAAACCTATTCTCTTGTTAGAAGGGCAAGAATTAAGCAGCACTTCTTGCATGGATATTTTCCATTCCCCTGGAAACTGTCTACAAATATTTTCTACTACAAGTTCCTTTGAAAAATCTGTCTATTTTGCAGACTCTTTAGGGAAATCCAGAGTGCCCTCTCTCCCCTAACACAGGCCAAACCACAAACCAACATGACCAAACTGCAGGTGTTTTAGATGTCAGTGTTGGCAGCCTTTCTTCCTGAGAGCACCTGACTAGTAAGACTTCGCTATTATGAGCTTTAATCCTCCAAAACAAGATCACACAACATGTACTGGTACACCAAATATTTGTTTGGAACAACCTTGCTTTTACATGAATTGGTTGAATTATAAAGAAGATTGCAGCAGAATTAAGTCAATGTAGACCAGTAGAGTTTTACTCTTTGCTTTTTATGGAACAGTGACTAATTTCATAAAATAAATTGTGAACTTATGATTTTTTTCTTTTTTGTTACTCTCAAATCTAAAATCTTGGTGATGTTTTTCTACCTTTGGGAAAGAAAAGTCATTTAAAGTTGGCTTGCCCCCTCCTTTCTTTCTTTCTTTTTTTTTTTTTTAAAGATATGCACGGAACCTTTACAATGCTGTCCCTGATTGCACTTAATGATTCAATATTTTTCACATATAAATTCTAGTATTAAATTTGTAACCTTCTTGCCTGACAAATGGTTTAGCTAAGTACACACACACAATTGCATGACATGCCCAGTGTACCAAGAAACATACCAAACCTTTCAAAAGTGCACATTACAAGCTGAGCATGTCATGAAAACAAAGAGCTCAATCTTTTGCAGAGAATCCAGACCACAACTGTATGCAGATCCATTAACTGCAGTGTTTGCTGCCGTGCCTGAAGAGAAACAGCGTTAATTAATGGTAACCAAGGGGGAAAGAAAAAGTTATGATACACTTTTACATTTAAAAAAATCCTTTAAATCAGCACTCTTGTTGCGTAGCACTTACCTGTTCCACATTATATCCATGTTTTTCTTTTGCTATTGCAATATATTCATCCACTGTAACAGAGCAACGTCAGAATTATTGCTTAGCAATGTTAAGTTCTGCCACAAGATCATACAGAATTAGCCATCTAATGTAGGAACATTCTCTAGGTCCCCCAAAACACTTCAAATATTCTCAAATGTATTCATAATAAATAAGTCCAATGACTTTAATGCAGTGCTTAAACTTATAAACTTTATGCACAAGTTTGTACAGTGAAAAGATGTTCTCTTCCAAAGTTTTACTGCATCAAAGCTACAGAAGTTCATTTATATAAAAAAGGTGATTTTTAAAAACAGTGTTTAAATAGTGTTCATATTTAAATATTTTATTCTCCTGTTAATACCTAAAGGTTTAAGAGACACCTGTATAATTATATGACATGGCTTGTGTGATTTGAAACAAATGCTTCAACTACAAAATAAGAGAAGGTAGGAAGGCAGCCTTTTCCTTTCCTAGTAGTTCTCTGAATGAAAAATAAATGCGAGTTTTTTTTTTTTTTAAATTTACTAATTTTAAACTTCTCTGAAGGTAAAACAGTTAACAGACATCAGAAGCCATTATTCACAGTTATATTTAAGTATTCAAATTCCTAAGCAGACTTACACTTGGCATCTGGAATATTATGATACGGAGACCATACAAGCATCCCTCCATTATCTTTATCGGTGTATTTCGTAGCACCTGTAAGAAAAGTTCAATCTTAGTATGTATATATATGACCTAGAGAACAGGACAGTAGGTAAAGGTGGGCCACATTAAGAAGGTCAGCCCAATCAACAAGGTGCTGGAGGAGAAAATAATTAAATAAATACATTATTCCTTAAAAGTAGGGTTCATGTTTGGCCATTCAATGTCTCAGAAAGGACAACCACAGCCCGGTATTAAATGGATCTTAATTACTATAATTTGAGCACTAAAGTTCATTTCTAAAGTTGGCAAGGATGTCAAATTGCAGCTATTTGTGTAGTCTAGTTAGAACAGTTCTTAGACAGGTGTGAAAGTCTATCAGTGAGTCTATCAGTACACTGACACTACTGTGACCACAGGAGTATCTGGATCTACTATGCTGAATTAGGCTTCCTTAGCATAACAAAATTATGAGAAAGAACACCAGTGACTATCTCTGATCCTTTCAGCGAGGAAACTACAGTAACAACTATGCCAGAAACTATTTTGTTCCCTATGCATCTCTCACACATATCTGTACTCATATTCATAGCAAACCAAATTGCATAGCTATAGAACAGACTCAGAGGTAAAAATCATACAATTTTGGTTTTCCACTCCCCTTGATGCAGGTAAGGGAAACAGTCCAAATTACCAAACCTATGAGGAAGACAGAACAATTCTTGCAGAACTGATGTGACTTTGTACAAAGTACTGCTGATTCCAGAGATTCTGATTTCCAAGAAAAGCCATAAAGCACCCGGTGCAAGCACAAGCAGCACAAAAAAAGTCTTTTAGTACTCAGTATCTAAGAGCAAGCTCCTTAAAGTAACCTAATTAAAATGGCACTCATTTTAAAAATATTAGGAATGCAGTATTTTCTTTAAGAGTGATGCAAACAAATTATAGGCATATCATTTCTTCCTTGCCAAGTCAATTTTTATCTGAAGTACCTGACAGCTATCATCCTGCCTTCCATTGATTAGTTAAAAGACACAGAAAACCAGATGATCATTGGAGAATACAGCAGAATTTTGAGCTGTAAGCATGAAACGTCCAAATCTAACATGATTATACCCTCATTTTTTTCCCTTCAAAAATATAAAACACCCCTGTAATTTATGCAATTTATATCACAGATAGTATCAAATATCAAAAGTTCTTAAGAACTTAGCTTCAGAGTCACATTACTTGCACTTAATATTTTACAAAGCTTTGAGATCACTGCATGAAGTGTGCAATGATATAGTTTAGCTGTAAGAACAGAGCTAAGGATATTTTATAAGCTAAAACCTAAAGAGAACAACAGTAGCAACAATTTTTTCTCCTGACCTGAAAGATAGAACATGTGAGTGTTTTAAAAGAACACTCAACTCCAGATGGGTTCTGCTTCATAGGGAAATTGCTTAGCTTAGGCTTGAATCTCATTTAAAGCACACACGTAAACACAGAGCCCACACCTCAGTTGGAGAAGTGGATCATCTGGTGACGTTTTTAAACTCATTGGAGAGACTGTTGTAAAATCCTGAAGAATTTCAAGCCTCAAATTCCCGTCACCCACCACCTTCAGAATGAAGAACTTGTAAAATTTCAGACATAAACGCCAGTCATTTAAGGGAGGAAAAAAAAAAAAAAAGGTAGACTGAGTTGTTCAATTACATATAGCAAACAGTACAAAGTTTACCAAATGACGGTTTCTTGAACACATAAGAAAGAAGCATTTAAATAGCTTATTTTGCACAAAGAAAGATCTTTTGTTCAAATTCTGGTCAAGAATCACTGCTTCAAGAGATGTCAGTAATGAAATTCTTAAAATGCTACATGAATTTTTTTAAGGTAAGAATTCAAAACAAGTTCTTGTTGTAAATCATAGCCAGAATATTAACCTAGGTCTTTCATCCCTAACAGGACCACTTGATTTATTTGCTTAGAGGAGAAGTTACAGGTTTCTGACAGCCACCTTCTGTCAGCTGCCTACGTTTGCAGGCTGCGAGCAGTGCGTGCGTACACACACACACTGCACACTTCTGACCCTGCAGAGCACGTGGGCGCTTTGTGTCATCAGCACTGAAGAGGACAACGACTGAGGCACAGCTCTGGGTAAGGAGGGAGGCGGAGTCCACCTAGCATTCAAGCTGCTCCCCCTTCCCTCCCAAGGGCCTAAGGTGATGGGATTGGCAGAGGAAATGAAGAGCAAGAAGGCTCTGAGAGAAAAAAGGAGACATCCTTCCTCAACAGCTTCCCACTTTCTGCCACAAGCCAGTGCCCTGCAGACCTCCACAGAGCTAGCAGTGCTATGAGTCGAGTATCAACCTCAGAGAGAAGCTCCGAGTGCTCAGCTGACTCCACGGTGCCCTGCTCACTTCTTCAGTGTGATCCTCAAAGAGGCTAACAGGAATTGGAGTGATGAGAAGTATGCACATAACAGATAATGAAACAAACATCCAAACCCTCTATATTTCCTAATATTAGTTGATGGCTAAGGCTACTTATGTAGGGATGGCCCACTTCTATAATGTTTGCACAACTAACCAAAGCAACTTCCGCCAGAAAAGCTCTTTGCAAAGCCATGCTGTTTTTCCAGCAGGAATCAGACAGCAGACGTTTCAGATGGACCTCCATATGGCTGAAAGGAAAGGGTGACAACGGAAGGACAGGATGCATACAGGCAAGCAGGTGCTTGTGAGACAACATCCTGTCCTCAACACAGAGCATCAGGGATCCCTCCATCTCTGTATGGAAGACCATGATGTATCTTTGAGAACTGCATCTTGTCCTCCCTGCCTCAGGGAGGTGGGATAGCAGCCCTCCCTCATCCTGCAAACAAAAAAACGTTATCTGAGAGTCAACATGATCTTTATCTGCAAGATCCATTCTCACTATGGACAGCAGATGGGAGGCAGAGTTGGAAGCACTAGGCAACATATTAACTAAAGCATGTGGAGAGAAGGGAGAGAAGGAGGAGGGGGGGGAATAATAATAATAATAAAAAAAAACAGAGCTCTACACCAGGAAGGAAGAGGATGACCATTAGCTGGATCTCCCCCACCCTGCCATACACCTGCAAACTGCTTTGGGAAGGGTATTTGCACTTCAGCTGCAGCCCTTGCTCTCCTGCCAACACTACTCAGAGAAAATGTGGTTAACTGGAAGTGACCCATAATTTATGGGCATTCTCAACTGCTTCCATAAGGGAATAATTGCAGTGACAAATTGACACTTTTTAAATTTTGGTTCCACATCAGAGGATGGATAAGCTGGGAAGATGCTGTTCTGTACACAAATAAACAAGTACCCAGATTAATATGAAAGTCTGAAGCATACAAGACTTAAAAGGGGGAGATGGGAATTTAAAAATACAGTGGTTGCCCACATACAAAGTGCTTTTCTCCACTTAAGCAGAATCTTTCAGAATAGCAACAGAACCACAGAAACCAACAGGAGAAATAACTGTATTTTGAGGATAACAGACTGAAAGTCTTGGAGGTGGGAGGGAAAAAAAAAAATCAGGGACTAGGAGGACAGATGGGGAGGGAGAAAATTGTAAATTCTTTTCCACAACACTTAATAACTTCAATATAGGAGAGCCTATTTTTATGTAGACCTATTTTTACGTAGAAAGGTTAGGAGAGAGGAAAAAAAGTTAAAAGGACAGAAAGAAATGGAATTCATAAGAAACCTTAAATAGTATAACACATTCTTCTCGACCACCCCTTCCAAGAAGTGAGTGAATGGAAAAGCAGCATTTAAATAGGCCAAGTTCACAGTAAAGCCTTTGGAAACTCCAAATGTACTATGACCTGCCAGAGCTTGGCCCGTATTCTCCCTTTATTCCCAGTGCAGCAGAACTTCTCTAGCAGTCATCTTGCGTGCATCGCACAAGCACGGAGTAGACACGGTAACATCCTGCTATATCCTAAGCGCTCCAGAAAGCCGGAGAAATGGCTTTGAGAATAATCTACCACTTAAAAAAGGCAGAAAGGCAGGAGAAGGTCTACACACTTGGTAAATTACTAAAGAAGATTCAGAACACCTCTTTTATTCAAACCTTTCCATGGCAAACAAGCATACCTCACAACTATACAACAGAGTTGCAATTAAACATCTCTTCTCTGATAAGCTCTACTTTAAGCGCTGCCTGTAAAATGGGGTTCAAAGGGAAAGAGATGGTGAGAGAGGAATGCTTCAATTAACTTCCATTAATTGTTGCTTTGACTCCCAATCCATTTCCCCCAAGAGACACAAAAATCAATTGACTTTTCTTTAAACAATTTATTTCATAAACAGCTTCAGATATAAGAGTTTACTACTGTCACAACCTTAAACATGAACATTTTATTCCTCAACTTACTGCTGCAGAGCCTTGCTCACTGCAATAAACATTGGCCAAGTGAGATCAAATGCTATCCTGCAAGCATTTATTCTACTCAATTTATCACTCTGTGTATCAGAGGGAAGATTTTGTATCACAGACTTCTATCTAGTTTCATCCACTACCAACTCCCTTCTCCCACCTATTTATCTTAAGAGGCCTAACAAAAAAAAAAAAAGTATCCATTGCAAAGTGTTTGTGTTATTGTAATTAACACCCTTCTAACTGATCAGGTGAGTCCTTCAAAAGAGGCTCTAGAACTCCAAGAAACACCATGCAACATTGAAGTCTGTGGATTATAGACAGTGCATAAGTCCACATATGTAAACTTAGAAGCTTGATGGAACATCCATTACATAATTTATTACCAAAACTTTTAAGTGTCTGTAGGAAGACCACAGGAGAACACTTCCTGTCCAACACTCTCGCTACCAGATGATGCTTCAAGGTTCATCTGTTTCCTCTCATGAAAGCATTTACTTGCCAAGATCTCCTTAGATAACTAACCTACTAAGATGCTACATATGTGTTTTTACACTTTATGGAGCTATGTTTTAAGATTTATCTGTTAAGAGCTATTACTGCCTAGTCTTACTAAATCAATATGCAGACACTGATAAGGACAATAAAACATAATTAATCACAGTAACTAAGGAAAGAGGGGAGCATCAGTAGTTTTTCTCCTCTCCAGAGTACACTTACAAGCTCCAAAAAGTCTCCCTAAATAAGAGAACATGAATTTAAGCTCTGTAATTACAACTGCAATGATATGGAGGCATGCTTGGTTTACAAATTTGAGACTACAGAAGCTCTGCTGTCCTACAAGGGCTGAAAAGTATTCTTTTAATCAAGAGGGGAAAAAAAAATACTAAACATTTTTCTAATCTATGGGGCCACTGGTAAAAACAAGTCCAGGCTGTTGGAAGTTACCATTTCTGTTTATTTTTATTTATGCAATGTAAAAAAACAATATGGAAGTGGTATTATTGCCTACCCTACACACTCCTCTCTAGGCAAGAGGCTTGCCCTTATGCCAAGGCTGCAAGGAAACATGACCATTTAATCCATGCCACCCTCCCCTTCTCTTTTCCCTGTGTGCATCAACGGGTCTCCAGCTTTAGGAGTCACTACGTGAGAAGCTCTGGCCCAATCCTCTTCCAGTAGGAAACCATCTGACACCAATGGAGCCTGTTTGGAGAACAGGAAAGCAGATAGGCTTCATCTCACCACTGTAGCAGAACAGGTAAATGCTCCTAATTAAAAAGGAGGGGGGGAAGGG
>VZSV01000012.1:4142028-4165642 GCA_013398735.1 Nothocercus julius
GCGGGGCTCCAGGATGGTCCCTGGGAGCGCGGCGTGGGGCGGCGGCGGAGCCCCGCGCGCCCCGGCGGAGGGCAAGCGCCGCAAGTGAGGAGAGAGTTCGCCGTTTTGAGGGCTGGGGGGCAGAATATTTTTATTTCCTTATTTATGTATTTTGCTGGCGTGTTGCAACCAGGTCTTTTCCCTTGGAAGACCGTGGAGTGGAAAATGCCTCGAATTTCACAACTGCGTGCAAATATGCATTAAAGCCCTCCAGACTCCCTCACTTGGGGACTTAGCAGAAGCTGCGCCCGCACTAAGTGGGCGCCGTGCAAGCGTTCGTGCCGTTGTGTGCACCGAGGCGCGTGCGTTGCGTAAAGCCCCGAGACCAAGTTCTGCCATTTTTTGAAGGCTTCTGTTGACTTCAGAGGGGCTACTTAAGGGATTAGGGACTTACAGCGTGATGGAGAATATGCAGGATCTAGCTCCTTATGAACACGAGGCAAGATGACTTAATTGATTAGAAACAGATTGCGGTCAGTTCTGTACTGATAACGTAAAGACAACTCTTCTGATAAGCTGTTAAACGCTGGAATTGTCCAGAATTGCAAAGGGCGGATTTCAAGGCTATTTATTTATTTGTTTTTAATTATCGGCTTTTTCTCCAATAATAACCTTTTACAAGAACCAAGATGAGCCTATTTTCACATAGGATTGCCAGACTTCCTATATAGGTTATTTTCCTCCAAAGCTTTCCTATAGAAAGGGTTGAAAACTGTCTGAAAAACCGCCAGCCATCCTTGTGTTGAATCCTGCCTTCCTCTTTGGAAATGAAATGTTGCATTTCACTGCATACAGACTGTACCTCCAGTCTTCCAACACCAGTTATCTAATGCTTTTCTCTACCTGCCTTGGGCTTGTGAATAATTTTCTTCATTAAAAACCAATTTTCTCCCCTGACGTTCAGTGCCAAGAGCTTGATTCAACAAATCAGTTGGGGGCTAGGGATGAGAGGGGAGGTCATGCAGCAGGAGCTATGCTCTCTTCTCCCCACTTTTCCCTCGTTAATAAGACTGTGTCATGGCAGAGCTTGGTGCTAGACGGCACAGGTAAATGCCAGCACTCAGTTTCCAAATGTTCAGCAAGTCCTGAGGACTGTAAAAAATAAAAGTTTTTAAATTAAGTCTGATAGGAAGTGATGCACAGTTGAGATGTATTAGAAGCTCTGGGAAGTGACTCAGGTTGGGAAGCCCATTCCTTGCACATTGCACCTTCGAGCTTTGCTGTTATGTGAGGGCATCACATTAAATTGCTGTGTGAATCAGTTCAAATATGGGACCTCCATTTCTGCATCTGGCTTCACTGTGCTGGTCAGCATGGGGCAACAGGGAAACGTCCCTGTTTCTTCTTGACTGTTTCTTCGTGGCCAGCCTACTTGGCCTTTGGCATGCCCACAGGAGGAGAGCTTAAATGGGCCTGTGAAGTTTGAGGTTTGGCTCCCCCTTCTCCGTCTCATTCAGCTGGGTACTAATGTGACCCACAGTGAAACTATCTAGGTCATTTGGGGTTTGCCAAATAAACTCTGGGCTTCTTGTCAGATTGTATTTGCTGGCACCTGCAAGTTAAGTAGTGCCAACAGTTATTAAATTGATACATATATATGAATGTTCCCACTTTGAGGAAGATTCCCTTTCTCCTGTGGAAGGAGAAGAATTTAGTCACAGAACTGGAACTGATGCTGGACAAGCGCTCTACTTGTGGTGTGTGTACATGCACTGCAGTTGCAGAAAACAGCAGAAAACACCCTCTTCCTATATGTAATATGTCATGGGTGTTAACTTGGTGAAAGGGGCCTTCTGGTAATAAAGTAATGGGCATGCAAGCACTTTTGGAAGCACTACTGTAGAGACAGCACTAATTATGCTGTTTTTACCAGCAATTTTGCAAGTAATTCTTTGGACAGCAGTTCATGTTAGATATGAGCCTGACAAGCTGCTGCAGCTTTAATTGCTAAAGGTGGTAGCAGTGTACAACAGTGCAAGCTGAGGGGTTTTCCCTTAGGGTTAGTATTTTGCTCAAATTTATATCTCACCTTCTGCAGCAAGATTTGCCCCAAGCTCCCTCATTCTGAATTGTCTCTTGAAGAGATTTTAGGGGCAAGAGCTTTTCCTTAGGTTGCAAATAAACTGAGAGACTGCTGGTTCCTTATGTTCTCATTCATTAAATGCCATCCAGAAGAACTCAGTTAAGGTTAGAAGCTGCAGTCTATTTCCTTTCCCTATGTCGCAGTAAAGAAGGAATTAAGAATTTCCTAGTGCATCCTTGGATGGTTTCTGGGGTGGGGTCGTCCTAAGCCAGCACCTATATATGAAGTGTCATCAGCCTAGACCTATGTACCTCACCTGGCCCTCTGTTATTTCATCTCACATCACAGGAGGACCTGTTGGATGGACTGTGAGTGTAATAAGGTGCTTCCTTCTTTGAAATGAGTATCTTCCACATAGCAAGTCTGGGGAAAAAAGAAATTCCTAAGGACCTGAAACACTGGATCCTTCTTGCCTTATATTTCATGTTTAAAAGCTTTTTTTTTTTTTTTTTCCTTTAAACTAAACGGATAGAATTAGAAAAATAAACGTTGCGTGTAGTGCTTTGTTGACCAAAATTTGTTGGAAGCTTTGAAATATTTAAAGACTAGAATGTCCAATGGGATGGAAAATGAAAGCAGGCTGTAAAACAGCGCAGCACGCAAATAATCACTAGCCCCTGATGGTTACTGCTTGTGTGATATTAATGTTTTCCCTTGGGTAACATAAACCCAACAGTATACAAAGCACTATAAAAATAATAGTTATAATCTTGATTCATGACTGTGGCACTCAATTCAAATGATGCAGTAAGTTACAGAGAAATCTAATTTTATATGATATTCTGTTGCTTTATCAATAACTGGAATCAAAAATACTTTAGGTTTATATAATTGCTGTCTGGATTCTGCAGTCTTTCCATGGTCAAAATTCTCCCTGATAAGCATAAGAATTTTTCATGTGGAAGGATGGCAAACCCAGGCCTTGTGTTTGCATGGCTTTGCAGCTTCAGTGGAAGTCGCAGACCTCTTTTTTTCTTCTTTATTGATGATGAAAGGAGGTTGGAGGAAGGGCACGTTTGAGGGCATAGGGCTGGTGTGAATGTCTTGCTTCCACTAAATCCCCTAAGAACTCCCTAAGGAGACACCAGGTGTGGAAGCAAGTCTGCGCCCTTTGGAGGATGAAGTGAGCCCCCTGCAGAAGGACAGAAAAAGTGCTTTCAGGCACAAATCCTGAGAGTAACAGCTGTTTCCTTGATTTATGGCATTGCTTCCACTGGAGACTATAAAGTCCCAGTGCAGTAAACATTCTGCAACCTGGCTCTTCCAACCTGGTACCCCTACCTGAGACCTATGAGAGAAGTTCCTTCCCTATGAACAGCTCAGAAGCTGAGCAACCTGTCTTTGCCTTCAGCCAAAGGGAAATGCAAAAGACACTAACATACAGAGTGAGAAACTAAACTGAGCTGTATTTTCATATTTTTGCACTTGAATAAAGTACTCATTTAATTGAAGTATTCATAACTGGGCCTTAGCATGACCGCGCTGTGCAGCTTGGCTCTGCCTGCTGCTTTCTGGCATTCTTTTCAGAACCGAAAGCACTGTGTGGAGGTACAGACCTGGCTGCAGCTGGGTCAGTTTGGGGCTAGAAGCACTGCAGACATATTTCTTCCATGTTTTGGGGTGCAGTAAGATTTTCTCTTCCTTCTTGGTGGAATATATTTGATTTCCTGGCAGTTCATGACCTTCCGTAGTGTATATTGAGTCTTCAACTAATATTGGGTGAAACTCGGTCTTTAGAGAGGACCGTCTCAAAAACCTTATGCTGCAGGTAAATTATGTCCCGTTGTGACCTGGTGAGGTTCTGTGGAACAGGGAAATTTATTTTAGTGACTGATTTGGACATAAAACTACCAAGTGAAGAAAGTTAAATGTGTGCAGGGACAGGCAATATTGATGTATTCCTTATGAGATAAAGTGCCTGGCTTAAGCTATCCTAACTCTCATGTCTCCCAGACAGTCTGCCTAGGAAGCCTGGCACAGACATCCAGGAGGTTTTCTGCTCCTTGCTGCCAGTTTAAAGCCTCATCCATCTTTTCTTGACAATCACTTGATTTCAGTGTGCTAATTTCAGCATAAAAATAAAAAAACAGCGTAACTGTTCAGAGGGATCTGGGCCTCGCAAATGCTGTTTTTACCTTGCACAGAAAGCACATGGCCAAAGTCTCAGCTGGTGCAGAAAACTGCAGGGTCAGTAATAAAATGCTACCGTATGTACAGATTGGTCTTAGTGGAAGATTTTGTTTCTCTTGCATTACTATGGCTTGCCCTGTGCAAAGTGGATTTTATTGAGAACGAAACCAAGGAACGGGTTTTATTTCTTCCTGATCTTCCTCCTTTCCTAAGTTAACAATGAAGGAGACACTGTGCTTCTCATGGAATTGGTCAATACATCAAAACATCTACAACTTCTTTTTTTTTTTTTTTTTACCTCAGTATTGCTTGAGTTGAATATAAAATATTTCTTTGGCTCTTACTAGGCCAAGGGCTTCTAATCTTGTGCGTGCATCTTTATGCATTTCAAATATATGACCTGATTTTCTTGAAATGACTTTTATAGTAAGGAAGAAAGTACAACCTGGCTGTCTGATATGTATTTTAAATTTAATGTTCTGAAAGCACTTCTGAAACAAGAAGTTCTACTATGATAATTGAACCTATCAATCTATTTCTGCATTAAATACTGGAACAAGATCATAAAACAAATCTCAGTGAAATCTATTCATTGGAGAATTTTTTATTGCATGTTTGTTACTCAGATAGCTAAAAGTGAGCAAAGAGTTAGGCTTTGTCAAATGCTTTTAAGGTGCTTGATGGCTGTAGAAGTAATCGGTAAATCAGATGGCTTTTTTTAAATTGCTGGAAGACCTATATAACTGATACAACTAAAACATGTGCTTTCCTGGATTTCTTTTAAGCCCATACTGGGAGGGAGAATCCTAGCCAATTAAGTGGTGAAATCTCACTGTTAAACACTATTTTTGTCCTTTATTAAAGAATGGCACGATGTATGACTTCTGCAGCTGATGAACCTTCTCATTTCTGAAAATTAACTTGTACTAGCCACTATTTTTGTCTAAATGTCTTTTTTAAATCTCAGGATGTCTGTTACCTCAGAGATGGGCACACCCTGATGCTGTGCATAAAGTAAGAGTGACAGCTTGTGTGCACTTTCCATTGCAGCCATTCATCTTCCATTATTCTACACTAATTTCTATTTTGTTTTCTAAAATACGGATAATTGTCCAGACTTTATAGCTACTAATGTTCGTTTAATGCATTATTCTCTTCAATTTAAATTTTTCTTATGGTACAGGCTTACTCTGAAATATTTACAGTAACAATGTAAAATAACAAGGGTTGAAATCAAGCCATTTTTATGTATGTTGCTGGCTGAAATCAGCATTTCTTTCAGAAATAATTAAAACTGATTTGCTTGAAGTTTTTGTTTTAGTTAGTATCTCCTTTGTTATTTGTGGTAAGTATGATGAAATAAATTTTTTAGTGCACACACATGCTGAAGAATTACTATCCCCTGCATGCTATATAAGTCATGTTAGAATGGAGCAATGAAATGTCTGCATTTAGTGGATTTTGTTCATGCTCTAGCAGCTGAGGAGCTTTTAAATCTCCTTTTGTTTCTGTAAAATGAATATTTCGTTATATAAAACTTCTATAAAACTTGTAACCCCAGATGAACCTATCTGAAGGATTTTATAATATGCTGTTTTGTATTATACACTGAGGCTGCAGCTTAAAATAATTTAGTCTTAATATTAAATAAGTACATTCTTGAGGCCACTATGTCATTATTCTATAGAGAGATCAGGTTGTTTAATAGGGTATTTAGACATTGACCCATTCCCGCTCTAGAAATGAATATAAAGCAACACAGTGTCTGTGTTTGTAGTCATGCAACTCCCTGACTAAGAAAGTGGGTGCCTTCCCAGCTTTCTCTGACTATGTGAATAGTTTTTCTGTCCTTTGAACAGTTTTGTACTTTCCTTGGACACATTTATGGCTCTTCTGTTAAAATGAAAATTTGGTTGATTCCAGTGTCCTTCCTCCCTGAAATGTAAGCCTTGAATTGAATGGGTGCAAAGAAAGAATTGAATAGGTTCTTGAAATTCTTTTCAGTTTGATTCATTTATACTGATTTAGAGGCAAATTTTGATCTTGTAAGTTACTTTTGACCAATCTATCTAATCAGTATGGCTAAATACTGATGCTGTTCTTTCTTTTTCAAAGGTAAGGCTCAAGCTGAATAAAAAATGCATATATACCTATCCTGTGCAAATTGCTAATGCAGAAAACATAACATGAGCGTGACTGTAGCAATTTTGATACAGACATTTCTAAACAGTACTTTTTTTCCATGAAATGTATTCCTTACCAAAAATGAAATCAACTCTTTCCTTCCCCCTCTATCTTGCAATGGTTTTGGTGACTGAGTGAAATCCGTTCTTACATTTTGGAAGGAATTCAAATGTTTTTCTCTCATCACTTTAAAGCAGCTATGACTAGCTTAAAGCGGTAATGCAAAATGGGACTGACATTTGAGTCTGTAAGGGCTGACATGTGGACAGACCACACTGAACGGAACTGACTGGGTGAAAATGCAGTCTGGAGAATACGAAATGGGGAGTTTCATGAGCAGCCTGCCTGGCAGACCTGGCTCAGCCAAGCCTGCCCTGCTCCTGCAAGTAGTGGTGCTGCCTTTGGGATGCTCCGGGTCTGGTATGGGAGCAGTTCTTGCAGCAGGAACAAGTGTCTTAGTCTGTGCCAAATACTTCTGCAAAGCTGCACAGAACCCCAAGATTTCATTTTTCTTTTTTATTTTTTTTTATGAATCTATTCTCTCTGGTTCTTAGCTCTTGAAGGTCGGTGATGCTCCTGGCTTCTCCTTGTGGCAGGCAGGCCTGCTGACCCAACTGACGCCTTGCTAGAAATGCTGGGCCTGACCCCAGGGTAAGGGAGGTGCACGGGAAGAGAGGGGCCTCGGGTCACTGTATCGTCTAAGGACTCTTGCTGGCACATATATATTTTATTCCCTATCTTTGAAGGGGACCTAGCAATGAATTCCTTTTCATGGGCTTCCTCCGACCTGCTCGTTTCATGGCCTTGGTGACCCACTTGCGAGTCCCCACGAGGCTTTCTCTGGGATGCTCGAGAGCTTCCCTCGTGCTCGTTGTGCAACAGAGCCACAGCTGTTTCTTGGCCCCTCCAACCACATGTGCCTGCAGAGAGAAAGAGGCAGTATTTGCCTCAGTGTATGCTATTTAATATTTTCTTCTGTTAGGAATAACTGTTTAACAGATTATGAGCTGTCTCCAAGCAGCACATTGTCAGGGATGTCAATGCAATTGAATGTAAATGATAGAAATGAGTAGAGCCCTTCTACCTCCGGGTTATCTGTCAGAATAAACGATGCAGGGGAGTTACAAGTGGGAATCCTTATTTTGTGCTGTGTCTTACTGGAGTTCACACAGGCAAAACACCATTGTCTGAGACACTCCTGCTGAAGAAATACTGGCAATTTCTCTGTATAGGCAAAGAACCACCTTTGTGTTATTGTTTTTTTCTTTTAAGAGGTTTGAGAAGGGTGTGAAACCTGCTTTAATGATTGAATTGGTAGGTGCCCAAGTTTTGTGCCATTAAAGCTCCATAGGCAGATAAAGATTTCTGGACAGTCACATCTGAACCCAACCTGGATAGTCAGATGAGGCATTTTACCCCCTACCTCCCCCAAGAAGCTCACACTGTATAGGCTAACAGGACTGCCCTATAGAGGCACATGAAGAACAGTAGACAACTGACTTAAACTTTCCTAGTGAGGATGTTGGCATCTCTGTATTCAATGACTCAGTAATTAGAACCATTACTCAGGAACTGAAATCTAGGCAGAGCTATTGTTGCCCTCAGGTAGTGCCTTATTTCCTAGGAGAACAGCCAAAGTGCTCGGTTGTCAGGAGGAAGGGAAATGTGTGTGTGTGTGTGTGTGTGTGTGTGTGTGTGTGTGTGTGTGTGTGTGTGCGCGCTCTGAGCACCCTTCTGAAGCTCTGTCCCTCCAAAGCAAACCAACAGAAAAATCGAGCTTCCTTGGGACAAAAAATAAGCAAGCGAGAATGTGTGCGCACAAGGAGTCATGGGTGTTATCCCCAAGAGCCGTTCTGATGTTAAAATGTGGACATTTTAAGTACTATAGGGGAGGTAAAACTTAAAATACAGCACTTTTTTCAGTGTTTTCTGTGGCTTGCATGTTTCTGTTTGTTGTGTTAGCGCTTCTCAGTTCTATTTCCCCAACGCTGTGCTGGGAGCTTACAGCTCGCAAGCCTGTGGGAGCTGGGCATCTAGGAGCTGGGCTAAAGCAGTCTCACCTGCTGCTGCTTAAATTCCTCTGTGGACTCTGTGCTTTGTTTTTACCCTTTAAAAAGAGGGACTGAGAGTGCTGTCCTACCTCCCGCAAGTGTTGGTAGCCAGCAAAAAGTAGGATCAGCACAGTAATGGTGGTTGGAAAGGGACCCTAGCCAACTGCTAATAAAAAATGGAGATTGCTTGACTGAAGATGATGTTGGGTGAAAAGAAAGTGTATAAGGAAAGTAATTAAGTTAACAGAAGCTTTTCAAGGAGCTCTTGAGGTAGCCGGGAGGAGGCCCGTTACCTTTTGAGAGAGGAGATAGCAGGAAGGAATGAATGCAAGAAGCAATCAACATCACAGAGATCAGGGCACAATGTGACCTAGCATTTGTATTTGCAAATGTTGTTGTCATTTTTTTTGTACTTCCTGATGAAATTTTAAAAATATCCTGACACAGTACAATGCCATGTTTATAATAAACACTCAAAAACACTTGCTTTAGCAATGAGAAATGACTTGGCTTACTTATTCATAGGAAAGGGTAAAAGACACGTATTGTTTTTGGAACAAAGTGCTTCAACCAAGCAAAAACCATGGTATTTAAAAGAGGCTGTGAGAAACAAAGCAGTTAAAATGTCCTGAGGTTATACTGCTGGCATATTTCATTCTAAAGAGTGTATAAAGATACACTTAATCTTGCACATGGGATTGGGCAATGGATTTAGATAGCTACAGGAATGTTTTATTTAAAACCATTTAAAGTTTGCAACAGGACAAAAGATTTTGAAAGGAGAAGTTAAAATAAACAAAACTTTTTGTAATTAATAGGTAAAATGTCTTGTTTGTATCTCTTGCTTGCAGGAGCTGTTGATGGCAGCTGTGCTTGTGTGAGCAGTGAAGGTCCTGCAAAGTAGACAGCGTAGGGGCCTCCCTTAAAGAGTGCCCTTCTGTGTCAGTGTCGCTTAGTCTCTCGTGGCTCCCTGTCCTTTCCTGCTAAAGCCAGCGGGGCTTTGTAGCCATGCAGGGAGCCCCCATCTCCAGCTGCCCGTCAGGGCCCAGGCAGTAGCCCTGCTGTCCTGCTTGGCACAGCTGTAGTTACTGGAGTGCACAACAGCCAAAGCAACACAGAACCATGGTCTGGGCCCAGCACTGAGTATGTCCATTGTTTGAATGAGGTCTCAAACATGCAAAAGTAGCCCGCAGAGATCCAGTAAGTACAGAGGTGTGAATGCTGTTTGCTTTATTCTTAGGGGCTGAAGCTCAGTCTAGCTTGGATAACCAACTGAAAGTTCTTTCTACTAATGTAAGTGCTAAGTTGACTTGTTTGGTGCCTAGGTTGAAGCACTGCGCGTCCGCCTCATACAAAAAGTGTTTGAGTTTGTGTGGCCAGCAGCGATGGATGTGTTGAGAGGAGCCATGGAGTCTATGCTCAGAAGAGAGAGCTCCCTCATGCACTGAGCTGCCTCTGTAGCGACTTCGGACTCAAACTAATGGATCAGTGCGCGTGGCATGGAGTGAAACAGGCTGGTCAATCTGTCTTCAGGCTAAGGATGAATTTTCACCTGCCCAGCATCATGTGCTGCATTTGCATAAAACCAATTTCTTCATTTTTGTGCAAATAATTACAATTTTCTTAAAGTTGAGATCTGCTTAAATTTAAAACAGGAAATAATCCTATTGACTGCAGTGGGAGTAGTATCTGGGAACAGCTGTGTGGGGACCAAAGCAGTCAGAATCAGATCCCAAGCTTAATATTTCCACTAATGCAACCACAGGCTTATCTAATGTCTAACTGATGTGTTCTCTCAAACAGATACTAATTTTGTCTTGGGTAATGCCCAGATAGTGGATTGGCCCATTGTGTACAGCAACGATGGATTTTGCAAGCTATCAGGATATCACAGAGCAGAAGTTATGCAAAAAAGCAGCACATGCAGGTATTTGAGAACAGATTTATTTTCTGTTAAATAGCTTCTAGTGTTGTTCTTACTGCTTGAGGAAAAAATAATCTGTTTATTCTGATTTTGACTTTAATCTCCTGGGGCTGCATCTGTCAATTATGCTTTGCAGGTGAGACAAAATCAAAGAAGGGCTATTTCTAAATAGGTTCTCTTCATACTGTGGATAAATGGCTTTGTGCTTTTGTTTAACATCTGACATGAATTCCTTGTTTTATTTGCAGTTTTATGTACGGAGAGCTGACAGACAAAGATACAATTGACAAGGTCCGGCAAACTTTTGAGAACTATGAGATGAACTCCTTCGAAATCCTGATGTACAAAAAGAACAGTAAGTAGCTGATATGTTTGTTTGTTATGTAGGTGTGTAAAATTGTTTTAAATTATAGTGTCAGCTGCATGTCTGTCAGCCTGGAATACTGTGATGTTTAATTTAGGGTAAAATAAAGCCTACTTTTATCCGTTAATATACAAGGGAAGACCAAGAATGCTGGGGATGAGAATCACTCACAGATGCAGCCAAGGTCTCTAATTTGTTCTGATGTACAGAGCAATTTGTGTGTGATGCTTTAAGGCAACACTGTTAAGGTTTCAACAGTTGTAATACCTGAAGTATATTAGTGCAAACATTTTTTGTTTGTTACAGAAAATGTGTTTTTTTTTTTTTTTTTTTTGAAATTTGATATAATGAAAGTAGTATTTAAATGTAGTTCTTTTTAGTTGGTGAACAAATTTCTTTTTATTTGTGCAGATGAATCTGTCTTTCATTTCAAAAACAAAACTATTCCCCAAATAAGACACCAAATTGCTGGAAATTTGAGTCAGTGACTGCACATGCCAACAGATTAGCTACTTTCCCAAAATTTGTTGCCCTACCCTAGTGTCAACAGTGTTATGGCACAACAACTTTTATTTGCCTAACTTGAAAAGAACAGCCAAATGTCATGTGAAAGGCTCTATTCTCTAATTTTTTGAGTCTTAAAGATTTTTTCCATCTGACTATGAAGCTGTTAGTATCTCTCTATGGAGAGGATACCTTGCAGGAGTATCCTGCTAGTGGCTGCTTCTCATTTCAGCTATGATCAACATTGCGTTAGGAAACAACAGTGGCCAGGAAATATGACATGAACGGCTGCAATGTAATTTTCCAATTAGCCTAACTAAGGCATTGCTGTGCCTCAGTTATCCTAAGGAAGGAACTGGTTTTCTGGGGAAAGTGAATCTGGCCTGCCTTTGCGTGTGAAGTTCCTGGTCTTTCAGTTCACATGTCTAGCTGCTGTCGACCGTTGGAGTCTGGTGAGAGAAACACAAGCAATTCATGTAATTCATGAAGTTAATAACTACGGCTGCCAGTGCTGATCCCTGCATCTGTGGGGCTGCTTGTTTCCTAACTGAATGAATCTGGTCTTTGAAGGTGGTGCCAAAGTACATGCAATTGGCTTTTGCCAGCATTTAGGGAGGAAATCTATATGCAATTTTGGTTTCCTCTGCTGGTCTTTTTTCTTTAGCCTATTCAAACCATCATGACCTCTGATGCTTTGCCATTACTCAGGGCTTTTCTGGAGCAGAGTTCTGCTAACACAGCTCATCAGAAGGGCTGTATGCACCAGCTGAATGGCCTTGCTTTGTGCTCCCTTCTCTCTAGCCTTGTTGGCCTCCAGTGTTTACTCCTCCTAAAGCTCATTTCTTATCCTAGCCCAATTAATGGCCATAGGGACATATCCATCCAAAGCCAAGTAAATAAGCAGCTGTCATGGGATCTAGGCGGGTCTGGAATTCTCTCAGTGTTAGCGGTGGCTTGGCACCAAGAGGATGTGGAGCTGCTCTTCTGCCTCTGCTCCAGCATATGGCCTGAAGCAGAGCCTGGGGCGTCTGTCTTTCGTGCAGCTGAAATCAAGGTAACCGTGGAGTGGGAGTGTTTCCTGCCCCACTGTGCGCTTCCCTGGGAGAGGCGGCCTCCAACGAAGTGCAGCTGTGCAGAAGCTGGGTTGTGGCCAGAAAGCAGAGCTGCGACAGTCCTGCTGTGTGCACGGATGGTCAGGGGAATAATAATAAAGAAAAAGCAGGAAGGTTATTTTTTAGTGTAACAAAACATGGTGCTGTTATGCTTGTTGGATTTTCTGCTGTAGAGATATCTTACCTGCTATTAGACTAATAACAATAGAGAATTATAACTGCAAAATGCCCAAAATGGGAATTCTTTGAACTTTTTTAGAGAATAAGTCACATCATAGAAAATACTGTATTGTTCACCAGTAATTTAGTGCTGGATCTGCTGGGCTCTTTTGCACTTGCTGCCATATAACCTTAGCCTGCAACTTCAGAAGTTACCTGCTTTGGCAATGGGCACGATAGGTTTCAACTTATTCTCATTTTAAAGACCTTAGGCCCCTAAAATTTGTTACAACAATACTTTTTTTCTTCTGCTGCTTTTAGTTTTCTTCTCTCAATTCTTCCTGTTTCCATTTCTTTTCTTCTATTTAGCCAATAAATTAGATACCTGCCCCCTATCCCTATACGCTCACAGTCATGAGAAATCGTAAGCTATTCTTCAGTTTTTGTGCTGCTGAATAAATGAGACAACCAAAGAAATGTACTTCAGGTTGTTTAATAATACAATCTTATCTATTTTGGGGAAAAAAAGAAAAAAAAAGAACAAAGCAAGAGTTTTAAGTGAACTAAATAGATACTGTTAGTGCAGGTCAATCTTCATCTTTTATCTTTCTGAACAGAAGCCATCTCTTTGGCTAAGAATTATGTTGTGATCCTATGCTAGATATGTCAGCTGTAGTTTGAGATATTTAATGATACTGCTAGACGTGATACACATTTTTAGCACACCGTTCTCCGTGGGGTGACCAAGTGCTAGTGTTTACTTGTTTGTACTTTAAGAATAATCCATCCAGATGTTGATTGGCATGATACATCTGCAAGCTTCATTGCAAGTCACAATATTGATACTAGAAATAGCATTGGCTGTAGTATTCAGAAAAACTATACCATTTTCTGCCTTCATAGCATCTACATGTATGGATGCTCTTTCTACTGTGACCTTTTCTTTCTCCCTCCAATCCTCACTCCTCCAATAACGACTGTCTCTCTTTTCAGAGCTTGAACTTGAAATAAAGTTGCAGTAGGGATTTCATGGATCCTTGTGCTGGGCCTTTGATTTCTTAGCAAATATATGATTAGTGGTTTTGCTTCCTAGCGGAATTGCTTCCTACAAATGTAGATCCCTCAGGGTAACTGGCAGCAATTGGAACAGGCAGGTGCAGAACCAGCAGGTTTTTCCTCAGTGTTGCCATCCTTCTGCAGTCAGTGGGGATTCATGGTCATACCTGGAAGGGGACAAAGTGAAGACTTTCTTTAATACGGACTACAAAATGACAACAGAGAGGTTGGCAGTATTTTCATGCGAGAGTTTCATTGTTGTGATTAGATGCAAGTGCCCAGTGCAGAAGTGTTGTTTACGCCAAAAGTTTTGCTTATGTTTATATGGGAAAATCAAATCAGCGCTGTGTCTTGCTGAAATTAGTCAAGTTGTGCTGCTTGGCAGCAAGGAGGGATACAACCTGATGCATTCAAACAGATTTTTGCGTCTAGTCTTAGTTGATCATAGCTTATTAGAATCGATTTTTGGAAGCTTTAGAAGTTTAAGTTCTCTTTGGACTTTGAATAATTTTCATAGGGGTTCTTTACAGGTCCTGGCGAGGCCAACGGAAGCAGCAGCCAAGGGATGGCTTGTAGGCCATCCCTTTGCATCCTGCAAAGTGGTTCAGATGAGCAGCAGCTCTTCTGCTAGTCCCTGTGTCATGGTGAGGGTCCAGAAGGCTGGGTTTCACTCCCTGTCTGTGCTGGGATTCACCTCTCTAGATCTGTGGGTGCTTGAATTTAGTTAATCAATTTGATACTATGAAGGGCTTTTGGAGGAGGAGTTGTTTTATTTTTGTTTGTGATTTGGTTGGTTTGTTTTTTAACCCTCACATAAAAGAAGGCTGTTAGGTGCTGAAGAATGGCAAGTAGGTCTTAAATAGTAATTTGACAGACTCCGCTTGCACTTATCTTTGGTCCTATTGCTTCCTACAGAGGGGAACAAAATATTAATTTATGCAGAACAAAATTTGCTTCAGAATGATAGACCTGTGACCCCTACCACTAGGGAGAGTTTCTCATAACTGATTTGGGTTGAAACAATTTATATTAATGTGTGCTGTGCCTCTAGTGTCTGCAGATGAAAGCCCTTGGTTTATAAATCACTAACTCAAATCATTGTGTAGGACCAGAAGCAGGAAAGAGTGAGGGAATTGGTATAAACCTGTGTGTATCCTGCGGAGATTCCCATTGAAATCTGGCTCCATACTTGTCAAACACTGTGCACACCTGCATCTGCTCTTCTGTGAAATCCGTCTGTGTGAGCTTAGTTACCTTCACAAAGGTCAAGCCAAAGTAGCTTGGTTTCATAAAACTGTTAATTCGTGTTGATCTTGAGAACTTCTAGAGTGTTCCCAAGCAGGAGCTGTTCTCATTTCCCCAAATGTATTTAGTATGAAACTTTCCAATAACAGACCTTAAACATTTTATCTGAAAATGCCAAGAAGATCTCAAGCCTTCCCTTTGTCTTCCCCTCCCTTGTATTCCCTTCTGTTTTTCAGAGAGCTCAGGATCAGGTAAACTGTGTCAGCATTGCTGCGGTGCGAGGGTGCACTCCGAACCTTTTCCTCCCGCCTTGCTCCAGTGTGAGAGGCTTACTCCCGAGCCTAGCAGTCCCACCTTTGGGGACTGAAATTGATTTTCTTTATCCTACCCTGACATGTGAAGGTCTGACCTTTAGAAACTTTTGCTGTCAGGACGTAGCAGCAGCTGCAGGGAACATGAAGGCAGCAGCTTTTAAAGTGCTGGGAACGTGTTGTAAGTCGGTCGTTACTGGCACGGTGCAGCGGGCTTTGCTGTAGTGAGCTGCCTTTTTCTCGTTCAGCACCCACACTCTGCTGAAAGGTGGAGTCTATGGAAAGACTTTCGCTCTTTATCTTACTTGGTCAAATAACAGACTCGCCTGGGCTCCTAGGAGAAAAACGCATTTTTTAACTAACTTTTTCATTTCCATGCTTCTTGCCTGTTTATGTTCTGGGTACTTGCCTGATGATCATTTGATTGACACATTATCAAGTCATAACAGAGGTGGTGTCACTTTGAGGCACTTGCCCTGTCCAGCAAGGGCAATGAAGATACTAGCTGAATTTTCAAACATTTTTTTTTAAGTGTGTTAACAAACTAATTTTGTTTTACTTTGGGGAAAGAAGCACCACTTACAGCACTTTTATTTAAACAACTGGGATTTTGTGTTTTTGAAAAATGGCTGTTAATTTGACCTCTTTGGTTAAATAGTCCCAGGTGTGGGGAAAGGGCACATGTAGACGGTGATTTTGATTCAGCCTGTTTCTGGCTAACAGGAGGGAAAACTGAAGGAGGATGATCAATATACTTGGAGTGATGGACACAGAGGAAGAAGCAGGAATAGACTGTTTATATCTTATTTTCTTTGACATTATGAAAGGTTCTAAGGATCTCAACTGAAGTCAAATCACGCATTCAATATTGGTGTCCTTAAGACGGGGCAGATCATGTTGCTGTTGAAATACCCAGGACTGGAACAGAGGAAGGGGAAGAGTCAGCAGTATTTGTATTGCACATGGGAAGTGATAAAGTGCAGAGATTTTTACTGGGCTAGTCTGGAGAAGATTTGGGACCTGAATGAAATCTCTTAAAATTGCTGTGCCTTTAAGGAGCACCCAAAGCTCAGGCCTTTGAAGACCATTAAGAGCATCCCTTAATTCTGAGATTAGCTATGTAAATTTAGTACCATAAAACAGGCTGGTTCTGCAGACTACTGACAAGTTGGTTGTTGAGATTTTAATCTCTTCCCAGTTCACGCTGCTTCCCCATCAACTCTGAAGTGTCATTCCTTTTCTAGCAAAACTAGTCCTATTGCATTTTCCTGTTGATTCCAACTCCAACAGAAGCCATGTGGCTCACGAGTGTTTACTTCTTTGTTGTGTACTGGCATCATCTTTAAACTTCACCAGTGAGGGAGGTTGCCAGGACTGAACACAAAATGTAAATGAAAGCAGTTGTATTGTTGGAAACGCTGGTAAACAGTCACTGTGCGGCTGTACATCAATGCACACTGGGGGCATAAAGTGATGTTGCTCTTATTTTGCTGTGAGAGCTCAGAAATATATGCTGCAGTTTTCTTCAGTGCCTGAATAACCCATAGACAATCTGAAAAAACACATTTTTCATCAAAATAAGGTTGTTTGTGCCTCTTGCCAGTAGTGATTGTCTGGCTGAGCAGGGACATCCGCTTTGACACCAGGAGTACGAGGGCTGCCTGAAGGAGTTTGAAATTCTAGTTTCCGACCTGATTTATAACTGGTTTATACTTAGAGCTTTCCTGTTTAATAGTTAAATAAACTGTTTAATGTTTAAAAAGTAAAATTCTTCTGATAATTAAACTAGCATGCAGGAAAAAAATTGAGCACAGTCACAGCTTGGCTAAACCTTTCAGTATGTTCCCACAGCTCAGATCCCAGTCCTGCTGTGACTAAGCTCCTGCTTGCAGAGCACTGTGGAAAACCCATGGAATGCAACACCATGGGCACTCACCTTGTGATGGGATTCTTATATCTATTTATCCCTTACCCCCAAGAGAGACTAACAAGATAGTGGGAAATATACTGGAGGGAAAAAGTCTGAGTAGTGTTGGGGGCAGACAGGATGGCTTGATGGAATTTTGTGTCTGCTTATTTGTGCTGATACTCCTATTGTGGAAGGCGGTTACCCAGAGCATACATCCTGTCTTGATTCAGCCTTCTGTCCTGGCATATCCCTTGTTTGCAGCACTCTGGAAATACTAAAGGCACCCAAATATCGCAGGCAACAAAATAGTCTTCTGCTTTTGACCAGCAAGCAGATCTGGCTGTTTCTTGTCAGTGGGCAAACTGCAAAGATCGATAGGTAGTTCTAGGTATAACAGTGTTAATTTCTTCCTTTCTTTTTTAATATGAATAATGCAGTGCAGGAGTAGTAATCAAGGAGGTCAGAAGGGAAGAACTCCGTTGATCCATATTCCTTGCTGTGCAGCAACCTTCTACCACTTAGCAGGAATAGCCTTTCGTCTTGCTGCGTTCAGAACATGCTACAAAACCCTTGCAATAGCATATCATACCATAATCACAAAGAGAATGAGATGAAAGCAGGCATCTTAGGTGCCGCAATAAGAGGACAAATTGATTTTTTTTTTCTGTTTCTGAAATGTGTGCACAGCATGTTCAAAAGCAGGTTAGGAGTTGTAGCTATGAGAAGCAGAGATGATGCTGAGTATGTAATGCAGCTTCAGTGCTGTGAAGGTTAATATTACAAGCAGCCCATAGCAGAATGGCTGTAGCTTGAAGTAGTAAAACAATATGACATGTTTTGAGGGACAAGAAAAATATTCTACTTGAAAATGCAGGCTGTACATGAAGGTCCTGGCCATTTAAAAACTTGCTGTGTTAGTGGAGAGTGTTGGAGTGGGTAAAATAAAAAGTAATCAGGCACCAGCTGAGGGGTCTGCACAAAGGCAAGAGAGGGAGTTGTTCAGCCTGATGATAGTTCTCATATGAAGATGGGAAGGACAAATACAAGAAATGCAGATAGGTCATTTTAGGAGCCCCGGGAAAGGGGAATGTAGAGGACATTACTGTCTTGCAAAACACTCTTGTCTTCTTTGTGGCAGAGTCTTCTAAGATGATTTTACTGCTGAATCTTTTCTTGCTTTTAGCATTTTGTCTGCTTATATTTTGTTGGAAGAGAGTGTTAAGGAATTCTCTGTTAAAAATATATTGACTCCTGAATATTTTTTTCTGTGCGGACATGATCCAGAAATGGCCATCAATGATTCCATCTGGTTTACTCTGCTTTTTGAGTGGCAGCCTCTATGCATCATATGCCCTGTCCTTTATAGATGGGGCTGTCCATATGGCATGGAAGCTCAGCCAGGGTTTAACGCTGCCTGTGCTATGCACACACAGTGGGGTGTGTTCAGAGTCGAGCTTAATTTGTGGAAACTGTCCGTGGGTCTTGGAGATGCCCTACCTTTCTGTGGCTAGAAAACACTGCTGAGCGCAGAATCTGGGAAACAGCCAGGTGAGACACTGGCAGCAACGTGCTCCTGTTGTATGAGCATAGCAGGGAGAAAGCTGCCTTTGCTTTGCTGAATCACAACTTGTGAGCTGCCCAAGGCTTCCTTGCGCTCTGCTGGCAGTCAGGGAGAAGTGGGCTCCCAGAGCTGGGGTTTTTCCTGAACCCTCCGACCTGCTTGCACTCACTATGTAGTACTATGATCAGTATCTTCTCAGCAGAACCACCAGAACTATGGAAAGGCAGGGCTGACTGACACTTCCTTCAGCAAGGTGATCTGTCAAAGTGGATGGCAAGGAAAGAAGATGGTGATGTCAGGGTCCTAATCAGGGTGCATATTTTTCTATGATATACAGGCTTTAGTCTCTTAAGGAGTTGCGTTAGTAGTTCGTTCACTGAAGTAATTAGAAAAGTATAGCTATGTGCAGTATAACTTACTGTTACTCACAGCACACGGCCTGGTCCTGATGATTTCTGTTCTGAATTCAGTGGAATTTCTGTTGTTCCACGCCAGAGCAAGTATGAGTTGGCTCAGAAAAAGGCAGACTGAAAGGCAACTTGCAAAAACTTCCCTAGCATCCTCCCTTGCATGGGAGGCTCTGCAAGCTAGGCCAGAGCTCACAGAGCTCCTGTAACTGGGGTGGTCTGGCTTAGCTGTTAGGGGACGCTGCTTCCTGACTGCAGGTAAGTACAAGGTCAAACTGGCCATGTGTTTGAGCGGAGACACTCTGTGTTGCAGCGGTATCTGACAGGATAGACACTCTTGGCCTGTCCTCAAATCTTGCAAAGAGTCAGCATGACTGTGCTGTGTGTATATTTATAACATGCATGGGACTCTTATCAGGAGATCTCAAAGCACTTCATCCATATATTTTCTTTGCAGATGAAGGGCAGGAGTGAATGATTCTCTAAGATTACCAAGCAGGCAGAGCAGAGAACTTAAGAATCTTATATATACATATATATATGCGTGTGTGTGTGTGTCTGTGTGTGTATGTATGTATATGTAACTGAAGTAATGTTTACCAATGGCTGGTTTTCAGGTGCAGAAATCTAAACTACCACATTTATTGTTTTACCTACAATTGACCAACTTTTTGTTATGTTTGTCTACAGGAACACCTGTCTGGTTCTTTGTGAAAATTGCTCCGATTCGAAACGAGCAGGATAAAGTGGTTTTATTTCTTTGCACTTTCAATGATATAACAGCTTTCAAGCAGCCCATTGAGGATGATTCATGTAAAGGTTTGTCTTTTTCACAATTACATATCTTTGTTCCTTGTTTTCATTTGACCTGGTCTTAAAATAGCTGAAATCCTGTAAGTACCAAAGCTAGATAATTAGCAACCTTAAAGCAACCTGTAGCTATGCTGCTGAGGACTGTATGTGTGCAAGGAATGGTTGCCGTCTTCCTAAGCAAATTGCCTCTGGCCTGCACTGGAAGGGGTGAGGGCCAAATAAATCCTCAAGTGTCTCAGGAGGTATGGTTTGCTTGGCACACTGCTGCTATGCTTCCTTTTAATTTCTTTATTAATCTGCACTCTAGCATGGCTTTCAAGTAATCATAATTTTGTCAATGAGCCTCTTTGATATTAGAGGCCATTGAAAGGTCTTGGGCCCTCTTCGAATAGTGCATGAGACTTTGTGCAAAAATGGAGGTATTAACCCTGTCTGAGTCCAGCAAAGATTTGAATAATTCCATTTTGCTTGGATTGTCTTTGCTTACTGTTGTTATGGTGTTCCTTTATACTAAAATTTTGGACTAGTTTCCTTTGACGTCAGTGAAAAGATTCCCATCAACTTAATTTGAATCAGATTCAAGCTGTCCTGGTGAGTGAAGTAGCACTGCTGGGTTTTGTTGTTAACTCTTTTGAGTTACACCCTGAAAACTTGGAAGCAAACTTGGCAAATCAGACAGGTCCAGATTCTGTCAAAAAGGGAACTATTGTACTCATGTGGAGAATTGGAGACTTATGACTCTGGGGAGAAAAAGACGTAAATTCTCCAGTTGTTTGCATTTTTGTAGTATTTAATAATATTTGTAGTATTAAATTAAACAGGAAACTTGCTATGAAGGTGAACTGATTTACATTTATTCTCAAAATGTTATTCTTTAAAAATGAAGCTTCCCAAAGTGGAAACACCTGTTATCATGAAAAAGGAAGCACAATCTTGACAAACATACCCTTTTCCAAGTTATATGGGTTATTTTCTTTTTTCCTTCTTATGTCCCTTGTTTGGATTTTCATTGCTCTGATAAAACTAAAATATGCATTTTGCTGGAAAAGTTTGGTCTACAGTATTTTTTCCCCACCTATTGGTCTTGGTGATGAGAACAGCAAGGACAAACCAACATGATGCAGTAAAGCTGCCTCTGGCTTATTTGCCAAGAGTGAAGGCCCTTGATTCATTTGGTCTGTTGATAAGCAGAGCTTTAATTCAAGAATTACAGCTCTGCCTTCTCCCTTTGCTTCTGCAGAAGCTCCTTAGTGTGATAGTGATCAGCACTCTCAGGAAAAGAGGTTGTCCCTTACTGTGAACAACGAGGAAGCATTTGAACTGTTTTGTTTGTCAGAGAAGTATATTGAGGAAGAAAACACTAAGAAAATCCTAAAAAGCCTAATCCTTTACTGGATCTTCAGATCATGTGGTTCTTAAATGTTTCCCATAATTCTTAGCAGTTTTATATCTAAAGCAAAATAAGGACTGAACCTATGTGTAAGTGTGCTGACTTGCAGAGGATTTTATGTACTAAGCAAAATTTCTTCTTCTGGTCCATGGAAACTAGCTAGCTGAGTCTGATACAAAGTCATAGGCAGTACAAGCAGAAGAGCTGGACATGTTATTTAGAGGCCATTGATGCACGGCTCTGTAGTCTTTCCCTGAGTGGTGGTGCTGCATTATGTACGTAATAGTTTATGTACTAAATGAGTCTTCCAAATACTGCTTCTGAATCTCCTAAAACTATGAAGTTGTCATTTCGTTTTGGTAGGGTTCACTCTTGCCACATTCACAGATTGGAAAATGATGTAAGTGAAATTGCACATTCCTTTCTATTACTGAACTTATCCTCTATTCCTTTCCCTCTGCCCTAAGTTACTCTCTATGGGCTGGCTTGGAATTTAATTGCATGCATCTCAGGAGGTGATATTCTCTCAACCATTTAATGGCTAGATGAGCAGTTCTTTAGGAAAGAAGAACTAACTTGCCAAATAATTAAAAGAATTTTATATGCAGGACCTCCTCTCTAGTGTTAAATCTCCCTGTGCTTTTGCATACTGTAAGACAACTGATTGTCTGCAGTGAGCTAAGATTCATGCAGGAAAAAAAGGAAAAATGTTTTGGAAGAACTAAGAAAGATGAAAAAGCTAAGAAGTAGTTCTAAAAAGGCATTGCTTTTGTAGCCCTCAGCTTTGAAGAGGACATAAATGTTGCAGCATGTATACCGTTACAGAGGAAGTTCACAACATGTTTTTGAAAGACAACAATTGTTGAAGAACTTATATTCTAAAAAAAAAAAAAACCTAAAAACCCTTCCAACCTGAAAATCTAAAACTGTACACTGTTTGCTTTTAACAATGGAAAGCTCTTAGATCAATTCTCTTTTCCTCCTTTCACCTCCATTAATATTTATTAACTACTTTTTGTTTACTGTGAACATAAAAATCAGTTTGTTTAACCAAAATCAGTCTCAGATACATATGTTTGGTCAGTACCTGACAGGCTGCCCTGCATATGCAGGTTATTTTATGAATGTATGTGCTGTTTGTATAGTTGCAGGTGGACGTGGCCTGAAGTATTTGAATTTCTCAGAGTCAGTGTTTGTATGTCTGTATATAGCAAAATCTCTTGTGGTAGCAAGATGTGGCCAGTTTGAAGCACAGCTAATCTGTTAGACTGAACCTGCTTGATTGTGGCATATCTGTTTTCTATCACGAAATGGTAATTTCAAGCATGATTCTTTGGCTACAAGTAATGGAGTGATTTCTTGAGTGAAAAGTCCTGAGCTCTAGTGACAGATGATTGAGCTGTATGCAAAAATTAAAATACATCTCTTACCCAAAGATGACTCGGACAAAGCCAGAAAGTCCTGTTATCATTTTTCATTCTTAATTTTTTATTAATAATACTAGATATCAGGATAGATAGATAAATAATATTTCTAAAGTCATATAAAAAGACTCCTTTTTTGTTATTTGATTCAGATAATTTAGTAGAAGTTTATTTTATGACAGTCATGGAAGTTAAATTTGGTTTTAAATGCAGCTGCTTTAAAAATAGCACATTCTAAATAAAACTTCTTAAAAATAGTGTGTCAGTGATGTTGATGATATAGTATTTTTTAAACAGTCTCTTTCCACTCTTTCCCTGTATGCTTGTCCCTTTAAAAAAATTGGGAAAAAAATCAGTTTACATGAATAGAACTAGGCAAAATCAAGCTAAGTCATTGCTAAATTTGGCTTCTGAAGTGGTAGGTGACCTTCTTTGTTGAATTTTAGAATATATGCTATATCTGGATTTGATGCATTTTGTCTGTGTGTGTGTTTTTTTTTGTTTTTTTTTTCTCAGTTGGAGATACAACACACCACGTACCAGATGTCTGAGAACAGTATATAAAGCAGAGGATATCAAAATACCATTCTATTTTATGAACACAGTAGATAGAATTTGTGCATGTAATCTGAGTGGCGAGTAAGAAGTTTTGCCTTAGCAGGCTTCGCCTGTGTGAATACAACATGCACGTGTTCTATCTTGCTGTATAAAAGTTTGGAAATTATGTTTTTGTTCTTATTTTTGCTTTTATTATATTGATTTTATAAGAAAAAGGTGCTATCCAATTCAACATCACTGAATCATATGGGAGGTTGTTAGCCTCTTAGCTCTTGTTACCTCCTGTGTTTTGTAGCAATCATCAAATATCTGCTCTGCAGAAGCAGCTTTATTTCATTTAGCAGCTATATTGTCATTTGCATCACAAGCAGGACTATGCAAGTATTTTGC
>VZSV01000012.1:4166166-4231554 GCA_013398735.1 Nothocercus julius
AGGCGTGATATGGGGCAGCAGTCATTGCTATGCACAAAGATAAAGGTGGTTTGGGCAGAGACAATTTCCTCACGTTCAGACTTTTCTCTGGGAAAGCAGACTGCCTTGTTGCTTGTAGTGATAGACACTTGATAGGACTAACTTATTCTCCAGCAGGCAGTAGCATCTTCATCTCACTCTAGGTTTGTCCAAGTCATGAATCAGCAACCTCATGACAAGGGTCCTGTAATTCCCACAGTATGTAATGGTTGAATTTGTGACTCATCAGGATCAAATGGAAGAGTGTGGTAGGAAACAAACCACTTGAAAAACAAATTGTAAATGTTGTTGTGGATTGAGTATCAAAAGATCCTGAACCTCTCAAATTGCAGAAAATTGGATTCTTCAGTTTAAGAGTTTATTAAGTGAAGCTTTGTATCTGAAAGAAAAGTCTTGATGAGTTAAATATTACTATGACATATTTGCTGCCTTATTGCCCTAGGGATAGCCCTGTGGCAGGCAGGCATCATGTCTGTCATCTTTGGTATTTTCAGGAGCAGTTTCTGTTCAGCTTTTTGCAGTGAGATGCTTCTGAAAGTCTGTAAGAGCATCATAGCATGCAGGACAGCTGAGGTCAGTGTTGTTAATTTGAAAGCTCATTATCCTCTTGAAGCAGATGATGTGGTAGGGCCTTCTGAATGCTTTGCAGAAAACATGCAGCGACAGAATTAAAGAGGGAGGCCAATAAATGATAAAAATGGGTTAAAATATAAGATAGAGGCCCAGGCAAGCACAAGCAGGGGATGGGTATCCAGCTGCTATATTTTCTTCCTTATTCCAAGCATTCTCTGGTGCCAGGTGAGCTCTTAGCTTTTTGAGGAATACATGTGCCTGTGAGAACCAAATTTGTCATTTGATTTCAGTTTAATTTATATTTTCTTCATTTCCAAAGGAAAATAATGGATGTAGGAGTTATCACCAAGAACCCTTAATTGATGTTTGCTGCAGCGCTATCTTCTTATACATTTATGGAACTTGGTTTTTGATTGTGGAAACCTCCATCTGTGTTCTGTAACCAGTTCCATGAACCTTAAGGTTTATGGTCGTTTCTGTGGTTAAATATGAAATCCATTATGTGACCTGTCTCCATGAGATAAATACCTGGCTTGCCGTAGGCTGCTTCTTCCTTCAGGCTTCTGAAAGGGCAAATTTCAATAAATTCAACAGAGATGACAGTCTTTGTAGCAGTCTTAGATATCATTCAATGGGATTAGAATTGTGTCTTTTTCATTTTCTTATATTTCACTATTTCAGGCATTTCATCACAAAAGAACATATAGTTACAGACTGGGCTCCCATGCGCTCCCCATGTATGGGGAGAGTTAGGGTTTCGCTTCCCGGCCTGCTGGATGCAGGTCAGCACTGAAGCAGATGCCGTGACTGCGTGTTGGTGAGCAGCGTCCGAGCGACCCAGTGCTGTTTCAGCAGGCTCCCCCCCGGGCACTTGTGTCCCTTTCAGAGGAGAGTTCGGAGCGCGGGGGTAAAGGATCTCGTGCTGGTTTGTGGAACACTTCACCTGTCACTTGGGCCCTCACAGATGGGATCTGCAAGACACAGGGCTCAGGAAGTGCTGGCAGGAGCTGCTGAGGAGTGAGGAATAGCTTAAGCTCTGCCTTTTCAAAGCAGGTGGCTCCTGGGGGAGCGCGGTCCCTGCAGTGCTCAGCATTCATAGCCACGAGCCAGGGCCTCGGAGACAGCGTCACGGCTTCTGTGACGGAAAGCTCCAGGGAGGAAAGGAGGCATCCTTTCCCCCTCACTCATTGGGTTTATGTCTACATAGCTCGGTTAATGGAAAACTCACTGATACGAAATAAAAATACGCTGGTTGTTTTCTGGCTATATTTGAATCAAGGTTGGAATCTTCCAAGAAAATGAACCCCCCCAGACTGTTCTGGGCTGGGGATAGTGGCTGTCCGTATTGGTTGGCGTTACTGATTGCATATGTGTGATACGGGCAGCGGATTTGGAGCTCCCACATGGAGCTCCAACCTTGCCACGTGTTTCTGATCGGGGCTCCGTTCGGGCCGGCCCCGCGCCGCCGTGAAGGCCTCGCTTCAGCACCATGGCCAGCATTGAGGGCTGCCGCGCTCGCCTGCCACCAACACGCTGCGCTCAGATCCCGCGTCTTTCAAGTTCGGAAAATTGGGTTATTGTTTATAACCTCTTGGAACAAATCCCCCTCATGCCTCGTCAGCCTGCCTTTACATCAGCGGAAATCTGCTAGCGCTGACAGCCTTCTCCTTTGCTCCTGTAAGGCCAGAGCGACTCCTTGGAAGGAAATGTAGTGATACCAGCATAAAAGTTTTATGAAAGTGAAAGTTTAGGTTAGCAAAAATTGTTGTAGCTGCATTAGCTGTCCAGAGGCAATTCTGATTTATATTGACTGAGGACTGGCCATTATGAATGGCTTCTCCCACCTGATCCTTATTTATTTATTTATTCATTTTAAATCTCTACTGACTTTAATAGGAAAGTACCAAGGCCTTCAGGCCTCAGCCTACCAGTTGTAGTTGGAGTTTTTCATGTATAGTGGAGAAAGAATACTCTGTATTAATTTATCATGGTAAGAAAAAAAGCTTCTGTGGAAAAGTGAAAAATCAGAGCTTTGGGTCAGGTCTATAGTAGATATAAGATGACCTCAGTTGTGGGTTTGTCAAGGTGATTTGTTTCTCTGAGAAATACTCTTGTAGAGGAGCTGAATCTATATGGACTTACTAGGAGATATTTGGCCTGGGTGGAAATCCTACAATATGCTTGCGGCTGAATACTGCCAGAAAGAGTTAGGTAATCATATTCAGCTACTACATCACTAGCCCCAGACTGCCTTTAAAATGTACTTTAAGGCTTAAGAAAAAAATATGTGAATTTATTCCTGTTTTTGGAGCTATATTGTAGAGCTATATAGTAGATAACAATTGGGTATTTTTTTCACATCCTGAAAGGAGAAAACGCCAAATTGCCTTTTTAGGTGTGCCATGGGAGGTCTTGTCCAATACTAGATTCATAGAACTTGCTTATTTTTGATGCTCATCTCTCATGTTAGCAAATATGTTCTTGCAAACTCCATTGTGTGAGGTATAAAGCAAGGATATGTTTAGAGTACTAGGCACTGTTTTATCCACTCAAATCCTTGGACTTGTCACAGATAGCTTGCAGCATAGATAGCTGGCTAGTCTTTACAAATAGTAATTCCTAATAGTATCGCTTGTTCTGGTGATGAAATGGTAACGGGGAGTGAGGCTTTTCTAGAAGCAGAAACTCATTAAGCACTGAGTCTATGAAGTGCCTATGAAGCATCCTCAGCTGGAGTAGGAGGTGAGATGGCTCAACCAGGTGGTGCCAGCATTTTCCAAGACTGGCATCAAATGCACTGATAGTTTCTTTCTTTCTTTCTTTTTTTTTTGAGCACCAAAATTATCTGGATGCATACTCTGCCTGACTTTCTGTTATGGTAAAGTGCTGCTGCTCGTAAAGATTATATTTGTAACTAGCTCTTGTGACTGTTATTCAAGATCTTTTTGAGAGGTATTTGAAATGTCTGTAAAAAATATTCTGAATTAAATTTAAGCATATGAATTCTCTGACAGAATCTGCTAAATGTTTTATTAGTTTGAGAAAAGTCACTGCTTTTTTCAGAGAGAATAAAATAAATGATTTTGTTTCATTTTGTCTGTCTTGCTTTATCATGTGTGATGTCTCTTTCTCTGTTTATATCAAAGCTTATGTTCCATACATCGCTTGACACATCTGACACCAGATTCAGTTGCTATAGACAGATGTAATTCTCACTGTGCCTGGTTCTAATCTTAGCTCCTGATTAGCTTGGAGTGTCTTCTGCCGTGGTGTGAGATTCAAATCTGATCGCTGAACTTAATAAAAGATTATTGCAGAGTGGATGTTTATCCTTAGAAATTATGTAGTTCATGTTACAGCATGTTAGTTTTGTAGAGCCATTGAACACAAAGTCAATGTCATCTATTTTGTGACTTGCTTTTCTTTGGTGTTTGTACTGACCACAAAGGAGTATAATTTAACCAAAGGCAGACTGCCCTGCTGTAAATATCATCTTTATTATTATTATTTATTTAGGAGAGATTTTATTTAGTACACTTGCAGGTTTTGTAATGTTTGTCATCTTGCTTATTTTCTCGAGGCTGGGGAAAGTTTGCCCGCTTGACGCGTGCCCTCACAAGCAGCCGAGGCGTCCTGCAGCAACTCGCTCCAAGCGTGCAGAAAGGAGAGAACGTCCACAAGCACTCGCGGCTCGCTGAGGTAACGCTTCCTTTCCCCAGAAGCCCTGACTAAGCGCGCTTACCCTGCGGGAGTGCAGGCCCGCTGCTCTCCGGCCTCCTCTGCCCTGGAAATGTGGAGTCCGGCGTCAGGCACGGGAGCTTGGGAGGACCTCGCATGTGCCGTGTCCTGGCACAGTGGCAAGGAAACTGTTGTTCCAAAGCCCTCATGTAAATGAATTGTAGTTTTGGGTTCCATATCTCAACAAAATCTTATCATGCTGTTACCATAAAAATAATGCTTTGGGCCTTTTTCTCTTTTTTCTGCTTTCTTCTGAGGATCTCAGCATTAGCAGGATCTTGGACTAGTCACTTGGGTAACACAGAGGTGCGAATACTATGGCTAGTACAGAAGGCATTTCTGGAGATTCATTGTTCTTATAAAGGCTGAGGAGGTTGGCAAGGCTGAGGAAGCAGGCAGGAGCACAGGAAATCTGAAGGGCTGTCTTTCTGAAGATGGTGCACTGTTGAGGGCACATCTTCATTATCAGCCTCTGCTCCATCATCCCCCTCTTCTGCCATTATACATCTTCTGCCATTATACACCTACTATAGATTAGAGTTGTAAATTCTTCCAATATTACAAATAGCTAGATGAACAGCTTTGCTCTTCACAGCGTTCAACTCAGTGTTACTAGAACTAT
Organism: Nothocercus julius; assembly: GCA_013398735.1. Taxonomy (NCBI): domain Eukaryota; kingdom Metazoa; phylum Chordata; class Aves; order Tinamiformes; family Tinamidae; genus Nothocercus; species Nothocercus julius. The sequence goes on from VZSV01000012.1 coordinate 4,171,139, forward strand.
GCCCTGTAAGAATATGACCCAATCCTTTCCCTTATTTATAGTTTTGTTTTGTTTTAGTAGGACCTCAATATGTGCTACAAACAGGTTAAAATTTTTATTGCTTTTATGGACAGAACAGCTATAAGATGCCATAAGCAACACTGCAGACAGTTCAGAGAAATGAAACTTTGGCATCTAGTCCATATAGATCACAAAGTTTTGAGAAGAGGTTCCCCAAAGTGTTAGGGCTTTAGGGCTCTAAAGTGTTAGGGCATTTTTAGGACCCTCACCACGAGGGGGAGAGGCAGTCTCAGGTTTCCTGCAGTTGTCTCCTGGGCGGTTAGCAGGGGCTTCTTCCTGTAGGAACAGCTTAGAAAGAGTCTTGCTCTGCTGCTGCTGAAGGTATAGGCCAATATAATGTGGCACTTCGGTGTCACTTATTGCTGTCAATACCATGGCAGCAGCTGTGGCTCTTGACAACAATATGTGCGCTCTTTCAGAACAGCTGGGTCATACTGGGTCGCACTAGCAAAAGGGAAGGTCAGACACTCAGATGGACACTTCATGGGGGTAGGAGTGAGTACCATGTGGTTATCATGTTTTCACCCTGAGGTTTATTTTTAGTGTCCTAGAATTTGGGGCACTCTCCGTCTTAATTTAACTCCTGTAGTCTGCCAAATGTCTATGCATTCATCTAAAACATTTCAGTGGCACAGCAGCAAATAATCTTTCCTTCTTTTTTTATGGCTACCCATGAATTTTAATTCTTGCAAGAATGTAGGCAGTAGAGTGTAAGGGAGAGGGTCTGTCATGTTATTCATTTTGTCTCGCTGAGCCTCAGCCTGCATCTAGGAGACTACACAACACTGAAACTTCTTGCTGGCTGCTGTGGACAAGCTTTTGTAAATGTTCTGGCTGGTACAGCTAGTGGATTCATTACGAATGATAAAGGCCAAGTATGTAGTTTATGTATGTGAACTATATATAATGACATTGCCGTTGTTGTCCTAAAAAACATTAGCCCCAGTGGTGATGTTAGGTACCTCGTTGTAAAGCTGATGTAATTCTACCGAAGTCAGTAGAGCTACGCTAGAGAAAAGCATTTGCAGATAACCATACAGACAAGCCCACTCTTCTTTCCTTGAATATACATGGCTTGGCAGGCTTCATAATCTAGAAGGGACTCCTGGTAATATTCCAAGTGGGATATCTTAGCTGGTCCTCATTGTATTTTCAAATCTGTTTTCTTTCTTCATCTCTGCAGTAACCTATTTGAAATCTAAAGTTCAAATTAAGATACATCCTTTTAGTTACTTACCCTGGCATTTCATGTCAATCTTGTTTGCCCTGGAAGGCTCTTCATTAATTGGGAGATTATTAGTGTTGCTTCTAGCCCACTATTAGTTATCTTTTTGAAGAGCCGAGGAGTCAGCCCTGTCCTAGAATCTGAGGGAGGCTGGGTGTTGTACAAACAAACATGAGCCTGCCTCAGGGGCTTACGGTGTGTTATTATTTAGAGTAAATTACTTCAAAAGAGGTGTTATGTTCATGACAAGCATGTTTTATCCACAATCCGTGGATAGCACAAGTCGAATCTGTTTAAAACCTCAACCTCTGGCTTTTGTCAGTTTGCTTAGATTTCTTTAGCTTTAGTTCTGTAATAGCAATCAAATAGAAAGTGCTTAAATTCATTATTCAAGTAATGCAAGTGCGTGAGGTAACTGTGCAAGTATATCTGCAATGAGATGAAAAGTAATTAGTAAGGTTTTTTGTGGCTTCAGCTAGTTGTAGGAAGCATTCTTCCTGGCCGTTGCACAGTGCATATGTCCTTTGCACTCAAGATACTGGCTGATGCAGTTTATCCAGGCAGCTCTGGATAAAAATGTCATAATTTTAAAATTGCAATACTTATGAGAAGTAAAAATAGAAAAATTACAATGGTACTTAGCACTACTGCTTAGTAAAGGACCTGCCACCATTCTTATTGTAAATCCTGTTTAGCAGAGGCATGTAACCGCCCCTAAAATCTACTTTGGGTTGAGACTTAGCACCTAGCTCTTGGTCTGGGAGCAACTTGTGTGGATGCCTGTGAACAAAAACAAGAGAAAATAAGAGAAATCAAACATATGCATTGCAAGCAAAAAAGGTGAGATTAAGTTAGAAAATAATGTGTTTGTTTGCTTGTTAGTCATGCAGTCTTAAAATAAATACTTCATTGTAACCACTTGTTGAACTTCTTTGAGTCCTGACTGGTGATGTATTTGCCATTTTTAAAGCAAATTGAAGATTAAAAACTTTTTATTTTGTGTTAAGTTAAAAAATGAATGTAGCAAACTCCTAGTGAAATTTGTCATTTCTGCTCTTAAAATAGTATTTTCCAGCTTTAAAGAGCTATTAAAGCATCATTCATCATTACCACAAATAATAATTGCAGATAACACAACAGTAGTGGCTGATGAATCATAAGTAATTTGAATACTCGCATTAATAACTTTCTGCAACGAAAGACACTTTATTGTGGTATAACTGCATAATGGAAAAAAAAAGATCTTCCAGAACAGGGCTATTTCAATTATTGAAAATGACAGTAATGAAATATTTTCTCGGTGAAAATGAGTTGAAGCCTAGTACATTAGTGTATTTGGTTGCTTACATCTTCTTAGTAATTACTTTCATGTTCATCTGTTGAGTTTTTCTGCTGTCCAGGAGGAGAAGTATCTTTGCAACTAGTGTGAATATAGTTGTTTCATGGGGGTGGGTAGACATCACACGTGGCTCCTTCGGTGAGTGTTGTGTTTCAGACTGGTCCTCTCCTCCCCAGTGGTTGGAGGAGGGCAGCGAGAGCAGCCTGGCTTTGGGCAGCAGGTGCTCCTCTTGGCATCTCCCTGACCCCTCTGGATGGTGCAGAGAGAGGGGAGATGCAGTCCTTCCTCTCCAGATGAGCCGGGGGTGGTGTGCATGTCTGGAAGGATGGCGGGCAAGTAGTCAGGCAGTGTGGCATTCGATGTGAGACGTGGAGACAAGGGCTCTTCCACCTTCCAGTGCAGCAACCTGTCAAAATCAAGAACTTCAGCAATAAGCTCTGTGGAGCTTTTTCCATTATTTTTGCATAGCAGTGAACTCTCTTGTTGCACCTAATGATAAAAGCCTGCTGAGAAATTTCAGTTTTATTAGAGGTTTTCTTTTTTTTTTTCTCCCTTCCTTCAATGGTGCCTTTGAAGAGACCAGGTGAAGCTCAAGCTGTTGGTCAGACTTAACCCGAGACCCTGGGGTGATATGGAAGCTGTAGAGGTGGAAGAGTATTAGTATAATCCCTAAGCATTCAGGTATTTTGGACATTTACTTGCTAAATAAAAAGGGAAGGAGACATTGATTCTTTTGTGTTTCTGTCCTGTAGCCCTTTGAATCTCAAGCAAGTTAGGTAAGAAGCTTTGCACTTAATGACATTTTAAAACACTCAAGTAGGGAAGTTGTTTATTTTACTAATGATTCAGAACTTGAAGTCTTTTCTGTCCACATTCAGTTCAGTTTTACATCCATGCTGTTCCACTAGCTTTCCTGCTATCTTTTCTGATTTAAAGCAGACTAATGGATACCATAATTTAGCTCATTCTTCATTTGCTAAGTAGGGATTGTTCTGACCTTTTTTCCTATTATTTGGGTATGTGAGAATGCATTAGTATGTTTCTTAGTAACTTTAGTTTTCAGGATGCAAAACTTCAGCAAGTTTCTGGAAGGCCAAAATGAAGTGTGTTTGTTAATTTGTGGTCTAGAACTTAAAGCCTGGTAAGTGTAAGAAGAAATGATACTTCCATGTTGTAAGAGGTAAAAAAATAATAATGAGGTCATATACCTTTCCTATACTGGTTAGATCTTAGTATTAGACCTAAAATCCAGTTAACTGACACCAAAATACTACTCTGTGTTGAAAAGTGCTTGTTTTTGCTAATCAGTTATTTCATTGACTGAATATGCACAGGTTTCTCCTTGTCCAGTGAAGCATATTTAAGGCTTGGGATCTTATGTTAGAACTGCTAATCAAGCAAATAAATCCTCCTTTGTAGCCCAGCACTTTCTAATTGATCCAGGTATAGCTCCTATACTCAAAAGGGATGGCAGGAGGCTCTGCGATACTGTTCTTTTGCTGGAGCTTTTGCCAAGAACAGATACTCCACTATCAATAGCTTCAAACAAGCCCTGAAGGGAATGTGGCCAATCCAGAAGGCAACCTAGCAGTGACTTCGGCAGACCGTACCAGCTGGCACGGCCACCTGCAGAGAAGAGACCTCCTCTGTCTTCTGCTGCTTCCAGCTCCCCTCGCCACAAGGCAGCCTCTTGCTGTAGCATGGAGAGCCTGGGTGAATGAGAGTTCAGGTGTACTGGAATACTTTCTGCTGTGAGAGCCATATCTGAATCCTGGTCTGGTCTGCCAGGGTTCAGCATAGCGTGTCTTTCCTTGGTCATTTTCATTCTAGAAGCTTGGAGAAACAAAACTATTAAATTTTACATTTTTTTTCCCAAAGTATTGCTGTCCCTGTGCTAACCTGGAGATCTCTCTGAGCAGGTCATGCCATTTTTCTCCTGGAGAACACAGTGGGCTCTAAGTTAGCAGCCTCATTTTTGCCTTGCAGCTTCCATCATCACATATTACACACATGCAAGGGGCTGTGATCTAACAGTCTGACCCCTCCTGTGCACAAGAATAAGTGATTTTGTGAGGTTCAAAGAAGCAGGGAACTTGATCTATGGCTGTTTTTTCCAAGACAGACTCCTATAACTGATTGTTTTCCTTTTGTCTCTTTTGGCTTTTGGAAAAAAGCCAGCCAGTTCACACACACACACACAAAAAGAATAATAAAAAAAGCACTCAGGGAAGCCTGCAGATAAAAATCCGTGTCCGAATAATTGACGTTAATAAGCTGAGATAAGGAACATGAAAGGAAGACGTTCTCCTATTATAGCTATAATGTCTGATCTTTTCCCAGAGATGGCAGCCATTTAATTTCCTTCTCCCCTTCCTATTGCTCTGAACTCTGATGAAAATAAATATAAAAAAGGAACCATGATCTGAATAGTTTTCTTGGATTGTGTGAGTTTGGGGTTAACAAACACATTTCTCTTGAGCAAACCACTGTCTTTTCACCAGGGTAAATTTCTTCTTAAGATTTAACTACTTTTTTACTTGTAGGCAAGTTCACATTGGTTTCATCTTCATTTATATCCATAGATATAGGATATAGAAGACAAAGACAGTCTTGGAGCAGGAACTTCAGTTCCAAAGATTTAGAGACATGATCCTACTCTTTTTGTATGAGTGTGCAGTACAGGGAAGACGGTAGACGTCAGATGAACACCCCTGATTAAGATGCAAAACCGCAATACTGCTTAGGCTTAACTGCTTATTTTCCCACTAGACCAGACTGCAAAGAAAATATTCCTAAATTAAGTATTACTTTAAGGTTCCATGCGTAAAGTGTTCAAAGAATTAATGAATTATTAATAAAATCCTAGCGATTATTCCAGCACTCCATTTCTTAACTGTATCTTCTCCGAAGTCTTAAATGCTTACAGGATAATGTTTTGCTGTAGTGCTTTTTGATTTCCAATTCAACTTTATTGTATCTAGATGTTGAAGACACTGATCTTCTCTCAGTGAAAATTTAAATATAGGCATTGTTCATTGAGGCTAGCCCCCCCAAGGGCTATACTATGCAGAGAACAGGAGCAAAGGCCCTTGTGTTTACAATATATTGTAGCGCAGAACCTGATTTCAGATACAGCATAGTGAAGAGCTACACAGATAATGTTCAAAAGCAATGTGGTCCGTTGGACCTCTTCCTGGGCTGTGAGGCCTAAGTTGTGAAGTTGTGGTATTTCTTGTGATCTTGTCTCATCTGTCTCATCCATTTAGACCGTGGAAAGAGCTGTCTCTTCCCCGTATGTCTTGGAGGCCCAGTACATTAGGCTTAGTATCACAAAATAATGTCATTAAAAGAAATAGCTTTTCTCAGGTTGATGCTGGTTTATTTAAAAGAATGCTTATCTTGACTTGCTTACTGCTTGATGGTGTTGAAGGGAATTAGTGGGCATGTATTCTTATCAGCTGTTGTGCTGAGCTCAAGAATCTACAATGTGCAAAATTGCATTGAAATTTAAGCATGTTTCCTTTTTCTCCTAAAATCTGTCACTACAGGTACTGCAGCTGGGCTCTGAAATCCTCCCCCAGTACAAACAAGAGGCACCAAAGACTCCACCACATATAATTTTGCATTATTGTGTCTTCAAGACTACCTGGGACTGGATCATCCTGATCTTAACCTTCTACACTGCTATTTTGGTCCCTTACAATGTCTCCTTTAAAACCAAACAGAACAATGTGGCATGGCTAGTAGTGGACAGCATTGTCGATGTCATTTTTTTGGTAGACATTGTGCTTAATTTCCATACCACCTTCGTGGGGCCTGCAGGAGAGGTGATCTCTGACCCGAAGCTGATCCGCATGAATTACTTGAAGACTTGGTTTGTGATTGACCTGCTCTCCTGCTTGCCATATGATGTCATCAATGCGTTTGAGAACGTTGATGAGGTCAGTATGCTAAGTCCACTTCTACCCCCCTCATTTTATTTTATTTCTTGAGGAAAGAGGAAAAAGGAAAAACAAGAAATAAATGGGTGCTTTTAAAGAGATCAGATTCATGTACCTGTGTTTCTGGTAGCAGCTCTCATCACACGTAGATGTTTGCTGATAAGTCCTGGCCATAAGGGTCCATCTTTACGTGCGTTGAGAGAGGCTGAGGTGTTTGGTGTCAAAAAATCCTGTTTATTTTCCTTCAATCTACATTCTTAAAGTTTGCGAGGACGGGTAGAAGCAAGCAACAGAACCTGGGTAGACCACTGAGGAGAACTACTTCATCTAACATGCTGTGAATAGCTTGAACTGGAGTGTAAAGATGGTTTGCTGGAGCATGGTTCACTTTCTCCCCCTGTAGTTGAACAGGATATGTGCACTAATGGCAATTCTTCCTATGGACAGTGGGGAAGTATAATGTGCTTTTCTCAGCTGTGTTTAATGTGATGGAGCAGGTGATAAAGGCAGGGGGTGTGACTGACTAATTCTCCTTGGTCAACCGGATTACTGCGTGGATATCTGGTGATCCATGTACCATTATTTGGGAACATTTGTTTTAGATGAAGATATAATACTTGAAGACACTGTTTTCATGCTTGTTTGATAATTTCACATTTAGAAGAAAGGACAGAGATCTGGAAATCTAAACTCCTTGTTCTTTCTTGCTCACTTATATGCGAACAGGTCACAAACCAGCAAAAGAGCTAATATTTAGGCTCTTAAAACCACAATACTACTCTGGCTTAACTGCTGCTTTTCCTACTGCATCAGGCTGCAAAGAAAATATGCCTAAGTTAAATATTACTTTAATGGTTCATGCATAGAGAGTTTAAAGAGTTAATAGAATTGTAGAGATGATTCCAGCAGTCCACTTATTAACTGAGTATTATATCATCTGTGCCATCAACCAATTATGTGCCTATATTTATGTGGTGCATACTAAACCTGTAACATGTATACACATCCATCACTGCTTAGCATTTAATATTTAGCTTGCATTATTTAGTTTTTATGAGTTCCTTTAGAATATGACCACATTATAAATATGACCTATCTACCTCAGTCCTGAAATTGAGATATTAAAAGAAAATTATATACAGTGAAATATCTGCATAAAAACATAAAAACCACATTACTTTTGTAAAAGCCATGCAGGTTGTTTATCTAACTAGATCCATTTAAAGAGTTATTTTTCTCTTTGACCTGAGGATAAGTAGGCAAACTATTGGATGCAGTGGAACAAACATAATGTTATTTGATATTTAATTCCCTAGAGAAGCTTTCATTTTATATAAAGCTACAGACTGAAGTAACACAAATGAGATCATCTAAAGAAAAAAAACTTAGTAAGAACCTGTCCTTAAATATTTGTTTGTCATAAAATGCAGCCAGCCTGCAGGTTTGCATGCAGTGCTTTCACATTTTGCTGCATTGTTACACTGAGACAGCAGCAGACAGAGTGATTTGCCAATATCCAGCATTTACACTGAGAGCTAAAAGAAAACAACTGTCACGCTCTCTCCACAGATACTAGCAACCTGCTAACGATTTTGCTGGAGAGACATTTCATAACTGTAGTCTGGTGATGTGACCTGTGGGACATCCCTGAGGAATATGTCCGTACCAGTGGCTATGACACAGCCCTTGGGCTGAGCACAAATACACTGGGGCTCGTGGCTGCGATTCTACAGAGAAATTAATGCTATGCTAGTTTGAATTTCTCCAGGTTCTTAGTCTTCATGCTGCCTTGCCATGATGAGCAGCTGATTGGTACTTTAGTTTTCCTGTGGCTCTTCAACAGTCTCTTTAATCAGTGTAACAGTGTTAGTTTTAGTTATTCTAGCCATCATGCCTAAGGAAAAAAAAAAAAAATTCTTCTTCATGCTGTCCTTTCAAGACTGTTCATCTCTTTTTCCTCTAGTGGGTTCTGACATTCAGCTGGTATAAATCATTGCAGGGTCATTAGAGCAGAGTTTTCCACTGGTGTAAATTGCTGTACTTCTGTTAAGGGCTCATAGACTGGTTTACAGGACCTGAGGGGATTTGCCAGCAACTTCAGCAGAATGATGCAGAGCACATCAGGTGAGGATTTGGAACAGTGTATGCTCATCACTGTTTCATGAACTGCCTGTGGAGAAAAATATAACCTTTTATGAAAGAAGAAAACCACATTCAAGGAGTCTTGAAGGTAGAAAGGCCTTAGTTTAGACCTCCTTCTCTGCTTTGTAGACAGCTCCCTTGTTGACCGGTCTCTTTCAGACTTGCTGTCTTCTCACTCACTCTGGACTTCACACCATATTACTTCACAGCTGGAAGTTACTTTTTAAGTAAAAAAAATGATGCTGGGCTGTGGTGCTCAGATTAGAATTGGAGTGGCCAAGCTGGCTTGCTACCCTGGCGCTATTTTGATTTTATTAAAGGTAACTTCCATGGAACCGTGAGATTGGAGTCAGTAGGTGGCCCTGGCTGCTGCAGGGACAGAGAATTTCACATTCAAAGTCTGGAATTGTTTTTACTGCTTCCAGTAAATAGTCTCTAAGGAAAAAAAAAAAAAAAAAGGCTAGATATTAAATGATGCCCAGTGTCAGCAGTGGTCATAGAATGAGATAAAAACTATAAATTCCCATTTTCCTGTTTCAGTATTTTCCATATACATTTTTAAACAAGAGGAAACAGAACCCTGTTTGCTTTGTTGCAGTCCATGTTGCCATGTTGCAAAGGGAGATCAAAGCAGGTGAAAACCAACTATATTTTCTTCTGCCTGCTATAGCTTTCTGTAGAAAAAGAACTGTCACTGAAGACACTGAGGGTGTCTTGGAAGAGCTAACCTGAGAGGCCAGTTTGTTCTTAAGAATGCCATAATTCCTGTGATGGATACAGTGGATTGATTTGTGTGGGATGAAGTATGAAGCTGTGGGGTCAGTGTGTTTCACAGTCTTTTTGGCTCTTTGGAAAATTTTGGGACACTATTGCAGCAACCAAGTAATTTTTGTCGTCTCTGAGGTGTTCCACCAATAAGATTAAAAACCTCATATGAAATGAGGAAATGAGAGTTGTTTGATATTTTTACAAGAACTTGATTTAGAAAAATTCTGATTTTTCTGTTTAGAATATTTTGATTTTTCTTTTTCATTTTGAAGCGGCTTGTTTTGCAATTTATATTATTCTGTTGTAAAATATAATGGAAAATATATTTTGAAACAAAATGAGTGCGACATCTTTGTTGTTCAAGCAACTTCAAAATTCTTGGGGTTTGTTGCAATTTGGAACATTAGAATATTTTTGATTCTCAAAGTTCTTTATATAATTGAAATTCCAATTTTCCCTCTGCACTGTTGGGAATTTTTTGTCCATAAAGTTGAATTTGAATTCATTAACTATGAATCAATGCAACTATTAATAATTACATTTGGTACAAGAAGCACTTAAGTCTAAATAGCCATGGCTATAGATGAAGACAGAAAAAGAAAAAGTAATCATTTTTTTTCAAGGCAATAGATTTAAATATGTGAATGTTTGAATTTTCTGGTCTCAGGTGCCATGCTCAAACATACAGAACACAATATCTCCTTTTCAGACACTAACAGAATTCAACAAATGAAAAAATATATATATATATATAGCTGTAGGGAAATTTCCATGGTTACCCAAATGAAAGAAAAGTTGTAAATGCTCTTCCTGCCCTTTCTATATAGTGAACTGATTTTACAGTTAAATGCAAATCACATTCTTGACCTGCTGTAGAACTTTTCAAAAAGAAAATACTCCAATTATTGATGAATAAACATAATGCTAGGCTTGGATTTCCTGCCATTAAATCAATAGAATATGTTCTAGTTTAGTTCAAGTGAGATGAAAATATTGGCATAATGTTTGTACAGTCCTCCAAGTCTCTGGTATCAGTTTCTTTAGAATTTGAATGATCAGAACAACATTTGACAGTAATCTTTTGCAGTAATTAGTATTTTTCCTCACTTAAGGAAATGCCATCTACTTTGGGGGATAGTGTTATCTTTCTGTGTCGAAACATCAATCGGTAGATTTAATAAGGAACAGGCTTAAAGAAAATTCCGTGCTTTTTGCCAAGAACAATTCAGCTTAAGACCTTGAATTCCACAGGCAAGTTGATGCATATTTTTGCAGTGTCAGCTTGAGCAATTTTATACTGTGGTTTTCAGCCATAATACCATAAGATATAATTTATGTTGGAAAATTTTTGACTTATTACATGTGACACTGTTGTTGTGAAATCACATGGCAGGAGTGGAATCTAGTCATGTCACCACCAAATAAATCTCTGGAATAGGGAGCTTGTAATGATATTGGTATCTCCATTTGAATAAAACAATATGATCAATTGTTGGCTGATACCAAATTGAAAACCATATATTAAACTTATTAGTTGAGGTAGAAGAGAAATAAAAGCACAGTAAAAGATCATCAGGAAAGATCCATTCATATATATATATGTATATGAATAAAAATGATCTAATGTTAGCTTAACTGTATGAGTAGGAGAGAAGTTAGTATTTAAATAAAGACGATGTATAACTTTCAAGGGAAAGACTTTATGATTGAAAAGTCCCAGAAAAGAAAAAACACAGTACACTAGTAATAGAAGTAAATTAAGCAATTTAGTGCTAAGTGAGCATAGCGTAGCCTGAAAGTAAACAGAGAGTTATGCGAGAGGAAAAAATGAATGTGTTGCTGGTCAGATGGCTGGCAACTTGTGAGCCAGTACTTTTGCAATAGATTAATTTAAACCTTATTAGTGGAATAATCTCTTGTGCTAATACAAATTAGCTCTCTAGGAATCACTGCAGTAGCTACATGGAAACACATGCAACTTTCCAAGCACTGTTTTATCATTTGTTTGCTATAAGGGACAAGGAAGTAAATTATCATGATACGGATAGTTTTGTAAAATAAAGAGGGGCCTGAAAACAAACAATTTTGGATAGCGTAGTTTGCAGACTGAAAAATATAAATCTTAAGAGTCTTTTAAGCTTTAAATAGCCATAATTTGAAAGTTAATTGAAAGCTGTGTAGTTCATCTGTCCTATTTGGATCTGTCTAATTGGGAAATACTAGAAGTGTTTTGGATGCGAGTCTATTGATAAATCTGGTAATGAGCGAATATTTTTCCATGGCTAATTAAAATTAAAGCTTTTGTAATCTGCTTTCTGCGTGATGCCCTGACAGAGCAGCTAGATGCTGCGGAGTGTGACCCAGGCGCAGAGGGGAGGTCGGCAACACGCAGCTCTGGGACGTGCCGACCGCAGGCGAGAGGGATGAGTGAGACCCCCAGCCTGGGTTCCTCCTTGCAGGCGCTTTCGGGGGAGAGCCGAGAGGCTCTCGGTTGGGTGTCCCCTGGTGAGAGATGCCAGGGCGATAGGAGAGAGTCCTGGGAGGGGTAGCGCCCAGGCTGCCCGCGCGCTGGGAGCAAGGCCGGGCTGCTGGCGTCTCTCCGTGGTGGAGCTGGGAGCATCACGTGGAGCCTGGGGGCTTTCACCTGTGGAAGGAGACAGGCACAAGAGAAAGGAGAGACCACCAAAGGAGGGGAGCTGCTAACCTGGCCCCGAGGGGTTGTGATGGCCAGGAATTGCTCTTTAACGGGCAGGCAGGCTGAAGAAATGTGTGGGGAAATGTCAATGGGGCAAAACATTGCCAGGAGAAACCAGAGAGGCAGAGGAACACTTACTGTTCAGTTTCTGGAGGATTTGTGTCTGTCTACAAAATTTTTCCCATTTTTTCAATAGAACAGTGATTTCCTCTAACTTTCTGCCTTAAGAGCTCTTGTGCTGTTGCTTCGGTGCCTCCTTTACGCTAGCACGTTGAAGCAGAGCTCACCTTTCCTTCCAGAGCCTGCTTTCCAAAGCGTGTTGGTGTCACACCTAGGCACTGCAGTGCTCTACTACTGGGTAACCAATTTAGGATTAAATCCTGTCTTGTGGAGCAAGCCTGCTCTAAGTGTTAAGTTCATTTAAGTCCTGCTGACTCCCGTATTCTCCCCCAAGCTCATGCACCTTGGTGGTTCAGATGGATCCACGCTGGCTGCCCATGGATATCCCTTCCCAAAAGCGAATACCAGAGAAGGATGCCCTGCTGCATCCCTGCCCACCACCTGCTCTGCAGATTCTGCGCATCACTGTTGAGATGCCAGTTAGTGCCTCTTCTGCACTGCTAGTGTTCAGATTAGGCTAAGTCACAGATAAGAAAGGGTGTTATTGGGTTTCAAGGCTGCTTTCTTACAGCTTTGAAAAGCATGACATGATTTATCATACTGTGAAAGACAGAATAGTGCTCCATGCTCTGCATAAGCTACTCAATCTGTATAAGGCTAAAAGAATTAAAATGCTGAATTACATTTTCAGTGATAATATATGGTGATAGCCTTTATCCAAGAAGGAGAGCTAATTGAATTTATTAGATTCTGAGTTATTTCAAAAACCAGTTATTAGAGTGATCCTTACACTGCATATAAAGGGAAGCTTGTTTCAGACGCTAGATCAGTTGCCCTGTGTTTTTTTTTTTTTTTTTTCCTCTCTGATTTAGACTATTTGCATCGATCTGAGGCAGAAAGATACGATAGCAAAAGGTATTTATTTGAGTAGCTACATGGTTGTGTTATAGTCTATTTCATACTAGGCATTGGATTAGAATTTCAGATGGAGTGGTATTAGATATCACTAACATTATCTGGGTGTTTTGCCTTTTCAAGATAAATAAAAAGCTCTGGAGCTGACTGAGTGAGAAGTGTTGGGAGGCAGATAGGTACCTGTTAGGAGGAAGTTTTTGATTTTTCTAGTGTGACAAGTGGGATAGGGAATAACACTTTATAAGATTTGTAGTTTACTTAGGTGTCATCTTTTTCCCAGTTCTTCCTCTTGAAGGTGTGTGTGGGTTTTTTTTGTTTTTGTTTTAGTGTGTGTGTCCGGCAAGCATAGATGTAGTTTTATAAAATAATAATCAGGCTTTTCATCTCTCGTCATACCCTGTGCCCTTGTGGATGCTTAGTTGCTGCTTCTGTCTGGATTCTAACCAAGCTCTGAGATGCCTGACTAAAGTTTTGTGAGCCTAGAGATCTGCTTTCTTCAATATTGAGAGCCACAGCACTAACGAGAGGATTTAGATATTGATTTTGACCCGTGAGCATAAGGTTATCTCATCTGCTGACTGCTAAATATAGCAGTCTGTAGGAAAGGTCATGTTCTCAGGCCTAATTAAGGCAATGAGAGAGGCAAATAACCAAACTGAGAAGTCGTGCTAAGGGCCTGCTGGCAGGGTGCTGCCGCGTGGCCGCGCAGAGCCAGGCTGCCCCACAGCTCGCGGGAGAACCCGACGCCGAGAAACGGAGCACTGCTTTCTATGGCTCCCACAGCACTTGTGCTGCTGATAAATTTGGTTCATTGCCTCCCTTTTTTTGGATGAATAATGAATTTATTCTTTCATCAATTAGCTTTAAATCTCCTGCTTCTCCCTTTCTTTGAGGTGGAACCAAAACGTCAGTTGTTACATGTGAGAGGATGTTGTTTCATTTGTTGGATGATTAGACAGTTGTTATGTATGTTGGATGACTTAGAGCAGACTTGTGTCAATAGGAAGTATTTCTTACTTTAAAAGAAACAGGAAGTGGGAAATAAATTATGCTTTCTTTGAGACTAGAAAAAAAATCTTGATACTTGGGTTGACTGCGTTTTCTTTCTGCACATGTGAATAGTATATAATGGCTTAAAAAGTGAATACTGCCAACCGCAGTATTCATGCAGGTTGAGTTGACTGCTGAAGTCTGCCTTCAGTAAAGCTGAGGGAGAAGGAATGGAAGTGGCATATTACTTCTATCCTGAAGTAGTTCATTCTGTGTTGTCTAAAATGAATTATTTCTGTTTTGTCTGTTACTCATTTTGTTGCTGTTTTTAGGCAAGCAATCTTTAAACAGTTTTTGATTTTTAAGGTGGAGCTCTGTTCTTCAATGAATCATGAGTTGAATTTGTTTTTGCATGTTTTTGCCATGCAAAATTAATAACTTTATACGGAATCTAGCATTATAGTGCTCTCTTTTTCTGTTCCAAGAGTTTGTAGCGATACAAATAACTAGTAATTCCTCTGCTATAACCCTTAGGTTCTCAAAACACTTCACAAAGTAATTCTTCACAGTGCCTATTCTCTATGTTTTTTTTATGGATAGGGAAGTAATGGTGAAAACCTTACGTTGTCTTGACCGAGGCTGCGGGCAGTTTGGTGGAAAGCCTGAGCCAGGACAGGGGTAGCTTGACTGCTGTGTTTTGAAAGAAGGTTACTGGCACGGCTGAGACATCGACTTGAAACACACGGAGAGTAGATAACATCCTGCAGAAAAAAATACCTGTATACAAATGTGCTGTATTTAGCAAGGAGGTTTAACTTACGGCAAATTGTGCATGGAGATTTAGTTTAGGAAATATTTAATGGATAAACTTCTGCAGCCTTTTCTCTTTTGTAAAATGTGGGTCCTTCTTCACTCCAGCTTTTATGAAGGTTGACCTAGTTCTATAATATACTTTAGGTGCAGCTCTAGTTATTTCTTCTGACTGCCAGTGCTTTGAGCTTGTCCTTTGGTTTGAAGGGGACTTGCTAGGGATTCCTCAATTTTCATGCATCAGCCATCACTGGCAATAAAAGTACCAGGGTATTAAATATTTGTCAACAACTATATGTCAACTATATGCAGATGTCAGCAGTAGCATCTTTATTTGGTTAATTCAGTTACTTCAAACAATTTGGCATATTAGGTGGTGTGAAATCCATCATTTTCTCGTGCATTTGAGCCCTGAAACAAAAATCTACCAACTGCGCGCTCTTTTCCTACTCTGGCAATGTAACAGACTTTGCATATTCCTGTGCCCCCTGGGGAAGGGGTCTGTTGAACGGAGTATAGATGGGTGGGAATGTGCCTGAGGAAGCCAGGTCCAGGTAGGACTTTGTGGGATATTCCATAGTCTTGTCCTTTCTCCACCTACCACACACAAGCCCCTTCCTTATGGTGCCGCTTTAGAGCAGAGAGCCTGGAGGTACCTGCTCAAGACCTTTCCTGTGCCTTCTGGCTCTTGATGGACTGGAGCCGTTGGATTTCCTTTTGGGCAGAAGGGCCTTTGGGTGCCTCCTTTGGATGCCTCTTATTTTGGCTCCCAAGGCTTGTAGGAGTAGCAGAGCTAAGAGGGTGGACCACGTGAAGAAAAGTAAATTGAGTTCAGGCTTTTCTTCTGTATGACGCCTGGGAGCCATCTGTATGATAACAGCATTTTAAAAAATCTGCAGCGATAAGAGCATTAAAATGGCCAGTAATCTAAAAAGTACAGTTCTATTTTGGAAAGCGGTAATCTAAAAATGTCAATTTGAATCCAGCAGATCTATTTCTGTAAGTATTAGAATATTACTTGCTAAACTTAGTGACAAAAGTGCTGTTTTAGGAAGAATGATCTTATTTTTTTTCCTACTGTATCGTCTACAAAATGGTCTGCTAACTTTCCATTGTTTATATTGTTTGAAATTGTGTGATTTGGGTATTAAGACTATTGTATAAATAATTATCTTCCTGGGCATTTCTTCCTCTTAATATCAATCCATTTAGAGTAGACAAGCCCTATGCCTCCCCAAGGAAATCAAATAGAAAATATTGTTATTGCAGAGATTAAAATCAATGCTATTTTTTTGCCTTTTCTGAACTTTAAGAATATTATTGGCAATGCAGTCACATGAAATATTATGACTAGTAAGAACTTTAAGTCTATTCTTTCACCAAAAATAAATAAGTCTTTTTGTAAATAAATACTTTTTGTGCAATTCTGCCTAATTCTAGCCAAAATTTGGTAGAATCACTTTCTCCGTTATTAAAGACTTCTTAAAGTGTAATGTAGTACTGTTTTGCTGTTAAAGTTTATCAAAAAAAAAAAAAAAAAAAAAGGGGGAGAAGACGACATTGGTGCTGGTATTTTCCATGTTGTAATATCAGACTGCAGATACGTAGAAGGCGGAAGCTATACATTATTGTCACTTTGAGACTTGTATATCCAGTGTGACTGCTTTTATTTCCATACTGGGTCCTCAGAGGTATCCACTTTCCCTTCCTTGGAAATGAAGGCCTTATGCATTTGTGCCATATCCTTCCAATTGACATCAAGGTTTTGAGCTGTGGTTTACAAACAGCAAAGCCAGGCATGGAAGGAATGGGGAATGGGAAATGGGAATTCTTTCATAGATTGTGAAAATGTTTTTGTATAAATGACTTAAAAAGGTTGACATAAATAATCCTGAGAAGATTGCATCACTTTGGTCTTTTCTAGATCTCTGTGGATATCTTTGATTTAAAGAACTACTGCTTATTTTTCTCTTTGATTCTTCCTCCCTTCCCCCAGGCTGTGTTAAACCTTGTCCAAATAGCTAATGGAAATTGATAGTCTGTCCCAAGGTAACAAACTACATCTGTTTCTGAAAATGAGTCAATATAATCATGACAAATTCATGAAATAAAGGGGAAATGCATTGCTGCAGTGCTGGGGAACATAAGTCAATAAACTTTATGTAATTATTTAATAAAACATCTCTGCTAGTGCGTTGAACCAGCTAAAGACACTGAAGCGGTCATTTTTATACAGGAATAAACAAACTTCCAGTAAAAGTTGGTGACCAGAAATATGCAATGATGCATTTCCAGAAATAGTTATTAAACTTCTATGGATAAAAACCTTCCTGATAAGGGGGAGTGGAGGAAAAAAAAAAAAAAAAAGGATCTTTATATAAAAAGGCTATTCAGATTTTCTTGCTACCCAATTTAAAAAAAAAAGTTTTTTTTTCTTGTGCGTGGGAATGAAAATCTGTATGAAAAGTTACAATATAAAATTCTCTATGCTGCCTTAATTATTCTTTTTAGCATCAATATCAAAATACTATATTGATAGCAAAGATGTCATGAAGAATAATAGTGTGGGGATTAGACAGTGAGATATTTGAGATACTTAAATTTTCTGTAGTCCATTAGAGAAATGAGGGCTATTTTTCAGTGGGTGAATGCTTGTAGGAAAGTATCCCATAAGCAGGAGATGCTCTGTTAGACTGAAAAATTGCAAATCACCAGGTACTTTCAGCATTTTACCCTTCCTTATGTATCTTCTTGATACGTCTGAGCTAAATGTTGCAAACTGTGTTACATCTCTGGGAAATTAGAGGACATGTCTTGCCCAGGACCATAAGGAGAGTTGATGATAGAGTCAGAAGGAGCCGTAAGAGGTTCCTGGCTCCAGATGCTGGAATGAATTTGGTAGGTGTCTTACTATTCTCTCAAGCATTAGATTTGTATAATTTAATGGTCAATGACTTTTGCATTTATTTTCAGTCAGCCTCAAAATAGCATCAGGATGCTCAGGGACAGTTTGCTTGTACAACTGGGCATGCAAGAAATAACCTGTCATTTGCAGCCTTTGCAAAGGTATTCATAGGCCTACAAACTCTCTGAGAATATGAGTTCAGAGAGCAGCCTCCAAAGTGTTGGTGCAGCAAGACAAGGATGCATGCGTCCATCCCCGAGAAAGGTCACTAACCTTTTCGCATTTCACCACCTCATTTTTCAGATGTTACCTGATGAACAAGTATTTGTGATAGCTCAGCCCCTGTCTTCGCAAACGCCAATTGTGAATATTGTTGCTTTAATGTCGAATTCTAATGGCCCGTTGTGCTTTATCCTTCTAGGGAATCAGTAGCCTCTTCAGCTCACTTAAAGTGGTCAGGCTGCTTCGACTGGGTCGTGTAGCTCGGAAACTGGACCATTACATTGAATACGGAGCAGCGGTCTTGGTCCTGCTGGTGTGTGTGTTTGGTCTTGCCGCGCACTGGCTGGCCTGCATTTGGTACAGCATAGGAGACTATGAAGTTATCGATGAGGATACAAACACAATCCGACCCGAGAGCTGGCTCTATCAGCTGGGCATGTCGATAGGAACACCGTACCGGTTTAATGCGTCAGGCTTTGGGAAATGGGAAGGCGGGCCAAGCAAAGATTCGGTCTATATCTCCTCCTTGTATTTTACGATGACCAGCCTCACCAGCGTTGGATTTGGGAACATTGCCCCAACTACAGATGGAGAGAAGATCTTTGCTGTCGCTATGATGATGATTGGCTGTAAGTATTAGAGATTCTGTCTCTTGCACTCTGCTAGATAGCAATGTGTTGTGAATGCTGAGTATAAATAGAATAACTCTGGAATCACGTCAAATATTATTAAGCAGTTAAAGAGTATTTTTTTTGGTAGCAATGCGGTTACTGCATACTTTCATGATGGGTAATTTTAAAATCATGAGTGAGTGAGTGGAATAAGTGGAAGTATTGCTATGAGTAGTAAAAATTCATTTGATATAGAAACAACCCTTTCAATTTTGTTACTGTAGTAAGTAAACAACAAAATGTATAAATATGAAGTATGAAAAACTAATGTACCAGAATGAGCGTAGACCACCTTTTTGTATGGCATGTTTGGTGGTATGTGGCAAAATCCTTGTGTGTCCGAGAGCTGTGCGCATCGGAGAAGTGTGTGGGGTGACCTGGGAGCATCTTGTGAGAAAGAAACAGAAGGAGCTTTGTAGAGGCCACAAACTCCACTGTGGGCTGAGCACACGCTCCGATCCCAAAGCAACCAGGATACAACTGGCCTTGGACACCTCTTCTGACTCAGTTTTTCCTGTAGCCAGGGATTCGCCTTGTGCAGCTGCCCAGCTTTTGGTCCTGCAGTGTCACTTCAGTGCAGGATCTGCACTCAAATTCTCTGAGAGCTACTTGCAGTTAAGAGCTGTGCTTTGACCACTCTAAACTAGGTCATGTTGCTTCTAGATAAAAGTGTGGAATTTGGGCCAGAATAGGGGGAAATTGCTGTTTCACAGATGGAAGAACTTATTAGTGTATGCAAAGAGAAAGAAGCACCTGTAGGGTAGCGTTCCATCTAAGGGAGAAAAAAGATAATCCTTGTTAAGCAGCAAATTAAAACCAAACACAGAACAAAACCCAATAGCCTGCTATGATACAAACATGCAGCCTCTATTCTGATGTATGTGTCATCCTACAGCAACATTGAAATCATGTACTAAAATTACATGCACAGTGTTAAGGCAGATTGAAGGTTAGTGAGAGAAAGTAGAAGGGAATGTATTCCTTCTTAGGTAGGGATTACAATTTTTTTAACTATGAAAACTATTAATTGTTTGTTCTAGCCTTCTCCCACTGCTGAGTTCTGTCATCCCATTAAAAGACACTGTTTGCAGAAATTCAGTTTGTACAATTTGGAGACAATTAAGCCGTTTCCTCACGAGAAGCGCACTGGAGGATGTAGCAGCGCAGTGTAAAGCGGCTTCCAGGCATGCGTGCTGGTACCTGTTTCAGAGGAGATATCCTGGCCTTTGGCCTACTGCTTATTACGTTATGCCCATTAAACCAGCTAGACAAGAAAAACGTTTGCTGCCTGTGTACTCAATGACTATAATCTTCATAAAATCCAGCATGTACTTGGGGATGTTTGGGAGTCATACCTGCCCCAAACTGAAGACATTTGGAAGTAATGTGTACATAAACAGAATTTGTGAATTTGATATTGGTAGATATCTGTTCTGAACTCTAAAATTAACTTTAATTTCAGCAAACTAAAAAAAAAAAAAAAAAAAAAAAAAATTAAATTGCCAGATCACTATCTCATGAACACAGTCAAATTTGATGTAAACAGTTTTGTTTGCACTTTATTGGCCTTCTGGAACCTTAAACATCTAATCCTGTAAATGTTTGTGTATCCATGCACCTTTATCCTGTGGACAACTACTTGGGAATCATTAGGACTGTTCATGTATGTGTGTGTGTGTGAATGGCGACTGAGTAATCCAGTTCTTCAGTTTCCCACTCTGGCCTTTATGGCATCTCAATTGCTTTCAACATGCTGATAGCAAATGTGGAAACCCTTTTGACTTGACAAACTTGGAGGCTTTGGGAGCAGAAGCCGCTGCTGACTGTTAGGTGGGAGTTGACAGAGACCCTTTTGTCTCGGTAGCCTGGCGATTTGCGGCAGTGAGGAGCCTCCCAAAGGGGAGCAGCAGGTTTTGGAGAAGCTCTGATGCAGTCTTTCTCTGAATTCCATCAGGGAGAAAGGAAGCAGCTCTCCTTCCCCCTGCCTTCCCCCTTTCTCCATAAGGAACTCCTTTCAAGCTCAGCAGAATTTTGAAAATTGTCTTTTCCTCTTGCTGTATGTGTTAGGGTGATATTTTGGTAGAATAGTTAGAATAGTACTGTGGATATTGATGTATGTCTAGCAAGAGCCACATGCCATGCCGGGAGCAGGAGCCCTTGCTGGTACTGGCAGCAATGCGGTCAGCCCCACTGCTCCGCACACTGCGTGCCTGGTGTGGAGCTTCTGGCTTTGAGCGCTGCCACTTCCTCACGATGGGAAGAACAAAATAGGTGCGTTCAGGTTGCAGGTGGCTAGAGCTGAATGGCTGGTTGGTTTTCCTGCATGCTAAAGTTTTGTGTTAAAATGATGTTATTTCTTCTGTAGAATTAAAGTCTCAGACATTGATCTGGGGGTGTTCTGTAAGGACTCTGTCTCCTCTGTTCGGAGCCTGAAAGGTACGTAACGTGTCGGGAGGGGAAAGAAAGTCTGGGTCCAGCCAAAGCTTTTGTGTGTCACACAGGAAGATCTACGCTGCCCCTGGCCAACTGACGTGTTTCATGTGAGCTGGGCAACTCGCTTATATCCCAGTGGCTACCTGGGCTTGTTTTCCTACCATCAGATCATGTCAGTGTGATGGGCAGGGCTGCGGTTGCCCAGCGTGCCAGAAGCAAGCAACCCCTGATGAGTTCTGCCAAGGTGCTGCCACCCACCACTACTAGTGAAGGTTTTATGACTTTTCTCTTATACTTTGCTATTAATGCTACATTTGTTTTAGTATCTGCCTAGTAGTGCTCGTCTCAAAAAATAAGAAATGTTACAAAGACTGTGGGTCATTCTTATACTAACTGGATGTGTGTGTACAGAAAAGCAGATCCTTCACAGGTAGCTTTCAAAAGGCTGGAAACTTTTGTTTGTTAATAAAGGTGCCTATGCAATAAATTACTTATTTGAGGTAAAAAATACTTTACAGAGCAAGTTGATTTTTATCATAAAGCTCTTTGGCGGAAAATAGATTTAAAAGAGACCAGAGGGGTGTGTTGTGGTAGTCTCATCACTTCGGATCTGGTTGTTGTAGGAACTGAAAGGAACCTGGAAGTAGTGGAGTAGGGACTCTTCCATAGGCACTGGTAGATTAAATGCTTTCTGGATTGGGTTGGATCCTGCAGTTGGATGAGCATCTTTAAACTGTAACTGGCCCCATGACAGCTAAGGGATGCTCAATGTGGCAACACAGCTTTGGCCCGTCGTGGAAAAGAACAACATCATTTTATTAAAAAGTAAGCATAGAAATGTAGGGTTGTTCCAAAGGTCCTTTTTCTCTGACCCACAGCTGCAGCAGCATCCGTGTGTGCATGGGCTTCTCCAGACGGGGCTTGAGTGGTGTCCGAGGGCAGCAGCCCTCGTGTCTCCTCTGCCGCTGCTTTCTGTCCATGAAGGGTGGTGAGCGAGCCTGGCTCTTGGACTACCTAAAACTCCAGCTGAGCATAGGTGGGATTTGTAGAGCCTGTCCTCAGATTTCCTGCTCCGTTTACTTCCTTGCTAAAGGATAAGCTTTTAAGAACTGTGTGGATTTATCTCCTTTTTGAAGGAGATGTGTGTGGTCTGGACACAAATATACACACACACATATGCTCCAGGGAAATAAGTAAAGTGCCAGTTGTTTTACAACCTTTTCCATATGAAATGGGAAACTGAAATGTCACTTCTTTTCTCCCTGAAGATGTTGATCGCTGTTTTGTTTGGTTGCATGAGACAGTGTGACAGCAGAATTGCTTTTGAGATTCCAGAACGGCCACTGTAGTGTTACCAAAAAAATTTTACTTAGGGAGAAATATATAAAAGTTAGCATTAATATTTCAAAACAATTGCAGGAAAATTACACCTTTAATAGGCTGAAAATATTTAAAGAGGAAGCTATTTTTTTTCTCTGTGGATCAATTAACCTCTCAACTTCAAATAAATAGTAAAGCTACTAGACAAAATTTAGACAATGGTAGTAGGAAGTCTAGGCTTCCCCTTGGCCTGGCACCACTCTGGTCCCCCACAGGTGGCAACATGTGTTTTTCTGCTCAATTCTTTTCTTTCTTTTTTTTTTTTTTTTTGTTACAGTTACTTTTAGTGGAATGGATTTGATGACACAAAGTGCTCTTGTCTCAGGGAGGCTCGGTGCGGCACGGGCTGAGGAGCATTGCCAGGGGCTGCACTTTTGTTTCAGGTGCCTGTTTCTAGCAACCTGTGTTTTGGGGTTTTGCTTTGCTTGCTTTGCCAGCTGAATGTTAGGAGAAGTTTCTGGAGAAGAAAGTATGTTTTTTTTCCTTTGCTTTTGGAGCGCTGTCAGTTGAACTTGTCTCTTTCAGGACTGGAGTTGCTTGTAAATAAAGGAGTGACTTTAGAGATGTGTTTAGTTGCTGTCTTCTCCAGCAGAAAACCACCTGACAGGCTTTTGGTTCAGTCAGCATGGGACTGTGCTGCCATCAAAATAGGACGTTTGTGTCAGCAGGGCCAGGAGTATTACAGGTACTTGAAAGCCAAAGCTGTTTATAAGCAGTATCCTCCGTGTGTTTAGTATGCTCATGCACAGAATGAGGGAACGAGCACTGCGTAATTATGTGCCATTTTCCATAACACGCAATTTGTTTTTCTCCTCTGCTCAGCTACTGATATGCCCTCTTCTGCTCCACGCTCCCTCTCCCTTTAAAGCCAGTTCTGTGGCAGAAATGTTTGTGTTGCGTTAACTCTTCCAAGACCCGTTGACCACTGGCAATAGCACTTTGCTGAAACGTCACAAGAAAAGTAGGTGTCCCTTTTTTGTGAGTACCACCCACTGCTTTCCTTTCCCTTTTTATTTAATCTTCCTTTATGGTAAATCATAGATTCAGGTAACTTTTAAATAAAAGACAGAGAGTGGGAGTTCACAGTACAAACATTTCCCTTGTAAAAAGGTTAGGATCGGGAACTTGCAGAAGGAAGGCTGCGTCCCGCTGCGGTGCTGGGCAGTTGGAGGGAGCTGATTCGGGTGGATCAGCTGCATGGGGGCATCTGCTTGGGGCGAACGTATTTTGAAACAGGGACAGCACATGAAATACTCAGTGGCTGCTCTGGAGAATTCCTGTTCTGTGGACACCTGGGGTTTCCGATAAGATATCCAACTCCGGTTCCTCTGTAGACATTTTTCATGCGCATACAGTAAATTATAGCATTGTAAAACAGTGGCTGTGTTTGCATCTGTCAACAAACTGACCTGCATGGTTTTGCCCCACTGTACTGGAGTCCATGTGTGTAGATATAAGGGAATATGAATGCCCCTACTGGCAGTGAAAGCAGTTAACTCCTCAGATTCATTTTAGATGAATCAAAGCGTATTTGCTTATCCCTTTGCACAGATGGGTATTAACTTGCTAATTAGTAAGGAATATGCCGGCAGAGTGATCTTTCAGAGAGGTTGATGTTATATGAAAACAAGTTTGAAACCACTGTCTGGGGCTGTGGAAAGACATTTATTTTCTGTTTTTAATACTTGAAAAAATTGTGATTTCATTTTTTAGTTTCTTCCCCATGGAGACATATGCCTCCAAATAACAGTTCTCTCATATTTTGTTCAGTGAAGCTGTCAGGGTGTGTTGTACATTGGTTGTTTTTTTTCCAACATTTTTTCCTTTTTCCTTTCCTTTGCTAAGCAGTAGCAGAGAGCAGAGGGCTTTCATTTGCCGCTGTCATGTCTGAGCACTGTGGCAGCGGTCCCTTCGCTGTGCAGGCAGAGTAGGGATGAACAGTTCTAAAATGCTTTGTGTTTTCCCGTAACAATTTCTTTCTCATTAAACATAAAAGCCCGGATGAGGATAATATTAAGTAAATATAAAAATATAATTAGGTAGCTCTGGTTTAGGGGCGCATAAATCTCTGCTGGAAATGCGGATGTCCCCGAGGGCTGCGCGGCAGCCTGGGCGGTCGGTACCGTGCGGCACAGCCCCTTCACAGCGCGCAGAGGAAGCAGCGGCCCCCACAACAGCAGCTGCTCAGACTCTCGGATGAGTGTGGTTAGCCAGAAACTGAGAGAAAAATAGCCTGCTATGGTGGCGCTATCCCCGCCAGGTCCAGCTGCACTGCAGCACCCTGTTTCGTGGTGCTCCCGAGGTGTGCTTTTCCCTGCTCGTGCTGTCCGTCAGCTCTTGAGGCGAACGGAGACGGCAGTGCTGCGTGCGCCTCCCACGCGCAGCGGGGCCGCGAGGAGCGGGCGCAGCGCGCATTCTGCACGGCTCTGGCGACTGCCCTGCCTGTGCTGCAGCTTCGGGGAGGGTGCCTTGAAAAAATCCCCTTAGCACTGGTGCTCCTTCAGGCCTAGGGGCGAAACCAGGGTCTGAGCGCAAAGGTGTCTCAGACTTTGAATCCAAAGTGTCTCTGTTTTTTTGCATTTGTAGTAATTGCACATGTGCCGTTTTGGTTTAGACACAAGCTGCGAAAGGAAGAAGCTGCCTTCTTCCTGGGACGGTGATCTCTTGGATCCTTTTTTTTTTTTTTTTTTTTTTTTGTCACTAATCCTGGCAATATGACAAAGATTCAGATGCCACAGGCTTCCTGCCAGCCACTGAGATTTGGGAGCAACTGAGAGTTGCTGATTGCTGATGCTGGCTTGCGCTCCATGTGCTCCGTCAGTTTGGAATTACTTTTCATGCTTGTCCGTGATAGCCACCAGCAGCATCACCAGCTAGGAATTCCCAATTTAAACACATTTTTTTTTTTGCTAGTGGGCTTTGAATAAAAGGGGGGAGTCCTCCCAGGTCTCCCTCGCCCCCCTGTCCTGTGCCTTCTTGGTTGTTGTTTGTTTGAAGTTACTCATGATATTGAGGTGTTATTGGTATAATTGGGAAGTAACTTATTGGAGATTCCTGAATATTATTTTCCTTGGATGCTTTCTCTGTTAGAAGGAACAAGATGTGCTGCGAATGTCTTTCTGTGCTACACTGAGTTTCAGCAAAGAGGCAGGGCCAGCAGAAAACCTGGGTGGATCATCTTTGCAAGGTAGAAGGAGGGTTTGGGTATTGGAGCAGAATCTGGGCTGGTTATCTCTAAATGTGAAAATACTCTGTTTTTTTTTTTTCCTGTGAAGAGTGAAAGAAAAAGTCAATGCGATACCAAAGAATGGATAGGCAACACTGCTTTAGGCTTTTTGTGTATATGAACTCTCCTTCAGACAGTTGAGTCCAAAGGGAGGCCGTTTCCAGCGAGGCGAGTTGGGATCTCTCAGCAGTGAGCTTGGGGCCGCGGTGGCGTTTTCGGAAGCGCGTGGACGGGCTGGCGCACGGCGGCCTGCGCCGGCTTACGTCATTGATATTCCGTGCAGACAGGGCTGCGGGAGGGAGGCACGCCGTGCTGACAGGCTTCACAGCGTAGCGGGCTCCAAACTAGAGCTGCAGCTCTTCAAAGTTGGCTCTGCTTAGGATAAGGGCATTAGAGGCCTGCAGAATTTTTTTAAGCAGTTGCTACTACTGAAACAGAAAGCCTTTCTGTCAAAAGCAGCAAAAGAGCAGACTTTAGATGACACGTATGTAAATAACTAACTTCAATCTAAGTCTTTGCCTCTGGGCTAAGATAGACTGGGTTGGTTTTTCAGGCTCACAACACTAGTACTCGTGCTGTAATAAATCTCTAAGCTGATGACCATGGCTATATGAAGAGTGCCCTATTTGTATGGGGATTAGTCATCTCCCCATTGCAAGACACTTCAAAGCAAAAAATAAAGGTGCCGTATCACAAAACTTGTGGTGAATCTTTCCAAGATGTGTCTGTCTTTTTGACACCCTCTTTTACTGAGGAGCAAAGGTGTGATGTAGAAGATCATGGCTGATCTTTGTAGAGTTTTCTTCCAGGTTCACACGTGTGAAATTGGCTGACTACCTGTGGGGCACAACTGTGTGACTGATGTCTCTCTTCAGTCCTTGAGAGCTTTCCCTAAGAAACAACTCTCTTGTTGAAGGATAGAAGTCTTGGCCAAGAGTTTGGTTTTGCACAAGAGTAATCTGTACTTCAAAGTCTATTTCTCTCTAAGAAAAATGCAATTAGACAGGAGAGAGGGGGGAAAAAAAAGGCAAAATAGCAAATGCAGTCATCTGGCACATTGTGCCACTTATCATCTAATATGTGGAACATGACAGAAGACACGAAGCACCTTTTGTTTCTGCATCATCTTTGAAAGAGTCTAGTGGTTTTACTATCTAATTGCTACGAGTCTCAGACAGACCTGCTATAGGCTTCAAAATGTCAGAGTGGAAACAGCTTGCATTGCTGTAATATTTAAGTCATTTATGGATCATGAGATGTCCCTAACCACTTAGATGAGCTATCACATGTCAGTTGAGAAGGAATAAAGATTAGTTGTGCTTGCCAGATCAGTGATTTTTAATGCATTTGTCTGTTTTTGTATTTTAAAGAAAGAATTCCCTTTTTTTGTTTGTAAAAGAGATTAAGTAATGTCCTGGAGGATTTAGGTGGTGTTGTGTGTGTCATACATGGTTTATTTTTTGAGGCTGAGAGCTCTGCAGTATTCTAGACCTGAACTGGAGTTGGTGTTTGAAGACATAGCCTATTGTGAGCTGCAGCCTGAGGGAAGACATTCTGATCTCCTGAGAAAATATGGAATATATGTGAAAGCGTCAATATCTTTTATACACAGTCCAGTAACTCTTGGTGCAACTGGTGTGAATAATGTGCAAGGAGACAAGTAACTTTATTAATAGGTCTGCTTGGCTGGAAGAGAAGTAGAAAATTTATTTTTCTAACCAAAGGGTTTCGACAGCCATTGGGTCTAGAATCCAAAGTGCCTTATGGAAAAGAATGAAATAGTTGAGCATCGACATGAACCGGAAATGCTTTTTCCCTTTGAAATCAAACCACTTGCACCTGGGTGGTGCAGAAGTAAAATTTTCTGGTTAGATAATAGGCAAACCTTGTCCTCTCCTGCCACTGTCTGCAAAGCAAAAACGTGTCGCTTGATAAGCGCAGGTAAGAGGAATGGTTCATGGTCACGGTTGGTTTCACTGTTAATGAAAATGGAAAGATTTTTATTGAAAAAAAATAGAAGGGAGCTGGAGATTGGTAACATCTTCCAACTGTTCAAAGGCCGACTGAAGGAGAGAAAATAGGACTTACAAAGGACTCATTTTTAAGTTACAATTTTTGCATTAAATTCAAATGAATTTTTGTGTGAGCTTTGTTTTCTCTGGTAAAATTAAGACTTACTTCAAGAATATTTAAAACCGTGCCTGAGTGCTTTTTTAACAATCTGTCCTCCGAAGACCTTTAACCGTCTGAGATCTTCTAGGCAGGTCATTAAATTAATTCTGAAAGCTGTAGGCATATTGTAATTATAACACTTGTTGATAGCTTGCATTTTTAGTGCAATAACTATAAAATATGAAGCCATACATTTGCTGCTGCTACTTTGAAGCAAGTCTGTCTTTAATTTTTGAAAATCTGTTTCATACTTGAGGGCAGATGAGCCAAATTCTGCTTCCTAGTGGTCAGATCTGCCGTGGCCCTTTGCGTGTCTGTGCTTGGGCAGAGTGAGTCCTTGTGCATGGAGCCCCCATAGGGGTTCGGCAATGATTTTGTTAGCGGAAAATACACAGTGGTATTTGCTAAGAGCAGTTCACAGAAATACAACTTAAGTCTGCCAAACCATTTCTCCTGTTTCCAGGTCTCTCTCCTGTCATGGTCTGCGAGTTTCTTCCTCCTACTTTTCTCCCCTTTCACTGCACAGTCCCTCACTTGTGGACCAGTCTCTGCTATAATTTTTGTCATCCTGCACTGGCAGCTCATCCCTATGCACAGGGAGACTTTCATAAGAAACAAGGAACTGGAAAAGCTTTTGGACTTACCTTGTTCTGCCCCTTTGCTTTTAGTGAGGGAGCCTATGAAAAAGTGCAATTCCTTAAAATTCTTATTGCTTGAATATTTATTGGACCTTTACTTTCTAGTTCAGTTTGGTGTATTGAAGTGCAGAGGGAAGGGGCAGGAAGGTATTTCCTGTTTGGGAAGATGCAAAATAAGCTTTGTTTTCATTCACTTTTGAACGTCAAGTTGGGCATTTTTAATTCTACTTATTCCTCCTTCATAAAACTCTTTCTCAGGGGGGTTGATTGGGAAAAATTGATAAAATCAATTGTTTCAAGAATTAAGCATGCCAAAACTAAACTTTGGGGAAGTGGCTTTCTAGACCTCCTTGCCAGTAATTTGCCTAACAGGTTCCTAATGTACTAATAGTGACAGAGCGTGGGAGGGGAGAGTGAGCGTTCTCTGGCAGGGAACCTTTCCCCGCAAATTGTCGGACGCCTCCTGTGAAAATCATAGAGGAATTGCCAAACAGGCAGCTAGCTTTGAGAGTGCCACTTCGTCATGTAGATGCCTCCGTGAGCTGCTGAAATGAAGAGAAGAAGCTACCTGCCTTCTTTGGCTTACTTTGCTATTCTGACCTAGTTGTGCAGCTGGAGAGGGTCTAATCGTGTTTTGGACCTTCCTGTGCATGATAAGAACTTGAAGAGACAGGAACCTGTGTGAGAAGTTGCCTGGAAGAGGCATCAGGATCCAGGTGTTAACGGGAGAGGCATCCAGCATCCTGCAGTGCTACTGTCTAACTCATTTTTCCTCTCATCCTTTGTTGCTTCTGTATTTAAACTTTGTGTTGGAGAGGAACGGCCTGTCTGAATAGAGCCTCAATGGCAGTTTGCTCTTTGAACTTGTGAGCATCTACTCACACTGAGCTTCTGCTTAACTTCTGCTAGGAGCTGTTACCCTTCTCAAAGCTGCCTCCTTCCCAGATTCAGCAGCAGAGTTCCTTAGTGCCTCCTGTCAAAGGAGTTGGATGTGCGCCCTGCCCTAGAGACCCCGGGGGATCCCAGGGCAGCCGGAGAGCCTTCCTGGGGCTCCTGGCGGCTCCTGCTCCGGGCAGAGGAGCTCCTCTGCGTGCACGACAGGGACACAGGCTGAGATGGCATGATGGTGACCGGACGCGGGGCGGGAGTAGCCTGCCAGCCTGGCTGTGCTGGCGCTGCCGGAGGGACCTAGTCCGGGCGGGATTGGAGCTGGAGAGCAGTGGCAGGGGCCAGCGCTGCTGCGCATAGGAGAATCCTTGCAGCTCTGCAAGCAGAAGATGCTGCTCTACAATCACAGCGCTGTGTGTAAGGGAGAAGAGACGGCAGAGCACTGGGTCAGATTATTTGCCCTGGGGAAAACTTGAATTCCCACTTAGCTAAAGAGGAGGAAATTGCAGCCTGTTTGAAATGCACAGACATGCTGAGCTGTGCTGGAATGTGCTGTCTGCTCAGGAGTGAGCGTTTGGGAGACACAGGAAGGGGGATCAGATCTTATTCCCTGTGGTACAAGAGAAGGAGGCACGCCCCTCACAAAAACGACCACACACAAATCGGTTAAAGCCCCTCCACTTATGTTTAAAGCAGAGGGACAGCAGTACCTGGGAGTACCTGCACAACACTGCGAAGCCTCTCCTGGAGATCTGGCTTGAGGCTGCTGAGGCGGGGAGGGATGCTCCTGTTTTCCACTGAGAGTCAGAAGGTTTTTCCTTTCCGAGCTGACCATCTGCTTTTGGGCTCCTGCTGCTCTGTTAGGAACAAGGAGAGGATGGAAGAGGGTAGTTTTCCCTGCTTCTTTTACTTGTGTATGGTGGCTGGATTGAGAAAGGGACCAGGAGCAGAGAGAGACAAACAGAACCTGAAGGTAGTTTTGTTGTTTTTTCTTTGTTTTCAAGAAGAAAAAAGACTCTTAAACGTATTTTAAAGCTGCTTCCCACGGAATAGAATCCTATGCAGTGCTGGTTTAGAACAGCCGCTTACTCCCAGTATTTACAGGCTTGTAGTCAATAGATGAGCAGTGTTTCCATTCTTCAGTCTTGAGTGTGGTTTGAAGCATGATGTTTTGAGGCAGGCAAACACCTGAGAGGGAAATTTGAGATGCTCATGTCTGTGGGAAGAGCAGGTGCTGGGGCAGAAGGTAGTAAGTGTGGCCAGTTGTCTGTACTGATTTTATCAGGATCAATTGCTTCAGTCTACCAAGTGTGTGAGATTCGGCTCAGGATTATGCCAATCCAAAACGCATCTCCCTTTACAAAGGCTGATCCAGACTGGAGTCCTCCTGTATTTGTACATGAGATCAGTAGGGCAAAAGACTGCAGGGGAAGCCTGTGGGAACTCTGTGGAACCACTGAGTTTTATCGCTGGGTAGCCAGGCAGGAATAAAATGCTCTCTACTCTGTTATCACTTCAGGTTAAAATGGAAAATGTGATGCAGCGGACGGCTGAAAAAGAAGCAGAGGAGTGACTGGATGCATGGAGTAAGATCTCAAGGCCCCACAGTTCAGTGATAGGGACAGCTCCATAGTTCAATGGCCTGTGAAATACTGGGGCAGATTCAAAAGAACAGGAAAACCAGGGAGCCTGAGCACAGCCAAGCTGATGCAGCCAATGCAGCTGAGCTTCTCGAGCTGTTTGCAACTAGGTGGAGAGGAGAGCTCTCTGCCACGAGGCTTGTGCTCTCCTGAGGTGTCGCTGAACAGTTAATGGCAGAACTGGTCAGGAAGACAGCTAACTCTAGCCACGCACACTCTCTGCAAACACATGTAAAGCCACGCTGTCAACATCATAAATAGTGTCCGTAGAGAGGATACCTTATAGAGGTATTTATGGGTTTTCCTCCTTAGAGCTGCTCTGGGATAGGACGACACAGCTGCCATCTCAGCTGAGATTTAACATGAGATAGTGTCAGAAGTGGACAAGGAATCTGGAAAAGCATTTCCATGATGCATGCAAGTGGAAAAGGCTTTCCTGTAGGTTGTGGATGTGGGACCTTGCCAAATGTTCCGTGCAATATTCAAGCAGAGCGCACTGTCTGACTGGAGTTGCAACCTGCTCTGTACACAAATGCTCTATCATAGCACTGGAGACGCATGAAGAGTTCAGTAAAGCTTGGGCAGTGAAATGAGCTGCTTTCCAGAAAAGGTAGCATGGGTAGAGCAAAAGAGACTTGCATCTGACACAGCTGTGTGTGTGTGTGTGTTTACACATTGCTTTCCTCCTGTAGTTGCTGTGCTGCTCAATACTGCTTTATACTTTCAAGAGGAAAGTATTGTTCTTGCACCATTTTCTATGCGGAAATGCACAGAACAGGTTATGCACGGTGGTATTTGCCCAAGGCTCGCACAGCCAAACTCTCCACTGTGGCTAACAGGAAAGTTTTGCCCTTCAGCGGTTAGTTGCTACTGGCTGCACGGTAATAATTCCATTTTAACAGCTTTTTTGGATCTTAGCATCAGCTGCTGGTTGCCTGGTGCATCAAATTGCATTCCTATAAAGCAGGGTTTCTTTCCCAAAGAACCTGCTGTTTGAAATACCTGTTAGCTGCAGATCATTTAAAATGCTACAGGAGTGCATGCTGCTCTCAGCTCAACAGGCTGTAGCTCCATGTAAAGTGGAGAACAGTTACTTACTGTAATTATGGCTGAAAAACAGCAAGAGTCTCTGTGGAGCCTGGAACTGGCGTGTGCAGGGGAAGCTGCTGCTCTGTGCCTCTGCTCTGGATAAATCGCCCGATGTACTTGGATACCCGAGGAGAGGGAAGTGTATAAACGTGTCAAACTGAAGGGAAAAATCAATAGACAATCCATAAAACCTGTTTACCCTAAGGGCCATATTTTACTCTCACACAGACTTCCTCTTCCACTAACTCCAGTGGGACTATTCTTGGAATACTCTGGGAGAGGTTTCAAAGGCTCTGGCCCTGCAGGAGATCGCCTGGGTTTCTGTTTCTGCTCTGGGAGCGTTTGTTGTAAAGGAGGACAAAACATCTTGCATGGAAGGGTTGGACCTCTTCCGAGATTCACTCAGAATCTTTACTTGCAAATACACTTATTTCTCCTTATATAACATTATTGGGGCAAATTTTCAAATTATGTCAAATTGTAAATACTCAAATGGGCATTTTTTTGTGCAGCAAAAATTGAGCAGACAGAATTTGGAGACTATTTTGTCTGGTGTTCCATTTTTTCTATTTTGCCTTGACAAGTCATTTTGACCAGTATTTTTCACAGGTTCTTTATATGCTTCATAATTTGAGATGTTTTAGCTTCTGTTTTTTTTTTCCGGCTTGATGCATGGTAACCTAACTTTACCTTACTAAGCTCCTGACACAAAATAGAGCTTGTGAGTACTTAGCACTTATGAAAAAAACTGAAGCTGGTTTATGAGAATTTGTAAGCCCCTTTTATTGGTGACCCACAGATGACCTTGGAAGACAGGGAAGAGTTATAAAACTGCATGTTAAAACTGCATGTTTTCTCAGGTTAATGATAGACATACCCCCCCCAAGGAAAAAAAAAAGCCTAGGCGGAATTGTAAAATTAAAATACAAAGAAAACTTTAATAGAGAAACCTCAAAACATAAGGGTAATTCTGCCAGCGTAAACCCTGTAGTCATTTGTGAAAACAACTGTACTTGTGATGCTGGCATACGGTTAATTTGCCTGGTCTTGTCAGGAAAGAGCTGCAACGGGCAGATAGGCCGGCTGTCTTGTGGGAGATGGATGTGATCTCCCAATATCAGCTGATAACTTTAGCGCTGATATCTGTGCAACAACAAAACGGTTCTGTGCTTCTCTCTTCCTTGGGTGATCGCTGTGCCGGTTCCGTGTTTTATCACAGAGTAGTGAATACCCTGGATATGCTGTAATTCAGAGCGTGGGCTTTTACAGTTGCAATCGGACAAGTAAACAGAGCATAACATCTATGATCATCAGTTCAAAACAGCTTGATTGGACCAGTGTCTTCCCATTAAAAAGGGGAAGAAAACGACCGCCAAACAAGAGCTTTTCTGCCAGGGGCCTCGTGCCTTCCCACACTGATGCTGTGCTTTATGCCAGTGCTCCCGTTCCCAGGCCTTCCCTCCATTTCTGATTCTGCTGCCATTATCTCTCTGCTGCCCACAGGACAGTGTGAGAAACAACGCGATGGCATTGGCAGTTAGAGTTGGCTGCACATTTCCTTTCTAGTTTCCATTTGATTCATGTTCCCAACTTTCTCCATCTTTTGCTTTCCAAGCGGAGCTAACCAAGGTCAGGCACTTCTGAGGACGCGGGGGTTGTCTGTCCGTTTAACAAAGCAAGTTCATGGTCCGGAGTGCTTAACTGCCCTCAAGAATGTAAAAACAGCAGGGCTGGAAATTGAGATTGAGCAACAAGAGAATCCCTGTGGAAGACTTTGGAACCTGATGCTTCGTAAGCTTTCCTCAAAGAGCAAAGATGTGTTTTTTGATTCTGTGCTAGACCTAGTCTGAGTTGTGTTGCCATGTCTGCCAGCATGTCTGCTTGCCAAGCAAGTGTGACTTGTTGGTGTGGTAGCTACTATCTAGACTTGGAGCTTTTTGCCTTATGTAGTTTGCTTGGAGTCTTCAAAGCATGGTCCTCTGTGCTGCCTTTTGGAGAAGGAAGCCCGTGTTGCTGCGCTCCCTGCCTAGCCCGCCGTGATGGCACAGACAGTGCTGTGCGCGGGGCTTTGCAGGCGTGGAGTTCAGATCTGTGTGGCTGGCAATTTGTGAGTTAATTGGTGATGTCTGCATGCTGCAATTAACCTAATTATGGTTTTGATTACATTAATTAAACTCTTGTCCAGGACAGCAGCTGTTTAATCGCTTGCCTTCAGGCTGCCCCTCAGTTGGGGTCATTTTGAAATCTGCTGCTTTGGGTTGGCAGAGCTGAGTGGTGAATGTGTGATACTGTTGCCAATAGCACTTAGATGATTTTTTTCCCCCCTTAAACTTTCTCTTTTTAAAACCCTACTGTCAAATTTTAAATGCTGTCTGTTGACTTTTATGCTGCTGTTTTGTGGAAGCTCCTGAAGTTGTGCTCAAGGTTGTCAAAAAAAGTGTTTTTTGCACCGGTTTGTATTTTAGTGTATGTGAACGCCTTGTATTAAGCTTTTGGATGCTGTGCTGGTTGTATAGACTGTGTAAGAAATACGCAGTCCCGCTTTACTTTGCTGCTGTAGTGTTTTCATTTTTTCAGTATAAGGAGCCGTTTCGTATCACAACTTGTCTTGGAGAACTGTAGACTTGAAAAGGGTCAGGATTTGAAAGCTGAGCCCTAGTGAACTTGAGTTGCCTCTGCTGGGACCAGCAGTCGCCTAGCATGATAGGAAAGTGAAAGATGGCTTTTGGCTTTACAGGATATTCCCGTGCTTGATAGTCGTATTGAAATGAGAGAAGTTCCGTGTATCAGAGGCTCTGGTGTTCCTGAGCCCCATGTGGAGCGTGGCGTGGAGAGCGAGGCCCGGAGCGGCGCTCAGAGCCCTCTGGAGCAGGGCCTTGCAAGGGCGGCAGGCGCCGCTGCCGGCCGGGCTCCTCGAGCGGCTGCTGCGCGTGGTGCCCGCGCACTTTGGTAGCAATTTTGTACGCAGATCAAGAGCGGTATGGTGGTAGCCAGCGCATGGTTCCATTATATGCAAGTTGTTCTGAATTTATTCTGATGCTCAGTGCTCTTTAGCTCTGCCCTCATGACAGCCGTTAGCACGTGGCATGTAATATGTGGGATAAGCACATGAGCAAAGGCCTTTGGTGTTTCTGCCACGGGAGGTGCTGCCTGGAGCCCTGCAGAGGCCTGGTGCAAATCTATGATGGCTGGTGGTGGCTTTCAGCCAAAAACACACCTTCTCTGTATGAAGGTAAAAAAAGAGATGTAGGATTTTTCACTTTGGGGAAGTAGAGAATTGCAGAACCTCACTGATTAAATTTTGTACTTAAGATTTAATCTCAAGATTAAATTAAATTAAATCTTGTAAAAAAAGGTTTTTCCATAGTCTTCTGGGATGAGATGTTACCAGGGTTGTCAAATCTCTGCAAGAGTCAATATAGTGGTTCGGTGTTTGTCTGCTGATGGGTGCCTGGCTGGTTCTCCTTGGAGTACCATAAGGGGGAGAAGGATTTGGCAAGTGAAAAAAATCCCTTTACTTGCCCACATTGTGTTGCTGGGTTGCTTCTCTATCTGAAAATGCCAGCCTTTGGACTGCCCTTTTTAGCCCAGCAAGAGCGGTTTAAACACTCTGTGAACCCTGGGCTGTTGAATGATGCCTGGTGGTAGACTGTGTCATTAACAATATGTTTCTTTCTGTGTGTGTGTGTGTGTGTGTGTGTGTGTGTGTGTGTGGTCTTTTTGCATTGAATAGACACGACCAGGGGTATTCGGGCAGTAATTTAGAAAAATAGGGATGTGGATATGGGGAGGTAATACTGGTTTTAGAAATGTGCTGTCCTCCACATTATGTCTATGCAAAGGGTATATGCTTAGAAGCTGAAGGTCAGAGGTGTCACCTGCGTTCAGCTTAGGCTTGCAGTCAAAAAACTTGTATTTTCTCACAGCAGTTTGTTGAAAAGGTAATGAGGAAAAACAGAACCAGACTGTGGCTGAAGGAGTTTGGTTTAGATAGCTAGCTGATAAAAGCAATGAAGAAATGGTTACTCTGGCAAGAAAGACTGTAATTCTGGTGGACTGAGTTCCACGGCAGTGTTGATGGTGATGGATGTTTTTAAGAAAATCTCAGTTCTTTTAGATTTTTAAATGTGTGCCTAGGATTCTGAACAGCCTAGTAGTAGTTGTAATAACTTACATGCCTTTAAGCATTTCCATGCTTTCCATGTATTTTGTAGCATGTTATCATTCACTCTTTGCAGAACGGCATAAATGACAATAAATGCCATGAAGAGGGAAACTGGGCAGTTCCATACAAACGTGGAGTACATGGAAACACAGACTTCCTTGCAGCTATGCTGCTAACCTGGCTTTTAATGCTTAGCATTAGCTATAATAGAGGACTATATTCTCTGTTGGAATCAATGACATGTTGGAGGAGGAATTTTTTGTTTTGTTTTGTTTTTGGTGAAACAAACATTGCTGTTTGCTAAACTCTTCGGTTTGTTCCTGTTTGGAGATTCTGGCCTTTTGGGGCACTCAGAACCTGCCCGTCATTTGATTTGTGAAAGCAGAAGGTGCTCTGCACCTTGAGGTATCAAGCCCCAGGTTAGGCAGACTGCTTTTCAGGACTGAGTAGCATTTTAAATTGATGGCACTTTTACAGTGAATACCTTTCCAGAAGATTGAACAGCAGCAAGTCTACAGAAGCCAATTCCTTCATACGTTGCCATATCCCTTGTGATTGCTATAATGATTAAATAACTTCAGAGCAGGAAAAGTTTGAGTGGCATTTGCCTTGAGCATTCTTGTGCTTTGCTTATTTTAATGAGCTCCCATACTTGCTGCTTGGAACTTTTAGTTTTTAAAGCGTTCTCCATTCTTTCACTCTTATTTTCATGTTGACAGTTGTTGTTCTTTTTTTTCTTGAAAAAACAAAACAAAACAACCCCCCCAAAAAAGACTTTTATTAGCAGTTGTCCCTTTTGTGTGGACTATAAAACTATGGCTTAAAGCAAGTGAGCAATTTACATTCATTATAACTTAATTCTGCTCTAATTTTAGTATAGCAAGAAGTCTGAGTCCACCAGATTGTACAAGGCTAGTATAATATACTGCTGTATGTAACACCTGATAATGAACAGTTGAGCATTCCAAAGTGTTTTTAAGCACCTTACAAAATATTTATAAATGTTCATAAAATCCCTATAACTGCACATTTTCCCCCTCTCCCTTTAAGGCTAAGGGAAAGGGGACTGTGTCCCCGTACCAGCAGAAGGGAGATCAGGACTGGGCATTAGCTGCAGAGGTTCTTAAATTACCCTTTGGTCAAAGCCTTTAAGGAGAAACACGTTGATGATCAGGGTGAAATATAAAAAGTCTTTCTTTAAGCATCTTTTGCCTCCTCTGTGATACACCTATATGTTTTCTGCCTGCTGCACTCTGAGTTAAATTATCAAAATGCAGTCCTTAGTCTCCTGGGGTAGGAATCTTGATAGTGAATCCAGTGAGAAATGGTTTAGGGAATGATATCCATCTTTCCCTCGCCCTTCTCAGCTCACATTAGTATGAGCCATGGACTGGCCCATCATTTAGATCTGCACAGGGTGTCTGCTTCATCAGTGATAGAAAAAGAGTGTCGAATAGGAGTGGCTCCTGGCAAAACGGATCTGCACAGACAGGGAGGGAAATGGATCAAGATATTGGCAGCCTGAGCAGAGGAGCCAGTCTCTGCTTTCCTTCTACCTGTGGAGCAGGGCTCTGAATGGATGGAAGCAGCTCCTGGTAGCACAGTGATGGGGAGAGCTGGGGCAAGAGAAAAATCTTGCAGAAAAACTGTGGTGCAGAGAGACTGTGCAGGCCTTGAAACTCTTCTCTCTGGTCTGCAGAGTAGCACGAAGGATTTCAGCCTGTTACACCTTGCTTGTGAAAACCTGTTGACTTATTCTTTTGCTGAAGGATGCTATTAGGAGCTAATATTTCAACTGGATTTCCTATCCAATTCCCCTGGCTTGTTCTAAAGGGTTTATTCTTTCTGGCCTATTGCTTAAGCTTTGAGAGAAGTAACTAAAAATCATACAGCTTTTGTTTTAAGATTTATATATATATATAAAAAAACAGTTTATTTTCATCAGCCTCCAGTGAAGGCTGCGTTCGCCCTGTACTAGCGTTATCAGAGCCACGGCATTTCTGTGGTGTGACTTGCGCGGAGCAGTCGCGGTGCTGACATACCCTCCGGACACCCAGCTCCTCGGGTGCTCGTTAGCCCCTGCACAGCTGCCTCCAGCTCCGTTTCCCTTGCTGATCTCCGTGGATGGCTTCCTCAGTTTCTTCATTAAGCTGCCTTTGGTGTTTCTCCCTCCTGAGAAACGGGAGAGAGAGATTCACCCAGAGACAAGTGTTATTTCTGTTTTCTCCTGGGAGTTCGTTACCAAATGTTTGAAGAAAATCAATGTCTGTTAGTTTCTAGGAGCTGCAGAAGGTTCTAGGCATAGAAGAAGGGATGTTATGGCCTGCTAAGGGAAGAGTTATGG
The DNA here is from genome assembly GCA_013398735.1 of Nothocercus julius. Lineage (NCBI taxonomy): Eukaryota > Metazoa > Chordata > Aves > Tinamiformes > Tinamidae > Nothocercus > Nothocercus julius. The sequence goes on from VZSV01000012.1 coordinate 4,209,917, forward strand.
GAAAAGGGAAAGAGAAAAGGTGGAAAAAAAACCCAGCGTGCTTCATCAGAGCTAGAAAATAGTAACCACCGTGAGAAAGCCAGTGGGGCCTAGTGCATAGAGAGAGGAGAGTTGGTGAGTTTGGACTGAGTTCCTAGCTCTGTCACAAACCCTTTCATGTGACTTTATGCAAACCACTGTGTCTCTGCTTTGCCTGCCTTGCTTCTTTAACTCATTACATCTTGCAAGCATAGACTATTTTACTGTGCTTTGTACAGTGCCGAACCATTATTTTTCATGTATTTGCCTTTTAGAGCCAGCCAGATATGTTCTCTCCTGAGTTATTGCTGCTGAGTGCTTCATGCTTGAAGTTCTCTAAGATTTGTGTTTTTATAGTTCTGAAAAAATCTGTCAAGACTAACATCCTGTCAGGCCCCTCCTTCTTCATTCTGTTTTCCCTAAATCCATACCTCTCTGCAGTTATTCCCTCCCTCTGCAGCACTACTAAACTTGTCTTTTTGACTTTGAGGATTTTGGTAGTGCTAAAAGCAAGCCTGTCCAGGAAACGGGGCATTAGAAGCCTGGGTTTTTGACCAATTCAGCTATAGCTTGTATTGTGTTTCACGTGACCTGTGCCACACTTTTTTTTTGTTTGATTGTTTTCCTATTAGATTTGCCCTCCTAATCTAACCCAGAATTCTTTTCTGCTCCTCCATCCCAGCCCTTTTTCATTTAGGTGTGCATCTGTCCCCGCATCCCCAATTCGTGAAGACTCTCCCTATTCTCTTGACCATCCAGTTTAACTTTGATTCAGTCCTAGTCATTAGGCTTCTCAGCTGAGGCCAGCAAGGTCTGGCAGCCTCTTTGATGGGGCTGCTAAGCTGCTGATTTAGATTTTGCAGGCTGTGATGCAGAGAGACTGCAAAATCGCTGTCCTCATGACAGATTTCTGAAAAGCTGGTAGTAGAGCATTCAGTAGAAAATTAGAAAAGGTGAGAGAAGACAGAATGACAAAACTTCTGGAAGGAAGCACAAAGAATAATTTTTGGCCAGGTAGACAATGAGTATTTGACAAGATGAAGCAGAGTTCAAAGAAGGGTATGTGCATGCACCTGGGATAAATATGGAAAGGTGGGATAAATATTTATTAAATGGACATTTGCTAGTGGGATTTGAAACAACAGTGGACCAAATCCTGAACACTAAACATATGGAGCAGTATCTCCAGAGACAGCTTCAAGAGACGCTTATCCAGCAGATCGAGCTGTGTGGTTCTCAGCTGGACTCTCTTATCTGAAGAAATAGAATCCGGAGGCTCAGCCCCGTCAACGTGTGATGACTGAACTTGATAGAAAAACGTTTTAATAGTCCAGTGCTCATGTGCTGATTGATTCCAGCAACAGATCAAAGCTAAGTACTCTGTCAAGAATCATTAGCAGTTGACAGCCAATAGTAACTATATAATATCACAAATTCCGGCTGTTGAAAGGCTTTCTATTCTTGCCTTGTTCCTGAAACCAATAGATGAATATTCACATTAGTGCACAAAGCTTCACATAGCTTTTAAAACATGAGTTTGCAGATTATTACCACAGTCTGTTAAGTGCTAAAATGAGTTCCTGCATTTTACTTCTTTATGATTTGATAATTTCATTGCCAGTAAATTTTGTGAAATATATTTACCACAACGGTTTGCCCAACTTGTACTGATAGTCTCTAATTATGAGCTGTAAGTTCTTGTTGTTGCCTCTGTCAGTGGGAAGGAAGAGCCTGGGAAGATGATAGATACTATTTAGGTGACATTGTGTGCAGCAGAGAATTGCAGAAGAAAAGTGCTCCAGGGCTGAAGCAGCTGTGGTAACGGCCAAAGCTCTCCTTCTGGAAGGGGAGCATCTCTTACACAGTAATATCTACCCCAGAATGTGCCTTTATTTTTTACAAGTTAGATTTGGGACCTCCAACTACATACATGTTTACCTTTCTTGCTGCCAGTGGTCTTGCTGAATTTTCATGAAACAGCAGAGTCAAGCTGAAATAAAAGTGCTTATAAAATTGGAGCCGTAGTTGCCCATACCTGAAGATTAGTCTATAAGCCCCTTAATGACTCCAGAGAAGAATATTCACCTTGCATGCAGTCATCTATGAAACCCAAACAAATGCTTCAGTTATTTTTCCATAAGCCTGAAATGTCGGTGCTAATCTATCATTTCACCCCTCAGTAAAGCAGGCCCCTAGAGGAGCCTCTGTGTATGAGCTTTGCCTGTTCTGCATTCCTGTATGTGTGGTACGCACCTCTCGATTTTCATTTGCAAGAGCAGCTGTGATTAGTGTGTGGGAGGAGCATGACTCAGACCTAGTCATTCCAGTGACAATTACTTTTTTAACCACCCAAATTAGTCTTCATCTGTGAGCATCATCTTTATCTCTGAATTCATTGGCTTACCTAATGTATGTAAAAGCTTGAGTATTTTTATTTGTGTTATAAACAACATTAAATATTTGTAACTACTTAATGGTTTTGTATTTCTATTTTAAATGTGTTTGAATTTTATGTTGAGAGAGGAGAGAGAAGATGACACCAAAAAAAGGGACAATCTTACAGATCAGTTTGAAAACCCTGTATGGAATGTAGTCACATAATTTGTTTGTATTTATGGTACCACAAGTAAGATGTGTGAATGTGCAAGATGGGACTTGCAGGTCGCTCAGTGCCAGCTGAGGAGCATCGCAGCCTTACAGTGGTTATTGAATAACGCTACCCCAGGACCTGGCTCACCAAGGTTACTGAGTTAGGAGCTGCAGATCCCCAGCTACAAGGAAGAAAAACAGTCAGCTGCTGCACAGTCCAGTTCAGTGCAATAAGTGAGACTTGATTTTGCAGCTCAGTTAACCTGAATTGAGGATTAGTTGTTCTTAACTCAAGTTTCCATTCATCCTTATCCATGCCACCGTTAGGTCAAGTGCAGTGGTGCTCTCAGCTCCAGCTGGCCGACCTGTCAGCTGAACAGGCTTGACACAAGTTCATCAGCGATCAGCACATGGCTCTGTGAAGTCAGCGTGCCCTTCGACAGCTCACCGGTGGTTTGCAGCACGATCGCTGGGAGCCAAGTTAGCTTGAATGGTGCCAACGAGCATAAATCCAATAAACTGTGTAAGACCCAGGCTTTTCAAACCTACGCTTTTAACTGTCTTGGGAGGTTTTGTTTAGCTTTGTCTCTCATTTTTCATTTTGGGGCAATGAAGCTAATCCTGGGAAACTTACGTGAGGACAAAGGCTGTGCAATTTTTATATGAACTAGTTGAGCGAGGCCAGGACTCTCCCACTCACCTCTGATTCGCTTCACAGTGAAACCATAGTGCCTTCATCCCACTCTGCTTTTTTACTGGGATAATTAACAGCCACTAATATCTATTCCTTCCCCCCCCCAAGAAAACAGTAACAAATGACTGTTATACACTTGATATAAAGAAAGCAAAAGCCTTTGTCAGTCAGTGGTAGCAAGTTAGTGGTCTGGGAGCTGCGTTTTCCCCTAACTGTATCCTTACCTTTAATCATAAATAAACATGCTCATACCAGAGCGTAGTAGAAAAAGTGTTTGAAACTTATGTTTAAGTGCACAGAGGAGTTGGGGTTTAAAGGCCCATGGGACGTGAGAACAGTGCAGCCTCAGAGTCAGGCTTTGGTGCTTCCTCCTTATGTTCTTACTACTGGTTTGGGATCTGAATATATCCTGCAAGATATGCACTTGCACTAGCTGGGAACTTCTCTTACGCACATTTATCACTATGAAGAAGGGGATTACTGTAAATATCTCACTTCAGATGGAGACACCTTCATTAAACGAAGTCTGAGTGCTGCTTGGCCAGTTCTCAGCAAATTATTTTAGCTAGGAAGCTAGCTTTAGTTTAGTTAGGAAACTCCTGAGTTGCATCAGTGACAGGGGGAAATGCAGACCAAAATTCACTTTGCTTAAGCGCTGCCCAGTAGCTTGGATGGGCAGCGTTCAGCTCCAGTTCTAAACTCCAGTGCCACAGGCTGCTGGTCAGAGAAGCAGGTTCTGCTGCCAGCAGCGATGGGCCGGAGCCAGCAGCACAAACACCACAGAACGTGCCACGGCTTCGCAAAGAAAGAAAGAGCAGGAAAGTGTTCGGGCTTTCACCTGGCCATGATGGTGTCCTTGAGCCTCTGCTGCGTTTTGGTTTTCAGTTTTCCCTCCCCCAAGGCCCTTGAGAAAAACATCATACAAATCACAGAGCAAATAGGGTGAAGAGAGGAGCCAGAAAAATTAACTACATGTGCAATCTGACATGAAAAGAAAAGCTTTTCCTTTTCATGCACTCCGTTTTTTAATTTTTCCATAGCTGTTACTTTATGTGTAACTCTGTTTCATTAATGGGGTTAAAAAATCAGAGATTGCTCCTAATTGAGAGTAACTATTTTGGATAATCTGAGGGTAGATAAAAAAAAAAAAAAAAGCTTTCAAAGCAAAAAGCCTTCATATTGGTGCGCATCAGTAAAAACCTAGAAGCAGTATCTGGAGATTTAATTTTAACCAAGTAATTGAAAATGGCCACGCATTACCCTGTATAAATTGTAGAAGAAAAACGATGCCCTTAAATGGCTCAGTCTTCATTTAAATGGTGATCTGTTCATTAGTGCTGCAGAATGAAATGGAAATCCATTTCAATTTTCTAGACAATTTAAATTTTATTGTCCATAAAATCCTACAAAACAGTAAAATAGTGTCTTTTCTGGCAAACTGCAGAGGATTTAATCAGACTTTACCATTTTAATAATTCTCTCCATGATAAAACCTGCAAGTAAATACCTTGAGCTAAAGTCATCCGTTATTGATAGAAGTGTCCCAGTGGTGAATCTGGCTTCATCTGTAGGGAATGCAGATGGTTCTGCAGCTGTAATCTGTTTGTACAGTTAGTTTCCTCTCGATAATCAAATTGACTTGGTCTAGAGCAAGACTTAGAATTCACTGTGCTTAAAACTTAGCATGTCATCCTGATACTGCTCTGTGTACAAAGCCCTCTGTGACTCTCTGGATGATCTGCTGGTAAATATCGAGTTCTTTGCAGGAAATGTAGTTCCTGGATTATTTTTTCCTCCTTTTAACTGGCTGTGAAAATGGCTACGTTTTCTGGTCGTTCTCTCTTTGCTGTTGGAGATGGACCTTTGTCAGTGGATGTGGAGAGGGAGCTGGGAAGTGCCATCTCCATGAATGACATTTCTTTTTCTCAGGTTTTGCAGAAACCTCTGAATAATGCCATTAACATTCCCCCTCACTTGTCCTTCTGTCTTTTGCTCTTGTTATCCCATATTTTTGTATTGTGACTGAGATATTTGGTTCTGCGAGGAGCTCTCTCCATTGGGCTCATTGGTTAGAAAAGAGCGGTCCTTTGAAAGCCTTGCTGGGATCAACAGCTAAGGTCCTAGGTTCAGTTAATTAATAGGCATTAGAGATGCACTACTAATTAGTGTAGAAAGTTATTCATGGCTCTCTTCACATATTTGAGAAATTACCTGTGAGTGGAGGCAAAACATGTGTCTTTATACCAATACCTGTTTTATGAGGCAGCCTTAGATGTAAAGTAATGCTGCCTCATTTGGACTAAGTAATTAGTAGAAGTGCAGGGCCTTGCAGAAGTGTTCATGCCTTCAGGTGATTTTAGTGAGAAGTCTCGGGTGAACTCTTGGTGTGTAAATCCTGTTTATTTGTAGATTAAGAAAATAAGGTCTTATTCTGACTGTGGGAGAAGCTCATGATTAGGGATGTCAAACTGTCAATTGAGGTAATATTCGCATCCAGGGTGTTCTTTTTTTTCTTTTTTTTTTTTTTTTTCCGCCTTTCAGAACATTCTCGTGCCTTCTCACAAATGCCACATATTACTAGATTCTTGGTCATTATTTTAGCAACCAGAAAACCATCCAAGCGTGCCCAGGCTAGTTCTGACTTTTTTGTGCCTGATCAGTACCCTGCTCTCCTTCCTGCGCCTGTGCTGGCTGTGATGGACGTGGTGGCTGCTCCCAGCACATTTCAGTGCAAATTTATTACTAAACGTTAGCTGTCAAATCAGTCCAGATTCTTGTCCTTCCACTTGCTTGTGCACTTGTTAATTCTACAACATCCACTGCTTGCAGTGGGAAACCCAGGGATTGCATTAATTTGTTCACATGATGCTGTGCACAATTCCAGCTTGCTGTGCAGGAATTTCAGCCTTGCCCCTGGAGGGAGTATCTGTCCTTCCCTTGAATAGGGCCCCTTGATCCTCTTTTTTCAGAAGCAGCGCCTTGGATCCAAGATGCAGTTTTCCCGAGTGCAGCCTGCTCCTGGACCTTCCCTGAGTGTTCAGAGGGTGCTGCTTGTGTAGGAGCGCCCGCTCGCACGCCTCATGCTGGGGTTTGTTTTACCGGCTTTTATTCGCTTTGACTCCGGTCACTGCTCTGATTTGGTTTGATCCATGCGTTTTCCCAGGCTGTTTATCTCAGCCCAAACATGCCGAAGGCAAAAGCAAACCCAGTCACAGATTTGTGCTGTCTGACACCTGTGGCCATTGGGCAGCTGAGTGTGTGCCGGGACCAGAGAAACGGAGAAAGTTGCCCTCTGCAGTGCTGTGAGAGGTGCTGGACAGAAGTGTCTTAGGGAACTCTGTGTTTTACTAACACGTGGCTCTCTCCTTCCATATTGATCCTTAAACTAGCAAAATGTAAGCGGTTTCAAGCTCCTGGCATAAGAGGCTATTTGCCCGTGGGGCTGTGTTGCTGTAGTAGCGGTTTCCTTTTGCTTTGGATTGTCAGAAGGAGGTGTGGGAAGTGCTGGAAGCTCTTTGGGATGTTTGTTCCATCGTCCCTTCCCTTCGGACACTTGCGCGCTGCACAGGTGCTTCTGCTGCTCTGGTCCTTGGTAGCTGGTTAAGTGGCTTCTCAGAGCAGCTCCTCCCTTGTTGATGCCTCTGACTTTCATTTCATTGTGTTTCTGGTTTCTTTGGCGATGGGAAGGGAAAATATCGTCTCTGTTGTTCCACTCTGATCAGGTGTGTCCTTCCCGGCGGCAGCCTTCTGCAGGGGAGAGGTTTCACTGTGGCCGGAGCCCAGCGGGCCCCTTCTGTGTCCCCTCCGTTGTCAGCAGGGTGTGGGGAGATTTGCAGCAGCTTTTGACTAAGCGCTTAACATAATTTGCCTGTCACCTCTCATCTTTCTTTTTAGAGAAATCAAATGGTTTTGCTGCAAAGTCTGAGGTATAGCCTAAAATGGGAGGGAGGTGACGGAGTTCAGGCCGGGAGAAGAGAGCGCTGTGGGAAGAGTGGGAGCTAACGGTCCCTGGAAGCAGCTTGGGGGAAGCAGCTAGTAGTTCCTCTAGAAATTGACTTTCACTGCAGAAAACAGCTTTTTCTTTTTTTTCTCCCCCCCGCCCCCCCCCAGCCCAAGCTGTGAAATATGGGAATTGGTGCACGTGCTAACAAGATAGTAGCAGTTGTAATTTATTTTTTAACATAGAATCACAGATTGGTTGAGGTTGGAAGGGACCTCTAGAGATCATCTAGTCCAACCCCGCTGCTCCAGCAGGGACACCCAGAGCACGGGGCACAGGGCGGCAGCCAGGCGGGTTTGAAGATCTCCAGAGAAGGAGCCTCCACAGCCTCTCTGGGCAGCCTGTGCCAGGGCCTGGCACCTTCACAGGAAAGAAGTTATTCCTCACATGGAGACGGAACTTCCTATGTTTCCTATGTACCCATTACCCCTTGTTCTGTCACTGGCCCCCACCAAGCAGAGTTTGGCCCTGTCCTCCATATATTCTCCCCTCAGGTACTTGTACATGTTGATCAGATCTCCTCTCAGTCTTCTCTTCTCCAGGCTAAACAGGCCCAGCTCGCTTAGTCTTTCCTTCTGTGATAGATGCTCCAGTCCCTTAATCATCTTTGTTGCTCTCTGCTGGACCCTCTCTAGAAGCTCCATGTCCCTCTTGTCCTGGGGAGCCCAGAACTGCACCCAGTACTCCAGGTGCGGCCTCACCAGAGCTGAGCAGAGGGGCAGGATCCCCTCCCTCGACCTGCTGGCAATGCTCCTCCTCGTGCAGCCAGGAGCCCATTGGCCTTCTTGGCCACAGGGTCACATTGCTGCCTCATGGTTGACTTGTTGTCAACAAGGACTCCCAAATCCCTCTCCACAGAGCTGCTTTGCAGCAGGTCAACCCCTAATCTCTACTGGTGCCTGGGATTATTCCCAGGTGCAGGACCCTGCCCTTGTCCTTGTTGAACCTAATGAAGTTCCTCTCTGCCCAACTCTCCAACCTGTCTGGGTCCCTCTGAATGGCAGCACAGCCTGCTGCAGTGTCGGCCACTCCACCCCATTTGGTATCATCTGCAAACTTGCTCAGAGTGCGCTCTGTCCCCTCGTCTGAGTCATTGATGAGCAAGTTGAACAGCACTGGGCCCAGTACTGACCCCTGAGGGACACCACTGGCCACAGGCCTCCAACTAGACTCAGCCCCATTTATCACCGCCCTCTGAGCTCTGCCATCCAGACAGTCCTCAATCCACCTCCCTGTCTACTTGTCCAGTCCACTCTTCTGGACCTTTCCTATGAGAATGTTATGGGAGACTGTGACAAAAGGCTTGCTGAAGTCAGGGTAGACAACATCCACAGCTATCTCATCGTCCATCCAGCCAGTCATCCCATCATAGAAGGCTATCAGGGTCGTCAAACATGACTTCCCATTGGTGAATCCATGCTACTCCTGATCACCTTCTTTTCCTTCACGTGCCTAGAGATGGTCTCTAGGATGAGCTGCTCCATTACCTTTCCAGGGATGGAGGTGAGGCTGACCAGCCTGTAGTTTCTCGGCTCCTCCTTCTTGCCCTTTTTGAAGACTGGAGTGACACTGGCTTCTTCCAGTTCTCAGGCGCCTCGCCTGCCTTCCATGACCGCTTGAAGATGATGGAGAGCGGCTGAGCAATAACCCCCGCCCGTTCCCTGAGCACTCCTGGGTGCATCCCATCCGGGCCCAGAGATTTATGGATGTCCAGTTTGCCTAAATAATCCCTAACCCAATTCTCCTCAACCAGCAGAAAGTCCTCCTCTTTCCCGGTTTTCTGTCTTGTCTCTGGGCCCTGTAGTTCACGGGAACTAGTCTTAGCAGTAAAGACTGAAGCAAAAAAGGCATTTAGTAACTCTGCCTTCTCTGCATCCTCCATCACCAAGGCACCCTCAAACATGTGAAAATATTATGTGAATATAGTGTGAAAACTCATAAACTGCAAAATTTTAATTGACCTATTAGATTGTGGTTGTTAACATTTGTTCTTTACTGGCTAAGCCAAATGACATGGTATAAATAAAAAATAAAAGGTAGATAAGATATTGCACACAGTGAGTTGCAATATGCAAACCTTCCTGAGAAGTATTGAATTAAGCAGCTCTGCCTCTATCTTGATGCAAAATGATACCACATGTTTAAGTTCTGTACAATTCTAGAAAGTTATGTAGATATTAGATAAGAAAGTCTTACTTTAGATGTTTTGATTTCAAATTACAAGACTATAAATGGCAATTATATCAAAACTAGAACGGTAAACAGTAACTGGATAAGATACCTGTTCAGTTTGGAATTTGTTTGCAGACTGTAATTAACAGTTCAGCCTTTTTCTCCTAACTACATACTGCATGCCTCCAAGTGGGCATAATTGCTACTAATCAAGACCCCAAATCTCAAGCAATTATAAGCTCTTACGTTTTTATAATTGCACATTTAAAAACAATGTGTTTTTCTCACATAATTATTTTATAATCCATACAATTATTAATTTCTGTTTTTCTTTTTATCTGATCAGATGTTAATTTTGTGTGACCTCAGAGCACATTATCCGAAAAATGCCTTTGAGGCATGCATTTTCTGTGGTTAATTTACTGTTATGTTTCATTTTCAGTGAGAAGTGATGTAGTGTGACAGGTTTTCAAGACTGCTTTTCTCTCACCCAGGCATGAACTTACTTAGTTGTTGTGAACCGGGAATTTGTTAGTGAAACAAAAATGCAATTACTAATGTAAATTATGTACTCATTTATAAATCTAGGTACTTATTCCTTGAATTGTATTTAGGTTAGTACCACCTACTCATTAAGTAAGAGGATTTTTTATTTATTGTCAAATGGAATTTATGTGCAGGCAGGCAGATTATTCTGGGTCAGTTTGAAAGCTTTCCAGAAAGGGAAGAGTAAGGCTGTTCAGTTTAGAAAGAATTGCAGGTCTTGCGGGTGAGATGAAGAGGTTATTCACTAGCTGATGGTGGTCTCACTTGTTGCCATGTAGTTTTTATGCCCAAACTTTTTATGCAAGGACTTTGGGTGAATGCATTTTGAACAAATCATCATCAGTCTGATGATTCATCTCAGGAACCGCATGCAGCACTTACATCTGTAATTGGGGTAATTGCAAACCTCTCATTCTTACAGATAGAAATTCTTCCTCTTCTAATTCTAAAATCAGATGCCTCAACAATGCAGCGGTGGTAGCCGAGACCTACGCTGGCTTTTATTTAGGCCTTTATTCTTGTTTGTTACGTCATTAAAAGTAGCAGATTATTTGGTGACCTCTCCAACCTGTTCCTGGCCTTCATGATTCACTTGTGTGGGTAATTAGCTATTGAAATTACTGCACTTTTATCTCTGATGTTATTTAAACACTGGTTTAAATGGGGTGACACTGGCTGCATTGTAAACAGATAGCCACGTTGTTGGGGAAAATACATTTATCTATTGCCAGAGAAGGACATTTATGTCCTGGGAGGAGAAAAGAGCCTTCCATCCTTTCTGAGAGATCTTGACGTTCCAGGAGAGGCAGTGCTTGCTGTCCCCTTACACTGGTGCAGCTTGCGCGCGGTGGTGGAGGGGCTATTGCTTGTTCCCATAGGGTGCTGGTCCCTCAGAGCCAAGGCGTGCAGGGACACTCTTGTGCTCAAATTAACCTGTGACTTTTCTCCCTGGCGCACTTGAGGCCTGGCTTGGGTCAAAACTATCCCACCCAGGCACGTTGCTCCCACCCTGAACCGTTGCTCCCACCCTAAAATCTTTCTTTCTTCCTGAGGTTGCCTGCACAAAGCCTGCCTTAGGAGGAGATGTTTTCTACAGTCGGTAGGGCAACACTACAATCCCTGGCCCATGGTGCCGGGAGCTCTGGCTGTTGGTGATGACACCGTATGACCTACACTACGCCTGTGGCAAGGCAGTGGTCTAAGGTTGCAGTGTCCAGTCAGTGCTGAAACAGGGATTTGGGTGTTTTGTCTGTCATAAACTGCCCTACTTTGTTCCTGTAGCAGGGTGTTTGTTTTGGAAATCTTCCTGGGGCTGCAGCGTGCTGAAAGGGATTCATTTCATTATTCCTTTGAAAAGAAAGGAAGGCACAGAGCCTAGCTGTTTCTATGCAGAAAAGGTCAGTGTTTAATATGCTAATGTGTCTACCCAATTTTTGGCTGCAAAAATCCTTGGCTTTAATGTGTCCTCAATAGTAGTAAAGTGGTTAGGTAATGATAAATTAAGGATTGTAAGTTTGGGGAGTTTTTTTTAATAAAAAATTAATGTAGGCAGGAATAATTTTTCTTGCCATGGTAGCTGGAGCATAGTGGCTGCACTTTGCAGTGGAAATTGCTGTAGGATTGCACGTCTTGTAGTAATCAAGATGAAATACCTAACTTGTGGATTGTATTCATTAGGCGTCCTGTAGCTGGACAGTGATGGGATGGAGTGGGGACTCCTTTTACCTTTGCTAGCAGAGAGCCACGAGTCATAAGACCTTGAACCAACAGATCTCACTGCTTGCTCTGGCAGGAAATAATTGCATGCTCACAGGTAGGATCACAATCGAGAAATAAGAACCTGCTTGTGATCCCCTTTGCAACCCATCTCCTGTTTTCAGCCTTGCGCGGGCAGCAGCCGAGGGGCGCCTGCGGAGACCTCATCCCACTGCAGCGTCCTGCCAGTGGCACGTGGCGCTGCCGGCGGCCCTGGCTGCGCCTGCAGTGCAGCGCGCCTGCTGCCGGGCAGCAGCATTGCCAGGTCTTGCTTGTATCTGCCCAAGAGGGAGCAGAACAGCACAAAGTAAGAAAGAGATAATGACGTTTGACTACAAAATACCATGGATTTAGTTGCATTTATGATAAGTCTCTTTTTAAAAACAGTCTTTGTTCTTCAGCACTTTTATTGCAATCAGACTTTCGGGTATAATTTAGCCTAGGCAAAGGGCTAAAATAATCTATACATTTCTCACACTGCATCTCTATTAATACTTTTTTCCTTTTTTAAAAACTGAATTTGCATAGTTTTGTGTTTCAAAGCAAATTACCATTTATTGTCATTCAATGGATTAAAAAAAAATGGAGGTGAGGTAAGAGCTAAATCCTTCTTACCATCCATTTCTGCTGCAAGTTTGTGCTGGTGAGGCTGGATCTCACCAAGAGAATCAAGGACAAGGTCTGTCATCTGTAAGACTGAACCAAAGCTTTACGTGCCGTCCCTTTGCTCTCCTGCAGAAATGCTTAGGGGCCTGCCAAAACACGTGGATTTTTAGAGGAAAGGTGATCTACCTTGAACATAAGAAGAGGCATTAACATCTTTTCCAACTGCTCTGCAATGGTTTTATGATAAATCTGGGTATCTGGATGTGTGTGAAAGGAGGAAAAAGGATCATTCTGTGAAAGCAGAGACTTAGGGTCATAGAGCACTGCATTTCAGCCCTGACTTTTATCAAGGTTTAAGGCTTTAGTCTCTTTTGATGGACTTGTTTGAGGAAGTTCGCATTTGGGTTTTAAATGTACCTCCTCATGACATTTGGTTTAACTGTCTACCTCTATAGAAAGAAAATTTCTAACATAGGCCTGGAGTTCAGCTCCCACATCTTGGGCACTATGTGCACTATGAAGAAGGTTTTTTGTTTATATTCTGTATATTTTGTGTGCTAGACCTCTTGGACACTGACTGAATTGAATGGAGGAAGAGCTGCCTTTTTCAAGCTTTGTGGCCATTCAGGTTGTTCTAGGTCAAATACAATCATATTCCTAAAACCATAGCTGCTGGCTTAATTATATAGATAATTGCAGAATATAGAATTATTTCTTAAAATAATTACAGCTTCAGCACCTTTAGCAGTTTGAGCAGCCAGTATGGTTTTAGCTGTGGATGAAGCAGTTATGTTGGATGTTGGCTTGCCACTTTAAGTAATATTCTTTGTTTGCTTACCTCGATTATGCTGCAGCTTGTTACCCTAACTGGTAGTGTTGTGTAAAGTAGCTGTAAAATACAAAAAACTATACAGGTGGGAGAAGCTCTGTTTGGCACCTTCTAACAAAGCTTTATTTTGAACAGGACAAAATGTTAGACCAAGATTTGTTAGAGTTAGTCTTTCAAGAAATAGATAAAAACATGTAAAATGTTGTTGTGAGCATAGCATCAGGACATTCTTACAGTATTTTTGTGACCATTGAAATCATTGGAGACATAGATGCTTAAATAGCAGCTTGGTGTCTAAACACTTTTTTTTTCTGAATTTGTTGCAAACAGAGTAGGTTCTGTGGCACCTATCCAGAATGTCTGACATACCCCCTAAGACTTGAATGCAGACTGATGAATTGGTCCCAAAAGAATAGTTCAAATTTTGCTACTATTGCCTGATTCAAAGTGGAGTTCTCTAGCTTGCTCCCCTTTAAATAGCTGTCTTCCATTTCTGTCATTTCTGATAGCAAAAAATATACATGCATATATCTGTATCTACAGGAACAGCTATGTTCAGCTTGAGCATGAAATTCTTACTCGGCCTTCAATATATCTGCCATTGTTGAGGCACTATAGAGCCCAACAGGCTTGAGAGGCTCATTCATATTTAATTCACTGTTTGGTCTGTGGATGTAAATATAAATATTTTATAGTGCAGCCCCATCACTTAAAGGGGCTGAGGAAGTAAAGATGTTGCTGTGCTGAGCAAGTCAAATAAGTACCCCCTGGCCTAAGCTCCAGGTGGAAAAGGGGAGAGCTGGTATCTGTAGAAAGTCAAAGGGAAAAAGTGTTGAGAAGGAATTCTGTAGAGAAGCAGCTATGTAAAAGCCTTGAGTTCATCTAATTATAAATTGCATCTACCCGGTACCTCTCAGTGATCACAGAAGACAGTCCTGGAAGTTCCTCTTGCAGATTATTAAAGGTTTATTGTTGGTCATAAAGCCCTGAAGCATTTTAGCTGGCTTAAGGATATCTGACTATAATGCTGACATGAATAAATAGTGTTACTCTCAAAAAGAAGCAATAGGATGAGGAAATGATTTTTTTTTTTTTCAAAAAGGAAGAGTAAGAGAGGATGTGAAATAAAAAGCAAAAAGGGGTATTCAGATAAAGCTTAATCTTCTCTTGTTTTTTATAACTATGACTTGTCAAATACTTTTATTTTGGGGTGGAACAAATATGATACTGAAAATTCAGAGCCTGTTTTGGAGGACAGGCAATGGCAAAGAGGAAGAACTTCCTCAGCAAGTCACAGCATTGGTGGTGGTTGGTGGTGATTAGGGCATCTGCTCTCTGACTGTTCCTCTCCCTCTCCAGTGAGCTTCTCCCTTGCTTCTCACTGAGCTGATTCCTGCACAGAAAAGCTGCCTTGGAGACTGTACCACTTGCCGCTCACTTGGGTGGAGTGGCTGGAATGGGGAAAGCCCCAGACTGCCCCAGCCACCAAAGCATGACCACCGGCGCTGCCACCAGCCCACTGTCCTATCTTGGCCCTCAGCAGGCAAATCTTCAAACCTTGTGTTTTTTCATCTGTTTCTCTCCCTACCTGGAAATACACTTTCATCTTTCTCACGTTTATTATCATACATGTCCTGACTAAATCAGCTGGTGTTGTAACTGTGCCGAATGAAATTAGAAGGTTGTGCAGCATTCTGTGTTTGAGGGCTGTAGTTCCTGTCTGAGGCCTTGCTGTTCTTCTGCCTGAAGAATATCAAACATAATGTGAGTTTTTATGTATTATTAAGCTTGCATCTATAAATCACTGACCCATGGTAGCCGTTTATTACATATTCCATCTTCTGCTTTGATGCATTGTTGGTGTCACACTGAGGTGGGTAATGATGACTCGACTTACTACTGTGGTAATGCACTTAAAGCTTGGAAATCTGTCACTGATGACATTTTAACACAGGCACTATAAACCATAGATGAAATTTTAAAGCATTTGCTGTCAAGCTATTTGTCTCAAAATTCTTGTATCTTCTCTTTTGTTTTCATAAGAGTTTGTATATTATTGAATTCGTGGGCAAAGACCATAGTTGTGTTTCAGGAACTCTATATTGCAGGATTCGCCAAAGTAGGTGGTGGTCCTCAGTTTGTAGGGCTGGAGCTGACACATAAAATATTTATGCTCATTAGGCCTCCCTTACAAGCACTAAAATTGGTTATATTTCTCTGGATCTGACATTTCTTGACTTACAGCACGGCGGAACACAGACTCATCAACACAATATATTGTTATATGTCTGATAAACACAATATATTGTTACATCTCTCTTTTTTTGTTTTTGTTTTGTTTTGTTTTTGTTTACAGCACTTCTGTATGCAACCATATTTGGTAATGTGACAACTATATTTCAGCAAATGTATGCTAATACGAACAGGTATCATGAAATGCTGAACAGTGTCCGAGACTTCCTAAAGCTCTACCAGGTCCCCAAAGGATTGAGTGAACGTGTGATGGATTACATCGTTTCCACCTGGTCAATGTCCAGAGGAATAGATACTGAAAAGGTAAGTAAATTAAACTGCGAGGAAACAAGTCACATCCTGAAAGTACTTCATTAAAATAAACAGGAGGTACTTTCTTAGTAAAGAAGACATATTCTTTAAATAGCACCAAGTAGCAGCATTGCTTCATTTTAAATATCCAAAGATAGTGTTTCAGCTCTTCTCTCATGCTGACATATGTTAGCAGGAGAAGTGAGTATATGTTACAGATGATATGCTGTGAAATAATATAACAGTAGTAAATGAAAAAGCTCGGTTTTCAGTAAATAAAGGAAAATAAAATAAATAAAAAGCTCCAAGTTCCAGTAGAACCTCAGAATTTCTTCAGCTTCAAATTTTTTTTTGCACCTTTTTTGTTGTCTGAGGTTCTCTGCAGCTCTGTGGGTCTGAATACAAAGAACAATTTGATTCATCTTGGTAAAATTTGAATGTTTATTCTGTGTATAGGTAAGACACATTAATGAAAGCTGGATGCCGTTACCATGATAATAACGTGTTTGAAATCTACTTTATGTGAGGAAAATGTTATCATCTTAATTCTTTGAATTTACAACAGAAATTAACAAACAGATGTTCACCAGAATAAATGTAATGTACAAGAGCCTTGGGGCCACTTTCATGGCCATTGCTGGCTTTTAGGGAGATGGGTGCAGTTTTTCTTGGGATAGTACAAAGGTGATTTGTGGGGTGATTTGTTCAGGACATCATACTGGTGCTTCGGTCGCCCACCTGCTTGGCTGATTAACGTATTATGCAGAACTGTAGATGCTGGGGTTTAAAAGCAGGCGATCTCATTCCTGTCGAGCACTTAAAGCTAGTCGTTATGGAAGATCAGCACAGATGTGGTCTTATACTGGGCTGTCCGGAGACTGAAGGGTGCTATTTGTTTTCCCAAATGGTCATCAGCATATATACCATTTAGATTCCAGACAGTGGTTCTAGGACGAGCTGTCCGTAAAATTAGTTATCAAAAAGAAATGTTTTTTTAGCATGGGATAGTGCTGACTAGAAGCTGCTCCATTTTTCCACAAAATGTCTGCATGTGCAATGAATGCTTTCATTCACTCCCAGTACAAACCCCTATCATTTTGACAAGGCAGCAAGAAGAATTTGCTATGTAAAACATGTTTGTTTTAGCTTATCTTCAAAGTTGTTTCTTGGTTTCCTCTCATAAGAAGAGAAATGCTTCATGAATGTCTTTGGAGACAGTAGAATAACCAAACTAAATACAGCTTGCTGTAGCCTTTGAGAGTTGTCTTAATAAATAAAATATTCTCAAATTACCAGAACATCAAAGAGCATAATGTGATGTAGATTTCAGTAACTGGTGTGTTTGTAGCTGAACTGCTGGTAATGCTGAATGTAAAACTGAGAAAATATCTTTCATCTGCATATAAAAAGCTAACAGATATAAGATTGACTAAGGATTGTGCCAACCCATAAACTCTTAGGTCTGAGCTCCATTAGTTTGATGCCTATGGATGACTTATAGGATGTCACGCAATGAATAAAACACGTAGCACTGTAGCTGTGCTGCTGTGTAATGCAATGCGGCTTTCTACAGGTGGAGCAAATATTTAAAGAGGAACTTCATGCAGAATCAATCTTTACAGTATTTTGTAGGCCACAAATGTGTCAAATTCATGTTAACTGCAGCTATGTCGGAGTGAATAATCAGCTGAAAGCTGATTAGTTTATAAGTCTAGGAAATGCCAGTACAACAATGGCTGCTGAAAAATACTAAAATTAAGCCATAACGATCTCTGTCTTACTTTCCATACAAGTAAAAGTCTTCTACCATTTGCCCTCAGCTCTTCAGTATGTTTAATCCCTCTTGATTTTTGCAAAGTCTGTGGAAAACTTCCCTGAAGGAAGAAGGGAAAATTAACTAGCTCTTAGACTAGGGAAACCAGGAGGAATTTGGATAAGGGCATAATTTTAAATATTTGTTTGTATATTCAGGTTTTCTTACAATTATTTATATGATGGAAGCCTTTTGTGCAAGAATAAAGTAACTATGAAGTGTCTGTGTGTGAAATTCCAGTGCCAAACTTTGGCAAGCATCTGCAAATGCAGTATGCATTTGTTGCCAGGTTAAACAAGATAATTGCAAAGACGGCCCTGCTCTTTGTGTATTTTCCACGTTAAAGGCTCTTTGTTAGGCCCCAGTCTATTCCAGCCGGGCTGAAAACTGAGAACTGGCAGATTCTGCTGCTACTCAGTTTGGGGCAGACAAAGAGGTCACCCATGGGTGCCCCACACTTAAGCACTATAGAAATGTTTCTCGTTCAGAAGTGGTATCTGTAATAGCAGGTCTGATTGGAGGTTGGCCAGGGATGAGTTCAGTGGCTGTGGAGCCGTTGGAGTAGTGAGCTTAACAGCAGGTACCACTGCCCTGCCCAGGGCTGTGAGCTTAGTTCCCCACTCGGACACCTTGCGCAGAGCTCCGTTGCGCGGTGTAGGCACAGGTACAGTATTTCCTGTGTTCCTTCATGTTTTCCAGAAGTGTTTGCATTGGAGCAGCCATCTCTTTCCCTTTAGGAAAATGCTTTGGGGCTAACTCTGAAGCTCACCCAGACTGCTCCTTAATTGGATGAAATAGTTACTATTAAGGCAAAACTGAGGCACACTCATGCTGTTCAGAATGTTTTTCTCCACTAACACAGCTTGAGACGTACTTCAGCAGACTTTATATTCCAAGGATTTTGTCAACCCCAAATCCTGCTCGTGTTATGTGTTTCTAGGGCTTTTGCTGGGAAATTTTAATCTGTATGTGGGGCAGTAAGCCTGTGTTAGCTGTCTGTATTATCTTGGGGAACCTTCTACAACAGCCCTCACTGGTACCTGCTGCATTTAACATTGGGTTGCGTATCCTTAGGAGCACATTGCTGTCTCCGTAAACACAACATGAAGTGTCGTAAGAAACATTGGTTTGATGCCTTCGGAAGATTAAAAGTTGTCCAACACAGGATCATACCTTAAACTCCCTTCATGTGTGAACAAAAAATTCATTATTCCAGTAAGGGGGGAATTTTTATCCCTGCAATGCTCAATTTGAGTTAATGGATTTTGTAATGATTTTTTTTTTTCTTTAAAGTGATATGACATTGCACATCCCTCTATCCAGTATTTCTCTCACTTGGAACATATAATTTGTGCATTTTTTTTCATGAAATTTGCCCATCAAAAGAATGATCTGCCCCCTGGAAACAATCTTGGAGCTGACTTTTATCTACCATTTTCTGTACTGCTGTGCTGTTAATTTTACTGTCTTAAAAACCTGAGGCATTATTATAGTAATTCAATATCCAGCAGAGCATGTCACTGAGATGAAAATGCTATTTTCCTTCAGTTATTGTGAAGTATCCTAAGTCAGTATTGTGTCCTATGTGTACATATAATAATAATAAAAAAAAAGTATGGAGAGAACATATAAATTTTACAAGAAGAAAGTAGGTCCTAAACCCTGTGTAGCAAAATAGGATAATCGTGCGGCTCAGTTGTGCTGTGCATAGGAGATGATTGCCTAATTTCCTTTTCAGGTACTGCAGATATGCCCTAAGGACATGAGAGCAGATATCTGCGTGCACCTGAACCGCAAAGTTTTCAAGGAGCACCCGGCGTTCAGGCTGGCGAGTGACGGGTGCCTGCGGGCACTTGCCATGGAGTTCCAGACAGTGCACTGCGCTCCCGGAGATCTGATCTACCACGCCGGCGAGAGCGTCGACAGCCTCTGCTTTGTGGTTTCGGGGTCCTTGGAAGTAATCCAGGATGACGAAGTCGTTGCTATATTGGGTGAGTCTCACAGCTTATATGTGAGCTGTGTGCTAGTACAGACGCGAGGAGCATTTTTATAGCTGCTTCTAATCAAGCACTTAGCTCATTCTTAAAAAGCTTCCGTCAAGTTAGTTTTGAGGCATATTTTCATGAAATTGGCAGCTGTATGCTGCTAGGTGCTCACTGTCTGGAAAAATCGCAACGGGAAAAACTCAGGAACATTGCTTAGAGTTGTTGGCTTGTCCTTCCTCTTCCACTTAGGTACATATGCAGTTATTTACCTAGGGCAATTATCTCCTCTGCAAATTACTTCAACCCTATTTTTTTCTGCTCAACAGAAGCTTTACTTCAGCATCAGGATTCTGGCCATTCTTGAGGTTGTCTCTGTCTCCTCACACCTCTTTCAGTTAGAAATTCCAGCTAAGAATTCAGAAAACTTATTTTTAAAGTGCTCCCTCTCTCCCATGATAAATGTTCAGGTTTGAGGAATTGTTTTTTCCAATTAGCTTTATTTAAGATGTCTTTCTGGAACAATATTCATCTCCTAAAGTCAAAGTAACATAAAACTTTAGAGACAATTGATTTTAACTTGGAGCGACAGCTCTAGGTTGGAGGCATTAAAAAGAAGTTGATAGTGGTGTGAACAACATTCTGAAGCACAATGAGGAGAAAAGACTGTGATAGTCCAGTAGATGTAGATAAATGATGAGGTGGCTAGAGCACTGAGAAAGTGATACTTATCCTTTGATTCTGTCAGACCCTTTTGTGATAAGGTAAATTCTCAGTGGCTTAATCCAGTATCTGTCACTCACAGCAACCTGGGGAAAAAAAAAAAAAAAAAAAACACACACCTTGGTAACCTTAATCTTTCTGAACACATACTGTGTAAGAGAAACATCTAATGGAAAATAAGGAGGCTAGTAAATAGACAGAGCTCAGTTTCCCCTGCTTCTGAACAAAACTGCATGGAGAGTACAGAGTCAATGTTGTGTCCTGGAGAATCAAGGTCATGATGTTTTGCACCACCAAGAAATTAAAGGTGGTGAAAGGTAGGAGGATAACTGGTTCTCTTTTGTTCTACGCTCACCTGTGTTGTTCAGTGCTCTATGTTACTAACAACTTCTGCTTTTCCAACTTGTGCATCAAGAACTTACTACTTTTTGCCTTGTTGAACTCTCCTGAATTTATATGACAAATGTTAACTAAAGTTTCTCCATTTCTGTCATCCTGTGTTGCAAAATCTTTCCTCCCATGTACATTAGAAGAAAGCCTCAGGCTTGCTGCCCCATTTAATCTCTGCAAATTACTTTAACAGGGAAGTTGAGAGGTGCTCTACATGAAGTTGAAATAGGTTATTTAAAATGTCCTTTAAAGTCTTAAAATTCCTCCTCATCTTTGCTAGTACCCTCTCTGACTTATCTTGAAGTCAAATTTAGAGAACAGTCAGCCCAGGTTCCTGAAGAAATCAATGTTAACAAAAGCTGAAGCCCTAATCTCTGCTGCTGTAGTATGACAGCCACAGGTAAATGAAGCTGGTCCCTTGGTTTCTGAACGAATAGGAATATTTTATGTTTTTGCTGTTCTTCTGGGACAGTAACTATTGATCCCCTTTTCTACATCCCTTTTATTTGAAACCTTGAAATTTGACACTCACAGGCTTCCACTAAAGCTGTTGAGCTCCGTCATTTTCTTTGTGAATCTGGTAGTCTGAGATGAAAGTCAAATGAGGTGGGGTCTGTTGGGAGAGATTTTATTTTGGATACGGGTGTTTGAAATCTTTTTGTTTCAGCTCCTGGCCTAAGGAACCTCTTTCCATCCTCATGTGTGTGCATAACCTCTCCCCCAGCTTGTAAAACCTTCCATGGAGATTTCTCTGCCCTGTTAAGAAACAATGTGCTTAACTGAGGGTTTTTTTTTTTCCCTAATCTTAATCAGTGGGACTTTCTTCTCCTTCAGCGTTGCACAATGCCCCATAACCGAGCAATGCTGTAGAAGTTGGGACATGATTTCTTCCTTAATTTCTGTGCACAGTTATTTTCCTTATCAATAGAACAACAACAGTATATATATATTACAAGTTCAGCTTAACAGGGCATTTT
>VZSV01000012.1:4231679-4307802 GCA_013398735.1 Nothocercus julius
TATATAAAATGTCCTGTTAAGCTAAACTTGTAAAATGTTTGATAAAAGCACACCAGATACAAGAGGCACTACAGGGAAAAAAAATAGACTCTACATTACATGAGAAACATGATTGTTGCTGATCGTTCAGCCAGAACAGCCTATGCCATAAGTTTTGTTTACCAATCCCAGCTAAACACAGCTAGGAGCATCAGGTATCTAACAGCAATCCACGTGAGGAATTCTGGAGAGTAATTTTTTTTAACAGATACGTCAGAGTGACTGCAATCTCACAGACATTCTTGAAATAAAAGTAAAAAATAACTGCTTAAATTATTCAAGGTGAATTATTTGCCCAGCTTTAGCTGTCACTTCATAAAACAGCTTTTGCCATTTGCCATTGCCTGTGTCTTCCTTATAATGGAGAAATAAATTGCATCTCTAAATTAGTCTGACTGCTGTATAGCATTACATAAACCAAATGCAAACTGCACTTAATCCTTAAAAAAAAAAAAAATCCAATTTACCTGAAACACCTTCAAGTTCTGAAATCATTCAGACTTGGAGACCTGCACAGAAATGTGCATCATGTAGCTCTAGAATTTGGAGTATATTGTGTACACTTGCATAATACCCCTCCAAATCACTTCCATCTAATACTCAAGTGACAGGTGTAGTCTCAGTTCAGGCTTAACGTTCTTATAACAGAGCTCTGGCTTTGTTTGACTTGGATTAATGCACATACTGAGTTTGAAGAAATTGCCCATAGATCAGAAGTGAAAAATTGTATGTTTTTTGTGTCACCGAAGGTTGCCTTGCTGTTTAATTTGACATAGAGACAAGCACAAAATGAGCAAATTTCGAAGACTGAATTTCTTTACAACATTTGCAGTAAAAGATTAAAGAAATAAACAAGCTTTGTATTAAAGTTGATGATTTCTTGGAATGAAACCCATTTTTGGATCCTATATGATACTTATGGGGAAGTCAGGAGATTAGTAACATTCCTGTAACGCAATAGTTATATTTGATATTTCAAAGAAGCAAAGATCAAATAGGAAGTAACTTAAAGGTAGGTTATTTGTGATTCATTTTATGACAAATGGGAGCCACAGAAAAACAAGACATAGCAAGGAAGGCCACTGCATAACTGTGATTTTCTGTGTTAATGAGGAGATGTATGTGGGTTTAGGTAGAAGTGAAGATTAGCTGTCTGGAAGTTACTTGGTTCAAACACAATTAAGTTTCTGTAGTTCACTGTTCTTCCATTTACACCATTATTATCGCTTAGGATAAAGTGCTCAGGGCTTTATGCAGAACAGAGGCAAACCCGACTCTGAGGACAGTGGAAAGCAGCACAGGTCATGCAGTGCTTCCATTAGAAGTCTGTTTTCAACTTTGCTTTGCTTTTAACTTTTCTAAGCTTTACCCATTTGGACTGATGCTGCTTTATTCATTTGAGGCTGACTTACCTCTTTGAACTCCTCTTGCTTAAAAATTTAACCATTTATCCATCTAAATGTGGTCAGGGAAAATGTTTTGTCCCTATTAGAAACAATCAGCCATTTATCCACAGTTAGTTTGGCAATCTCCTAGTTTCTCCGCTTTGGAACAGACCCTTCAACCTGAGCCATTGGCCGTGTTTGAAAACCTGCCCATGTCACAGACTTTGGAAAAATTAAAAATTGCTCATGCTTGGGAGAGATTTGCTACAGTTTAATTTAACAAATATCTTCTTAAAAGATTTTGCCTGTATTAAGCGTGTTCCTGGCAGGGTTATACGAGCTTGCTGCGGCTTTCCTTGCAGTGTGTGTGGGGAAAAGGGGTCAGACTGTAGTAGGGACAGATTGTAGTTGGGGTTTGAATTAAGCCTGCATAGCCAGTTATTGTTTCTTACTTCAGGAGAGTTTGAAGAGCTTGAAAACTCTTTTAATTTAGTACTTGTATTTTTTACAGTAAAGGTAGGCCTTTCTTCAGCGAAGCATGAGAAAATGTTCTGTTGCATATCCTAGCAATGTAAAGAGGAAGATGCAGTCACTGCAGCTAGAAAATTTCTATAGAAAAGGGGAAGGGAGTTTTGAAGGAAGGCCTGTGGTACCTGGGAAGGATGTTTTGGGTACCGGCAGTTGCATGAAATACAGTTTAGAACTCTAATATTTTCAGGAAACAGTTAGAAGTCTATTTGAGGGGATGGTACATCATGGCTATTAAAAGGCTACTACCTACTAAAAAAGGTAGCCTCTCCTGAGCCGCTGCTCTGCCTTCCTCACCATTAGCCGTGAGGAATTGGATTATGTTTCCAATTGCCTGTATGCATAGAAAATCTAAGAAAACTCCTAGAAGATCGCTGCATAGCAGCAAGATTAACTTTTTATAAGTGATTTCTTTAAATACAGGTCAAGAATGCAAGGGAAGACCTTGTTAGAAAATGATTTATGTGGTGTTGATATCTACATAGAAATATCTGAATGACTGAGAATGTCATTTTTCATCTTACTACAAAATAATGTGTAAATCAGATATGCTTGACATAATTGAACTCAAAGACTGAATAGATAATCCTGCTTTTCTAGGAAATCTAAAGGAAGCCAGTGATTCTTGGAGCTAGGTCTAAGGTCCAGTACTGTCCACTTGAAATTGGGATGATCTTTGAAATTTAGGAAAGAATTCCACTGAAAGAGCAGGAACTGACAAGGGAAGAAGACCTTAGAAATTATGGTGGCAGTTTTGTTTTATTTTTTTTTTTTCCTAGAATTTTTTCCTAGGATTGCTCCCAGAGGATCCGAGCAGCAGATCTGTGCTTAACTGTTCATAGTTGCTGCACTGGTCTTGAACATCTCTGCAAGGGGGCCCTCTATGTATGGATAGCAAGACTGGAGGTTAGTTTTTCGAAGTTAATTAAAGACTGGGAGGCCTTAAGCCATTAATTAACAACAACAGCAAAAGACCTTTCAAACATCAGTAGTCTTCAGAGCTGAGCAAACGGTAAGACATATAATACTTAGTAGAAGTTTTAGTTAAAAAGAAAAAAATAAAAGCCATACTGAAAGCAGTTTATCTTGGGTCTTGCATCTTAGCATTTATTATGTTCTCATTTTCCTTATTTGAGCTAAGAGTTTTCAAAGGAATAAACTTTTCTGCTGACTCTTGGTTTAGCAATGAATATTAATGATCACATTCCCTTTGTACCACAACAGTTTTGAAATTACGCTCTATGGCCCTGTTTAGAGGGAATAAGTATGATAACAAAAATCAGTAGAGACATTTACGCACGCACTACATTTTCTCACAGGAGACTGCCTGTAATTTTTCTTGAATTTCAAACAGGCAGCCTCACTCAGGAAGGCAATGACCATTCCCTTTATGCACTCCCCAATTCAGTGCCGGACAGGCTTGCTCCAGGTGCCATACAGCCCCACTAAGGAAGGCCGCTGGGTTTTCTGATTCCGCTGTAGAGCTGACTGATTCAAAACTGAAAATTGCTTGACAAATAACACAATGGTCAAATGCAATCTGTTTGAGGGGCGCTGGGCTCGCTGTACGATGATAAGCTTGGTGGAAGAGGTTTTTGTTGCATGGTTGCACCTCGTGGCTGAACCCCGCATTTCTGCAAAGAGGGAGGCAGACCTGCCTGGATGAGGATTGGGTCCATTTTGTGCTACCTTCATTCTTGAGTTTTGTTCAGTTTTTAAACCAAACTTTTGGGGCTTAATGGAAGTCCGTTAGGATTGTTGGTCAGGTATTACACTGAGATATGCTGTAGCTATCCTCAAGAACATGTCCCTGAGTTTCTATGTCTAATACTTGCCTGCTCTCTTGCCTTTGACAAAGTGCTGTAGCAACTGCCCCTTTTATAGGTGAGAAAATGATGAGGAATGGAAAAGAACCTACTGGTGAAGGTTGGCTGTAGCTCAGCATGCCCTTGACCGAGGTGATGTAGGAACACAGTTGTCTCAGCACTGCACACATCTTCCCAAGGAAGGGTGCCTGTTCGTAAGGCCTCTGCTTTGTTCAGAGACTTACACAGTGCAGGATCCTGTGCCAGGGGTAGGCAGAGGTTTTAGAGGCTGCGCAGAGGATGGTTTCACTTCACCATCCCTAGAAAGGGGTGGTCCTCTGCCTACCATCTTTAAAACATAAAGGAGAACTTCTCAAGAGTTCTTGTAGAACTGAAGAACTCTACAAGGAAGCAAACAGTAATTAAGCAGATAGAGATGTGGTCAACAAAACCACAGCTGTCTGCAGGCGAGAAAAGCAGTTTTCACGGCCATGTGTCTCCTCTCATTTCTACAGGTGGGTCAAAAAACATTGGTGCTCTTCCAATCCAAAGGGAGGAGACCATGGCCTTTTCTTACCTTGTGTGGAGCATAATTTTGCTTTCAGCTGGCAGGTTAAGTTAATGAAATAGGAAGGGAAATCAAGGAAGTGATCTATTGTGAGCAGGGAAAATCACTGCCTGCCCAAGGACAGTTTGCTGTTGCTACCTCTTGCTTTTGCTGCTGTCAGAGCTGAAGGAAAACAGTAAGATGTAGATGTTACATAGTTGTGAGAGTCTGCAGTAACTCAGAACAGATTGGCGTTTGCAAAAAATGTAAAGAATAGCAATTTGTAGTCTAGACCTGACTTTTGTGAGGGAGGGAAGTCATAGGATGCATGTAGATTTGTGCTATTAAAGATCACATGCAAAATGGAAGTGAAATTTGGATATCCTTAAGGTACAGGTGTTTTTTTATTACTATTATTATTTACAAAGCTATAACATTGACAAGATTGGACTCTTTGTGGATTTAATGTGATATTGTAAGAGAGCTTAGTGTGCCATGTTCTATTTCAGCAGGATATTAAATGCTCCATTTGCTTAGTGTGGAGAAATTCCTGCTGATTTAATTTTATCTAATTGCAATCTTAAAGGAACATTATAAGAACAATTGTTTGTTTTCTTTGCAATTGATTTAGCTTACTCATTTAGCCATGAGCATTTCATTCAGATGTAGACACAAGAGGCATGATTCAGATTTTGGTGGGACAGATTTGCATCCAGATAGGGTAGCGCACATTGGAAGGGCAACTGAGCCAGTGGGATGGTTTATATTAAAGAAGAGAAAATAACATTACAGAGGCACTGTCTGTCTGAGACCTTCTGAGTGGAACAGCATTGCATCTTCCACACAATCGTGCAGAGATTGCTCCTCAGCAGGCTTGAAGATAGTGGATAAGTTAATTGCATAGAGCTCGTGCTGCAGTGTTTCCATTGCCCCCATACCTGAGCTGACTCAGGTGTCCATAAATTAGATTGCTCTGTGTGCAGCTCCATTTTCAGAATTTATCTGAGTGCTTTGGGAGCCTGTTGTTGTTTAACAGTGAGCCTTCATGAAAGTTACTTACTTCTCTACTTCATCTTTCACCCAAGTTTTAAATGTGGGTGTATCTGACTGTTTTAAAAATGCCAGGCTGCTGTGCTCTTTGTCTCAAGCGTGGATGTTAGCAGAGTTTTCTCGTAGCACAAGGTAATGTGACTAGTCATTTACTTTGAAAATGAATATTCAGTTTTGTCTTCAGCAGTTGCATAGTGTTCATTCTATTTTTGTTTAAAGCTGGTTTATGCAAACTGATATATAGACCAGTCACAAAAATAGGAGGTTTTTCTAAGGTATATTCAGCAAGTGTCAACACAAGGAAAAGTTTGAAATGTTGGATTTCCTGAGCATATATTCAAGTATATGATTAACAAATGGGACAGTTGAAAATTTCTAAAAGACATTGTCTAGTTAACTATAAAAGAGGTTTATGTTAATGTAAGATTTCAATTTCATGGTGGATGTAGGAGCAACACTTAAATCTCTTTATTGAGGAAAGACTTTTTTTCCTTACTGGCGTTTTAGGAGGGGCAGTATTAGTTATTCCCATGCTTAAGCCACCCAGAAATTACAGTATGGCCAGACGGCATGAGTTGGCTAGTTAGAGACTTCAACCAGATATTATCTGCTCTGTGTCTCATTCTTGATAGATGTGAAAAGAAGGAATGGTTAGAGGTTCCTGTTAAGCTGGCATCTACAGGAGAGATGGAGTAAGAGCTGGGCAGAGTATTAGTAAGACAGACTTTTAAAAACAATTGATGAATTACATGATGGTAATACCTGGGAGAAGGGAGTTTTAATATGGCTAGAAGCCTTGATCAAGAGTCTCCGCCAGTTCATACAGGTTGGCCCTTCACATTAGATGCCTGCTACTTTTAAATAGTCTGATGTCACCATGCGTGGAAGAATTCTCCTTTTTAAGATGTTTGCTTTGGGCAGATTGCTGGCACCAGTGATCCTTGATGCACACAGATGACATATTTATAACATCTGTTATGGTGGCTGTTGAAAAACAAATACAGCTAAAAGATTCAGATTCTGGTGCAACCTTCCAGTGTTTTGTGAATAATCATTGTGGACCCAACCGACAATTTAAAACTATTCCTCTCATGACTGTAAGCAGTGAAATATAATCCACTCTTTAACCATAGAGACAAATAAACTCATTAATTATAACAATAATAGAAATCTTAACAGTAGCTAATTCATGTCATTGCCACACATCCAGGGCTCCAAAATTAATGTTTTTTCTTCCTGTACAGTAGTGTGCTTCAACAAAGGCAAATGGATACAAAACTGTTGACAAACAGTCTGTTTTGCAACCCAAACAGATCCATTGTGACTCATGAATGCGCTTGGCAAATCACTGAAAGTGTCAGTTTATGATGTGAAGCACTCCATAGAATGGGAAATTATTTACTGAAGTAGAACCGTTCCCTTTGTGACTTCAGTCACAATACCTGTGGTGAACATTGTGTGTACAGGGATTTTTCATCCCGAAATAAGCTGCTAGAGTGAAATTATGGGATAGCTCTGTGTGCTTGTGATTCTGACTAGCTGAGTAGCTTTATAATTATGTACAGTTCAGCACCTGGGAGTCCTTTTGTGACTGTGCTCTTGCTCTGCTCTATCACTGCCATCAGGGCACAATCAGGCCAGGAACCAGAACCAGGCTTAGCTTGAGAAAGCCAAGTCTCCTCAAAGAGACAGAATTGAACTTGCAGGAGATAAGCACCTGTCTAATAAACTTGATACAGCATTGTGTTTATTGTGCATAGTGTTAATATCAGTACTGTGTTTTAGTAAACATGGCAAGGAAACTATTGTGAATGTAATAAGTGAATTGTTTGCATGTGTCATTAGGCCAGCCTTTCTGAGGTGGATGAATACTTGATATCACTGTAGATAGCCCACTGTGGTAGCTGGAGTCTGACCAGGCAGGCTGGCTAAAATCTTCTGTCCTGTGTCTGGGGATCTAGCAGAGCAATTAAGCACATGCATGAAACCAAGTACCAACCTTGCCCGGTGATGAAGTAGCTCTTCGTTCCGAATGAGGCTGTTCCCATTCGGGACAAGGGGTAATGGGTGCAAGTTGAAACACAGGAAGTTCCATCTCCATGCAAGGAAGAACTTTTTTACTGTGAGGGTGACAGAGCCCTGGCACAGGCTGCCCAGAGAGGTTGTAGAGTCTCCTTCTTTGGAGAGTTTCAGAACTCACCTGGCTGCCTCCCTGTGCCAGGTGCTATGGGTGTCCCTGCTGGAGCAGGGGAGTTGGATTAGATGATCTCCAAAGGTCCCTTCCAACCTCAACCATTCTGTGATTCTGTATTCCAAGTGCACATATGTTGCTACATCAGTGATTTTCTTGTTGGCCAGGCCCCACGCCCAGCTCTTCAATCATTTTGAGGCGAGTTCTGTAATGAAGTAACTACACTTCTTGCGTACATGTGTGTGATACAGCATCAGATGGAGCTCCAGTCAGTCCATCGTATTATGGTCTTTAGTCCATAAGTATGGTGGTCTTCAGAGTTTTTATAAGATTTTCTTAAAAGTACCACGCCATATGAAGAAAATAAGTTGCTTCACTTCAAGATGAAGCAACTTCAAGCCACCTAAGTGACACCTCCAGGATCTTCCATTATGATTAGCTGGCTAAGTTCATCCTGCATCAAGATGTATGTGCAGCACAGTACAGTCCTGCAGGACTGATTTGTGCAGTGTACTACAGCTCCGAATGTGCCTGTCCCAACTCAGATCAGCTGCCACATGGATCTCTAAGTGGACCATGTGCAGTAGTCTTCACCACCACACCAGTACACCACTACACTACTCCAGGCCTTGTAGTGCTGTCTTTGAAAAAAATAGGTTATTCATTGTGCTTTTTTTAAGCGAAGAAATGTTAAGATCAAAGTATTAGTGGGCAGCCCAACTCGGTAACAAACCTTTCATTTCAACAAACCATTCATGCCTAGTGAAAATACTGAATCTCCTTTAGGCAAAGTGAAAATACAATATGACATAAAATGTAACAAAGACCTATTTTAACTTTAGGTATGACAAAAAAAACCAAAAAGTATTAAAGGGGAATTTTTTTGAATGCTCATCTCTTTCCATCTTTTACATGTATTTGCATTTCTGTAGGCTGTGATATGTGAAACAGGTCACAGATTGGCATAATCAATTGCCTTCATGAGAAGTAGATGAAGTATAACTCACCAAATTAGGAGAAAGCAGAGGTTTTAAGAAGTTACATGCTTCCATGTTTCCCTCTGGGCCTTGCAAAGCCTTGAAAATCTTAAGGCAACAAATCATTTTCCTTCATCATCCCCTGCCAGCTGTACTGTGTTGCAAGACCAAACTACAGGCACTCAGTGACTGTCAAGTTGTTTAATTGATGTGTGAGACAGATACCGCCTGCTCCCTCTTGATGCCAAATTGCTTGTAGTTCTGTTTTTCTGGCTGAAAGTTACTCACTGCCTAAAACAAAGGACTGTCGAGAGGAAAATTTACTTTGCTCTGGTGCTTCCAATTTCCTTAAAGCTTTCTTTTCTGTGTAAAATGTGAAAACTCAAATTGCATTTCTTATTCAGATAAGAAGATGAGTGAAGAGAGGAGAAGAAAAGGTTTTCAACTGAAGCCAAATGGACAAGTGGTTGTCACGTGGGGGGCTGATCTGCCTCTTGTATCACTAGCTGTGAACAGCAGGGGTGGAGCCACTGACCTTAATGTAATCAGCCTTGAATGCAGTTGGTAGGACCCTGTGCTACAGATTAACTTCCAATCCTCTGGTTGTGCTTAAAATTGTTCAGGAGGAAAAAAGAGTGAAGCTCAGGCTAATTTTTTGGTTTGTTTGTTCTTAAATTTCAATAGTGTTTTAACTGAGCTTTGATTAGCCACACGGAGAGAATTTGTGTTTGCATCTCCAGCAGTTACGTCCCTCTTTGGAGACAGGACGAATCCTGAGGGCTCAGCTTGATGTGGGTGCTTTGGTGAGCTGTCCCACAGATCTGCTTGCTCAGGTGCGGCAAGTTGCCAGTTGCTGTGGATGTCTGATCAGCCTCACAGATAGCGGCACTCGCTGCCACAAGATTCCCAAGATACACTTACTGCAGCTTTGTTGCCGAGGTGCCATCAAGCAGGGTTTACTCCTGCTAGCTGATCTTCGGGTCATGTAGACACTGTCATACCAGAATTCTTCTGTAGCTCAGGTGTGCTGATGAATGCAGGTCTGGAAGGAGGATTTTCTTTTCCAGTTACTGCAGATAATTTTGCCATATAGAGTTTTCCATCAGTTGCTCAAATTCTGTCTTTAAATAAAACAGCATTTGGTGCTATTTATTGGAAGACTACTCCAGAACCTTACTACCCTGCTAGTGGAAAACTCTTATCTGACTTTGACCCAAGGTGTGCTGACAACTGTTGCACCCTCAGTAGTTTAATTTTTTTACTGAACAAAGGATGGTCGCAAGGCAACGTTCTGGTGTCCGCTGCTGTAGCAACTATTAGCGTTGACTTAAGAATGATAATGAATGATAAACATTTTGTATGACATGATGCAAATCCATGGACTGATGTGAATCAATCAAGATTCACATCAAGAGGCAATGGGCACAGATTGCAAGAAAGGAAATTCCACTTGAATTTAAGAGAACATTTCTTTATCGTGAGGACAACTGTGCACTGGAGCAGGTTGCCCAGAGAGGTTGTGGTGTCTCCGTCCTTGGAGATATTAAAGACACAGTTGGACACAGTTGTGGATGACCTGTCCTAGGTGACCTTGCTTGTGCAGGCGATAGGTCCAGATGATTTCCAGAGATCCCTTCCAACTCCAGCTTTTCTGCGATTCTGTGAAATCCTATTGAAATCTATACTGGTTTGGAAGATTTGCCTGCTCATCTCACCCACAGCCAGTATTAGGATCACATCAGAACTGTGCCATGGCTCCCAGACACCCGGTACCTGGAGATAAAATAAGTATTGGTCAATGTATTTCCTAGAGAGTTGTATTTTCTGGGAGTAGGTTAGAATATCTTCTCTCTTGTGTGCTCTTCAACACTTCTTGCTTGCACTACTGCAGAAAGTGAGGGTTGTTCTGGTGAGCACATCACAGCAATGCAGCTACAAAGCATGAGCCTCGTTCTGTTCTTGTACAGAACCAGCAAAGCAAAGGGCTAAGCTACAGTAATATCTGCCTTGCTGAGACTGCTTTTAGGAGGCAAAGTGGATGTGGCTTGACCTTTTGCTTGATGCAGTCTGAGTTTGCAGTGCTAGCACTTAGAAAAATCTATATTTTCACTTGTAAGATAAACAGCAAATTCACTACGCTGAAAAGATTGGGAAAGAATAAGTATGGAAACCGGAAGTGCCGGTTTTATGAAATCGCTCATCAGAGTTTAAGTATATCAGGGTTTGGGGACTTGTTATTATAATTAAAACAAACAAGCAAACCAAAAAGGCAGCAAACTACTTGGCTTTCCAATGCATACCAAGCTGACAGTAGGAAAGATCCTCAGCCCGCAAATCCAGCAGGGAGTATAAATGATTGATAGTAAAAGCTTAGATCATCCACTTTAAGTGTGACTGACAGATCATGTTCCTGGCAAGTGTCTGGAATGTAGCAAGCTGGGAATGAGAAACAGAAAAAGCTGACAAACAAATGGTCATCTGCATTTTCTAGCTTTTTAATCTTTCTCCAGAGTCAAGGTGAGGTGCACAAAGGCTAGAGTTGCATGTAAAATGAGGCTTTTAACTCAGGCTTTTAACTTGCTGCCATTAGACTTTATTTTGCCAAACACATTCTGACATGTTTAGGAGTCTCTCCTTACGCTTCTTTCTTTCCAGTTACAGAAATTTTTTCATCAAACTCACTTAATCTACCTTTTTTTTTTTTTTCTTCCTTCTTTTATCTTGCGTGATTGATCCTACTTTAAGGAGAAGATGTAAATGAAGGGAGTTGATATGTGCTTCCTTATTTCTTTATGATATATAGGAGGACAATTATTCAAATCCAGTGCAGGTACTTCTGGGTGGAAATATAATTTTTGCTAGCTAAAAAGGCTGTCCAGTGTTTCTGCTATTTTTCTCTAAATGTCAAAACTAGTGCCTTGCTTTGGAAATCTAACCCTAATGTAGGGTTGATTTTTCTTATGGATTAAATCACTGCCTGTCAACCTCATGGAAGTTATTAACAAAAAACAGGTCAGTATTTTGTCTATAGATGTTTTTGGCCTGTTTGGTTTCCTAAGAAATGAGGCTTCTGTGATCTGACTGGGTTTTTGGCTCACCTGCTGCATCTATCATTGTCTGGGCTAGTTGGGCACAGGGCAGATTCTGGGCGTTCAGGTGCTGCTGCTCGCCACAAACAGGCAGCAGCAGGAGGGGCAGTGGGAGGATTTAAAATAACCAGGGAAAAGGGGAGTTGCCCTCTTTGGGGCATTTGGGGAATTAAGTTTCCGGAAGGGTTAGATCTAACTAAGCCGGGCTGGACACCACTTCCTGTGTCGGCTAAGCAGGTCTGCGATGACTGTCTTTGCCTTGTTAGTCTCCGTGCTGTTATAGGGCAGTAGAATAATTACTGCCGTCTTCGAGTAGGGAGGCTTGTCTGGAAGTATTAGGAAAAAGGCTTAGAAACACGATCTGAAATTGCTCTCCCTTCTGCTTGGACTACCAGCTCTGACCGGTGTTCATCAGCAATGGCACGGTTCTGTACCTGATGGATTCCAGCGCATTAATTAAAGCAGTTACTTGGCTAATTGCCTGGAAGATTGCAAATAAAGTGTATTTATTCCAAAGGCAAACAACCCACTCTTACCCAGTGAAGCATAGCAGTTTTTATGGTGCCTAAAAATTGTTTCACTTCACTTTTGAATATGTTATGTGTTTGCCTAAATGCCTTGTGAATGTTGGTCTGTTTTAAGTGTGTGAAAGGCATCGTCTTAAGCCATTTTTAATGTGTCTATTAGAGAAACATGCTGATCTCCGTGAGAATGTATGAAAGGTCAGTGCCATTAAAAAGGAAAGTAGCTTAATGTGCTGGGGTACCACCACGTTCGCTGATTTGCAGCCTTTGTAGTTCTTCAGGACATGGGCTCTGTCCCATGTTAAGGGAGCAGAGATGGAAGAAAGCGTGTCATTGTGGTACCTTTGCCTAAATCGGGCAAAGCTGCTGGGCAGCAGCTCCTCAAAGAGAGGACAGGCTTGTGGAGGAGCTCAGGTGGTGGTGCAAGCGTAGCTCAAGGAGCATGGTAGCTTAGATTTCATTTAAGAGTTTTCTTGGCCTCTTTATCTGTGGGATTTCTCTTGACTTTTGGATAGTACATGACTTTTCAGAGAGAAAAATCTGGAAGGGCCCAGGTGACGTCAACAAACTACCACCTATTTTGGTGTCTCACTGTAAGAATTGCCCCTGGCCAGGTATTGCTTGTAAGAAAGAGTACCATCTGTCTGCTCCATCTCTACTGAGACTTGGTAAATGCAGTGGTGGGATAACACAGCCGAGCCTTAAGAGAAAAATACCGTCCAGAACAAGAACAGCGCTGCAGCAGCTGTCAGCCCGCGCGGCAGCCCTCGGCAAGGGCTTCCCCGGGCGCCCTCCGGCCGTGCGACCGCCTGCGCGCGGGGATGGGCCGAAGCAGCTTGCCAGAAAACGGCTGCAGTCCCTGTTTTTTAATGCAGAGCATCCACGGCTCCTTCTTTTGTTGGTACCATCTTGATAGTAACTTCCTTGTTTTGTACAGTATTGTTATCTTAAGTTTCCACTCCCGCGTCTATGCACACAACTGCTAAAGATTTTCTGTTGAGAAAACAGCTGAAAACCATTAGAGCGACCACTGCTGTGAGACCTGCTCTTTTGTACTATGGACTATTCTCACGATGATCTATCTAGATGTCTCTCTGTTTTTAGTGTTTTTTTTTAAATTTATTTCAGCTTGTAACTGCACTGATGTATTTATACGAGATAATTTTATTGGCAAAATAATGGGTAATTACTAGCCAGATTAGGAAAGCTCAACAGTGTACGTGTAAGAAACAGATCCTTTGCATGTCAGCTACAAGAAGGAAGGGAAATAACATTTTCTCTTTAAAATTTTTTTTGGAAGGGATCAGAAGAGAAACATGAATCAAAAAAGAACTTCCTTTCCTGATTTTTTAGAGAGAAACCTTTGCTGGCATTTAAAGGGAAATGCATGGCTGTCATATGACCTGCTTTTTAGGTTGTGGATTTACTCCTATAAAATTTTGCTGACCTGTCATAATTAACAAAAAGACAACAAAAAAGAATATAAATTGAATATTTCAAAGGCTTTTTTTTTTCCCTAGGCTCATGAGTTTTTTGAATTATATAAAGTAGAAGAACCTCGGCTTTATAGATAAGTTGTGCTTTCTTTTGTACTTCCAGTGGAAATCATATCGTTATTGAGAACAGTGCTGCTTTTTTCTTTTCTTTTTTTTTTTTTTTTTAAATCTTCCCTAGGCAAAGGAGATGTTTTTGGTGACGTCTTCTGGAAGGAGTCGACCCTTGCCCAGTCCTGTGCTAATGTAAGGGCTTTGACTTACTGTGATCTTCACGTGATTAAAAGAGATGCCTTGCAGAAAGTGCTGGAATTCTATACAGCCTTTTCCCACTCCTTCTCCAGGAACCTCATTTTGACCTACAACTTGAGAAAAAGAGTAAGTACCTTTGCTTTTCAACATACCATATAAATGATCGCCTTCAATGCCTGTTTATATGGAAAAAGAAGTGAATTGCTTGTTTTCTGGCAGTTTTTTGTAGCCTCTTGTAAGAAGTTTTTTCAGAGCTTGCCTAAGAGCCCTTGCTTGCATGTAAAGACCATAAATGTGTGTTCATTGCTGTAAAATGGACAGGTTTCGACATATTTGTACACTGCCATGCAATTATGATGAACAGTGTTCATACTTTCTGCAGCTTTAGTTTGTAAAGCAAATAAAAAGATGGTGAGGTGTTGCCAGAGGTTACAAAGAAAATGGAAGGGGAGGCCTGAAATCTAATGCCTTAAAGGAAGAATGAAGAGCAGCAAGCAGTGTAAAAGTAACACAAATATGAGTGAGTCTATCAGGAGTTGGTTCTTTTCCTATCAATTGCATTTGGAGATTACTTTGCTGATCTGATTAATGTTTCCTTTTGCTTCTCCTGGATTTTTTTTGCCTCTTTACATTTCTTCCTGTGTGCAAATCTAAGGTATTATGTCAAATGTGAATCATCATAGTGTAATATCCCATTATAAATCCTTTGGGTAATCTTCAGTGAACCACTGCTGTAGAATTTTATTAATATTGTAGTAAATATAATTCTGTCAAGGTGATTTGATGATGTAATGCCGAAGACAATAACATTACATTGCAAAAAAGTAATTTGGAGCAGTGATGCTTGTTTTAAAGAACATTCTAATAAAACAATACTTGAGATTAGTTAAAGGAATATTTTTGGATGATTTTCTGGTTGTTGTTCCTAAAACACAGTTCCCTGAGGTAACTTCCAGGTGCCAAGTAAGTCCTGGATAATTATACCTGAAAAAAAATAGACCTTTCACCTTCAAAATCTTGTTTGTAAAATTAAGCATTAAGCTTATAACAAGTATTGATACCTGTATTGGGCATATCAAAATTAAAATAATATTATAATGTTTTCTATCTGCATATTATATCAATATCAATGAATTTAGCTTTTTTGGTATTGGTCAAGTAAGTATATATTATCCCTGTTTTGGTCAAAAAAAAAAAAAAATCAAAGCTCTGGTAGCAAATTGATGTAACTGAAAACTAAGAAGCAAATTTCTATGTGAGGTTTTCCCCATAGGGTATTTTATCAAATGACATTGATTTGCTGCAGGACAATGAAAAAGGCACAGAGCTGCAAGAAGATTAACTGATGCTTGCTGGTAAAAACTAAGTTTAAAAATAGAGACTCTCCTGGTGTAAACTGATGTGAAAAATAATGGTAGTGAAAGATGAAGGTATTGAGATCATGTGAACCATCAGTATAACACAATCCGGCAGATTTTAAAATAACACTATAGGAAATGTAGTAAGATGATCTAAGAAAATATCGATCTATTTTTTTAATCAGTAGAAATAGTTATCTTGGAGGCATGGAAGGAGCAACTCCCTTAAATCTCACGCTAAGGCTGGCAGAATTTTATCATTTTGGTTCTGCTCTGAGCCAAAAGTTCCAATTTTAGAACAAAATGCCTAATCCTGGAGTGAGACTCCCTCCCTCCACGTTCATCAGCCCAGCTTTCCCCTGCCTGTTACGAAACACTTTTTAACAGTATCATAATGTGTAAACTGTTATAAATCATTTAAAATAAAAAGTACATTTTCTGATAGCAATTTCCATCGAGTTATTTAAATAATTGGTTTTTAACTGGGTTGTAGTCGGTGGAAAGTGGTGTTGGTTGGTAATGGAAGTGAGAGTTGGATGGTTCCCGGATAGTACACTGCTTATTTTATTGAAAGAAGACTGATTGCAATCAGAATACAAATGTTGAATAATGAAAATAATGCAGGCTTTTAGAAATACTCAGAAGGTATGATACTTTAGAGAATGGAATCAATGCACATTAGAAAGCAACTTTTTAGTGTTTGGAATTTAATCTGGTTTACAAATCTGTGAATCTTGTATAGAAATAGCTCCCCAGCCTGTCACTTCTAACACTTCTTCTGGTTTATATCTGCAAACGCAATCTTGAGGGATTCAGCTGAGCTGGTACCTTTGGAGCTGGGTTTGTGGTGTGTTGCATATCCTTTGGAATAGAAATATCAGAATTGCATTTTTCATTTCAATAACAAGTTTCATTTCTGACTCTGAGAGTTTTCAGCTGGTTGAAGGGTAGATACTGTATCTTCCTTCTAAATACATTCATACAGATTCCAAACAAATTTAAAAAGTAATTTAAGGCCTTAAAAGGCCTCCCTGCGTCGTGCAAGGTGCTTTTTACCCGGGTTTCCATTCAGAGAGTTCCAGCACCAGTCCTCTCCTTGACCGTGCTCCTGTCCTTAGCCAACTTGAGGCCTAGATTTAGGCCAAGCAGCAGCATCTTCCCTTCGCTGCCCCTCTCTCTGGCTCCCGTGTTGCGTCTCTGACTGCACCTGAGCTTTGAGCCGTGCCGGGAGCGCAGGACTCTGCTGATCGTGCTCCTGCTCCCGGGCGGCGTGATTTCTGAGGGCGCTGCCACCAAGGAGGTCCCCTGCAGCGCCCTGTCAGCAGCGCTCCGGGCTCTCCAGTGGCTGTGCTGGCAACCCAGTGTCCTCTCACTCGCTTTCTCTGCAAACGCCCCTGCTGTCGCCTCTCTTCTCCCACTGTCCCTCGGCTGCCAGGTGATGCCCTGAGCAGGTTCCTGAAGTGATTCCAGCCCCTCCCAAAGCTCCTAGATGTCTAATCACCCCTTGCTGCATGTGGACTTAGAAATTTTGGGTTTTCCTCAAGGGAAAGAGAAAGGAGATCTTTATTCAATTCTTTCTGCCACCAGTTGAAATTTTCCTCCAGCTAGAAGCAGGGAGGGGTCGGGGGAGAATCAGCTTCTTCTCCTATGTCCCTCATGTCCTGAAATCTGGAAGAACGCTCTGGGGCTGCGGGTCACCCACGAGGGTTTTGCAGCTGGAAGGAAGATTTCTCCATGTGTTTCCTGTAGTACCATGCTCCTGTGAAATTAAAGCAGGTCAATGTAACGTTTTGCTCCCTTTTCGGAATCTTGCATAGGAGCCAAACTAGGGACACTGGGAGCATGTGGGGTGACCCAGGGGCAAATTCACCCTTACAGAGGGTGTGCTAGAAGGAAAGGAAGTGTTACAGATGAGGTTTGCAGGGCAGCAGGATTTTCTTTTCCCTGACAAATATGAAAACACATCTGAGTTCCCAGCTTGGACTTCATGCTCCGAGTTAGTAGTAGTTTAAGAAACCTGAAGCTTCCATGATATCTACTTGTCATTTTCTTTTTCTTCTGAAGACACCTTCTGGAGGAAGGTGAAGGGCCTCTGACAGCATTTGCAGGCATTCGGCTTTTGGCAGATGCTCCTTTCTGTGTGTGTGAGCCTTGACCAATATTTACTTTTACTGAGTTGTACCGCAGTGTATTTGGTCAGTTTATTTCATTGCAGCCATAAATGATGATCTAGCTCAGATGACCACTCGTGCTGTATAAAAGCGAGAGCTCTTATGCATAATTTATTAAGCTGAGATGTCGCTATTAAGCCATTTTAGCCTGAATAGAGATGAAACTACTGATTCTGAGTGCTTTGTTGCATCATGACAGAAGGGAAAGTAGTCTTCCCAGCAGTTAAAATATGTGTTCTGGAATAAAGAAAAGGACTCCGGTAGAAAGTAGATACTTTACCTGGAATTTTATCAGTCTGAAAAGAATGACAAGCAACCATTTTTATGGCATTTCAGTCTGAAAAGAATGACAAGCTCTGCATTTTTACAAAGTGAGCAAGGATGGTTTAGTGATTGAAATACAGAGCTCCCAGTCAGAAGATCATTTTGTGGGAGTGCAGTGATTGCAACAGAATAGTCTCCCTGCCAGTGTCGGACTGTTTGGTTTTGTACATTTAGTGGTATGTTTATTCCACACCATTCCAATTGTGTGAGTGGAAAGGGTTCCCACCTTCTCTTTCTAAAAGCCATTTTAAAATATAATTGTGCTTTCCTGTTTAGTCTTTTTTTTTG
This sequence comes from Nothocercus julius, assembly GCA_013398735.1. NCBI lineage: Eukaryota > Metazoa > Chordata > Aves > Tinamiformes > Tinamidae > Nothocercus > Nothocercus julius. Next base: position 4,249,701 of record VZSV01000012.1, read on the forward strand.
TTTGTTTGTTTTGTTTTCTCCTATTGGCTCTAACTAGAAATCAAACCTCTCTCAGATCAAGCATTTCAGCTAAAAGTGCTTCAAGCCTTGAGTTTTAAATCTCAAGGGGCTTGCCAGCACGTTGTTTTCAAAAATACTTTGGATTTTGCTTTCCCACATGACAAGCTTTCCATTTTTTTCCCCCTGCGATTTCATGATCAGAACGGTATCCTGGCGTTATTTCTGTTATAGAGGACTGAATTGCTAGAAGTTTTAAACAAAGCTTTCTTAATGTAAGAAATGTGGAAGTATTTAACTTTGGAATATTGGCCCATTTGTGCGTGTATTTCAGAATGGTCCAATTCACAGTCTGCATCTTTCTAGCGCACTTGTATTCACAGAAAACAGTGCCTCAAGTGGGAAGCCTGATTCCCGACTGGCACGCAGCTCGTAACACTGAAAACCCAGGACGCTGGACACGGCTGAAATGTCTGCATAGTTGTGTGGCTCGGGGCTTGTGCCATTGCTTGCTGAGCAGAAGGTGGAGTTGTCCTCCAATCCCCCAAAAATAAAATGACCAAAGCTCCACTATACTCAAAGCTCTTCTTTCCCAGACTACCTTTTAATTTCAAGTTGCTGAATGTTCTTATAGCCTCTGTTTCTCTGTGTCAGTCTAAGCAAAATTTAATTCTGTTTCCTCACTGGTAAATTCCATATTGCATCCTTGCTGCTATCTTGTCCCTGGCTTTGAACAACTTATTTTAACTTTTATGTGTCTCTGATGGCTAAGTCTTCTCTAGCTCACAGATTTTTGTGCAAATAGTTATTACACCGTGGACCGAAAGTGCTCTGCGGCACATTCTGTGTTGCTAGGTTTGCACATCTGCTACATGTAATTTAAGTGTGACTATCAATGGATCAAAACGCCATCCTCTGGGGAGGCCGTGTCCTTGGATTTCTTCCTTTTCGTCTCCTGCAGCTTGTTGTCCTCTTCAGATAAAGCCTTAATATCCAGACTTGGAGAGGATTTGGCTGACTAAGCATTTAACATCCGTATTACTACAGTGATTGGAAGTGTTCAGTCCAGAGTAACTTCATTAGCTTTCAAAGACATCATGTGAAAGTTTAGTTTCCCAAACTTTTCTACTCTAAGGTTCTTCCTATAATATTTAAATATCTATGCTCTCGAGCCTTAGGGTCCTGTGCTTATATTAAGGAGAATCTGGTTGCAGATGAGTGGTTTATTTTAAATATTGGGGATGTATGTGCACAGTAGCATAATGTAATTAACTAAGAGTGTGTTCTGTTGCTTGTATTCTATGCATGATACATTTTAATGTAAATAACTCTAACCTAAATTGATTTACATGGGTAAGTTGTAAAATGCTTCTTTAAATGTTCTGAAATAGATAATCCTTTGTGAATTCTGGTTTGACATGCTAGTCATTTGTTTGAGATGCCTACGCCCATTATGAATAATAAGCAATTTTTCATACGTTTAGATGTTGCGATATCATGCCTGTAGAATTATCATGAAATAACTTGGTATACCATAGAAAGAGAAAAGCTCTTTTTTTCATCAAAGGGTTATTAAATTGTTGAAAATTTGATAGGTTATTCACCAGTAAATCCTATTAAACTACAAGTAACCTGGTGATTATTAAGTATTAATAACTCTTGATAAAAGAAGTTGATGGAAGAGCTGATACAGATGAATTTTGGATTGCAATTCATCTTAATAAAGGAAGAATGACTTTTTTTTATGAGGCTGATACTAAAACCATAACTGCCTCAAAGTATATTCAATAAAATGACAGTTCCTCATCTGCATCAGCATAGATTTATAGGTTTTCCCATGTTGCTGACTACATACGTATCATCATCTGTGTCCTAACAACTGCATTAAGAATTAAAGTTATACAGACTGGATTTATAAAGTCAGAATTTTAGCTATTTTCCCATATGCTTTCCAAGCATGGAAAACTATGTCAGTGTGTCAATAACTGGAAAGACATTCCCGTTATGTGTCAATGTTTTGAAATGTAGTGATTGGAACAAATTCTGGTCTTTCTGAAATGTAGATCTTCATTCAGGGACTTAATTCACTAATAGAATAATAGGATCAAGGTTTTGTCTGTTTTACCATGCTGTGAGTAGAGCTGCTTGAATTGTTTCTGTAATTTTTCTCAACAACCCACCAAATACTCTCATAAAAGAAAAAAAAAGTGTCTGACCTTTTCAAAATCTGGAGTGTTCATAAGATCTTTCCAAATACGGTAAGCCTATTCTGAATACATGAAAAATACAGTTAATATGGTTGATGGTGAATTAATATTTATAAGCAGAATATTTCAATCTGTAAAAAATAAGTGTATTTGGCTTTTGGTAAGATATTTTTGGAGGAGTAATATAAATTTAACAAAACAGGATTTTCTCACATTTTTAATAGGCACAACCACTCACAGCAGCTTGTTTATCCCAACAGAAGAAAATCTATGACTTTGATCCCTCCCCTCCACCCACATTGACTAAAGCATAGGGATAATTATAATATAGATAAGCATTACCTAGTAAGAATGAGGACTCCAAAAATAGCTTCCCTAAGCCTTTTTAAAAGAGAAAATGGATTTTTTAGGAACTGGAAAAATTCTAAATGTTTGCCCATCAACTGTGACACAAGAAAATAATCCAAAAAACGGTGTAACTCCTTTATGCAATCTGGGAATCTCATTTTCCTTGTGAGAAGAAAAAAAAAAAGAAAAAGAAAAAGTAAAATGCTTGCCACTGTTTTTATAGTAAGAAGGATCATCTTTCATTTAAACTTTTTTCTTCACTAAAATTAGAGACTTACAGTGCAGTTTTTTTTTTTGTAAATATTGTTGCTTGACATCCCTCTGTGTGTAGGTGTGTGTAAATATACATACATATATAATATACACACCCACATTTGTAATGACTGTTTTATCAAGTATCATGCACTCTTCCTAATTGCTGCCCGTGCATTTGCCTGTGTGCATCATGCTTGGTCATGTCTTACAACCCCACATCATGTCAGGGCCCTCGTAACCGTTGTGCCCTGGTGAGGACGTATCCTCACTGCTTTCACCCTGGTAAGGATTCGTGCTGCTTCCTACGCCGCGGAGCCTGATGGACCAAGCAGCAGTCCCCATACCAAGGTAGGAAATTCTGGAGGTTAACGCTGACACCGTGCAGAGACCTTGTGATCCTCCTCCAGATCAAAGCCTTGCTCCTGGGCTTCTGTTTCCTTGCTTTAAATTTCAGCATCTTTACCTGTGAGTTACTGTACAGCAAGACGAAAGAGGTTGTTGTCCTCTGTGCCTTCCCAGGCAGCGTCTCCAGAGCTCCTACAGGGACCTGCTTTGATATGCGCCAGGGTGGGCAGAGAAGGAAGTAGCTCACCTTAGGTGTCACAGAAATGCTGTTAAAGCTGTTGCATGAATCAGAGCAATCTCCCTGCTTGAATGATGAACACTGGGAGTGCCTGCAGCATTTGCATCAAAATAGCCTATGTGATTAGATGCCTTCTATTTTCCCTGTGTCCAGCCGTGCAAATCAGCCTTCTAATTGCCTTTAAACAAGGATCCTGGTGCACAGAGCTTGGGGATGCAGCTAGGAGCAACCCACATTCCTTAGTCTCAAGCCTGCCCCAAGAGAGTCACACAGGTAATGTAGTGTCTGATGTAAACCTGCTTTACAGGCTCCTGCCCATTGCAGTATGATGATAACACTGAAGTGTTTGACTGCTGAGCACAAAGTGGAGTAACCCTTAGGTGTGGCCTTGAGAAGGCCTAGGTTTTGCATTTAAAACCTAGGAGGCTTTAACCTCATGGGAACAAATCGATCGCAAACAAAACTTGATACAGCATTTTCCCCGTCGCCTGCTATGACCACAGCTACCGAGTATTGCCGTAGCCAACTGAAGTGTGGAACTGGGCTGTAGTTCAGGGCATGAACTTATTGAAGTGTTCTGAGATAAGGGTAATGAATCAGCCCCCCTACTATTTTTGCACCTGCCAACTGGCGATCTTCTCAAACTGTGCATGGTTGCTGCCTCGAAAAGCAAGTGTGGTATCACTTCAAATCCCTGTTTGGCTTGTGTGTTTCTGTTTGAAACATGATACCTGAAGCAGATTTTGGAAACCCTTTGCAACTGAATGTGTTAAGCATTTTTACAGCAATTTTTCTAAATTAGTATTTCTAAATTAGGGAATCAGAGTGGGGACTTTCACTCAGCTCCTCTTGAAAACAGGCATTTCCCCTCTGCCCCCTTGATACCACTTCTTTTGGCTGTGATTCACTTTCTCTTTCCACCTGTCACATTCCAAAATGGGGTGTGAACTTTCATATCTTGTATAATGGCAGTTACATTTATACCGAGTTCAGTAATATCTCCCTAAAATGAATTACAGTAGTGTACAGTAGGCTATTCGGTGTGTACACCATGTCCCAAAATGCAGTCCATATAGCACTTGGAATAGGAACAGCTCTATCCGCGAACAACTGTGTAGCTGGACATGAGTGATCTTAATTAACCCACGGCCCAAGTCCCTCGTCTCCTCGTTCTTTCCTGACAGAGCTGTGAGACTGCATAATGATTTTTATCAGGAGCGGAATCTGCTTAAACCATTTTTTAATTAGTACAGCCTTATGAATATGAAAAGCTGGTACCCAATTAAAAATATTATTTCAGACTTGAATACTATGTGCTTTTGTTCCCTTATGAATATGATATTTCTTTTTTTTTCTTTGTCACTATCTTCTGGGGTCTTTTCCAAATAGCAAGAGGAAAAAGCTCAACTCATGAATTACTCCAAGTCTTTGTGACTTTGGCAAACAACAAGCAACATCTATAGCAGCAGGTGCCCTCCTGGTTGTGTCCCCAGGAAACATGCAGCCTCAGCCCAACCTGCCTGAGTCTTTTCTTTCAGTTCGCCTGAAGTAGTGTGCGCTCCCCAGAATGCTGTATCCTCCTGACAAACGTCCCCCTCGCTCCTTTCTCCTGCGTGCTCTGTAATAACCGCACCACGCAACAAAATTGTTTTGTGATTCGTTTACACAGCTGACATCAGAAGCTCCAAGAAAATTTCTGCCAAAATCATTTTGTAACGCGCTGGATGATTTACTTTGTAAATTGCCGCGAGTGCTGTCTTTCTGTGAAAATGCAGAATTAAGTTCCCTTTTGGGAAATGTTTCCCTTTATTCTTGAAATACAAAAACCAAAACCAAAAAAAGCTGAGGCCATTACCTTTTTACAGTATACGCAGCTTTTGTTTTATTATTGTTCCACTCTATAAAGAGCAGAATAGATAAATCTTTTTCTCTAATCTTCAAGGTTGATGCTTGTTTGTTTGTTTATTTTTGTGCAAATATTGGCTAAAGCATGATGTCAGTTCTGGCACTCTTGCACTGTTGCAGATATGATGTGTGTTGCAGCCTTCCTCTGAGTAAGAGAAGGAACAATTTATTAATTATTCTTCAAGGTTTCACTCTTACGGTGTATTGTCAAGAATTTTTTTTATGGTTAGTTATTATTTCCATTGAAGAACACAAAACTGCTGTTGACTTTCATCACATACTTGATTGAATAATTTAGGCTGAAATTGAAATACGAGGACACTGCAATCCTTGCTCAGGTTAAGATAGAAAAGAATAGTAAGGAAACAAACAATGTTAGCCTTAACAAATGGATGCTGGTTTTACTATAAGGACTGAGAGATAGGAATATATTATTAGCATTTGATTTCCCTTTTCCCCTTCCTCATCCAGCAAGTCTTGCAGAGATTAAAATTTTCCTGAGTGGTTCAGTGACTTACATACTTTCAGTGTTTATCCTGTGAATTTGCCAGGATTCTCATTTAGTCCTATGACAAATTCATTGGAATATGTGGAAGAAGTAATGATGAAATGCTTTTATTTGTGGTAGCATTTGAGAACAATGCTGTCCTTTAATATAAAAATATTATGATGTTCTTTGTCAGTAACATTCAAAACTGTAATTTGCCTTTGATGATCAAGGCGTAGTTCAGAAATGACTTTCATCATTCATTCCAAGGCCTTCTAATAACACATGCAACCATGAAGAGAGTTTGAAAAACTTATGGATTGTAATATATTTTGGAAACTTAGGATATTTAGCCTAAACTTTTTATTACTGTTATTTTTAGTATTTTTAGCAATGTTGCTAGTGATAGGAATACATACTTTTGAAAATACAAAGCAATTATCTTATAGTGATTTCCAAAAATGTATCATTAAGTATTGTATATGGCTTGGTTCAACCTTTTTTTTTCCCAATCATTAAGGTCTTCCAAACCTCATCAGTGTCACCACAGAGCAGTCAGAGGGCATACAGCTAGAGCTGCAATGGCCTTACCAGATTATCTTTAATAATGTTGTCATTGACTGTATGTTGACTGGAATTTCCGTAATGAACATTTTAAGGTATCCAAATGGAGCACTTGCCATGAAAGGATCTTGGGGAGGGTTTTGTTTCTTTATTTTTTGATAAAATACTGAGTGACTTCTTACCCTTATATGAAGGGAAGTTCAAAAGCAGAAGTATTCAATGATTCGCTTGATTGTAGCATGATATACCTCAGCATATTGCCTCAGATTTAGTGAGGGAGAGAACCAAAATTTTCTAGTCATATCCTCTACATACTGTATAAGTTGAAGGTCTGCAGCGTGGAGTGTAGTATGTTGAATTATACCATGTCTTGTGGAACAGCAGACTCAACATAATTTACTTTATGTTGCAGGCTCTCAAAGGGCCTTCGTGTTTGCTACCTCACTGTCTGAAAGACAATTTATCCTATGAATAATAAATATAGAATGGTAGATATTAAGTATATTAAAGGAAAACAACTGAGTAAGAGTGAAAGCAAGGGCAAATGTGCTAAAAGCAATTTTTGTAGACTCTCTCATGGCACAAGCTTGTCCCTGTGCTGTATTGGAGAGTGCATTGCAAAGAGATCCTCTCAGCAGCTGAGCAAGACAGCATCCAGCAGAGAGAGAAGCAGGAAGGGAGTGGATCGGAGCATCTGGTATTTCTCCATGAAGGACGTAAAACGGACAACCAGAGCAGCTAGTAGTGCCTGATCCACATGTCTAAATCACTAAATGATTGGGACGGAGGCAGCCTATTCTGTTCAGGCTTTTCCTAGAACAAGTGGACAAAATAAAGGTGTAAAAACTTATTCCCTAGTGGAAATTTTAGCTTTCTCACATTTGTTTTTTTCCTATGGCAAGAGAACAGACAAACACATGAATGTGTTTACTTATAGATCATTTTCTTCATTCTCATTGAGAAAGTTCACAGTAAGATTAAGCTCAGGAGCAGATACTGTTTCTGAAACATAGACCTTGCTGCACAAGCATCACTCTTCAGGCATTGAACAGTTGGGAAGTTTGAAGGGGTTGAGGGGAGGGTTGCTTTTTAGTTTCCCATGGTCCTGGTGGCTGCTCTGTGCACATCGATGAAGCTAAGTTCCCTTCCCTTATTCAGTGGGATGCTTCCTAGATATTTTACTGCAGAATCAGTGAGTTGTACCCAGTAAAGATACTGGATCCTGTCGCATTTTCCTCTTTGCAATAGAGCTAACGTAGCTGTAGCTAACAGACTAGGAATATCTTTGGACAAGTGGTCCAAGAACACCAAGGGCTTAATGACCTCTCCTCTTACACTGAGACAGACTCAAGTCTAAAAAATAATACAGACTGGGTGTAACATAGGAGGACAGATGAGGAGGTCTTTCTGTGTTCCTCTTACCATGCCTCAAGAGATGCTAGCAGGTAACAGAGCCAAGCAGGACCTTGGTCTGTGTTGGGTCACAAGAGGGTGCATCTTCTCCTCTGGAGATCTTCCAAACCCGCTTGGACACAGTCCTGAGCCACCTGCTGTAGGTGACCCTGCGTGTGCAGGGGGGTTGGACTAGATGATCTCTAGAGGTCCCTTCCAACCTTAAGCATTCTATGATTCTATGATTCCATGGTGTGGACAAACAGTAGTGGATCAATGGGTTTAGTTGCAAGGGACAGTGTGGGCAGTGGCAGCTCCCTGTAAACACGCCCTGAAGGATGCACTGAAGGCCACTTGGAGCCTGCTGGAAGCCACAGGTTAGACTGCAGCAAAGATGACATCCACAGCCCAGCCTGAGGCTCTCGCATGTAGGAGCCCTAAGAAAGTCTGGCCAAGGCAACCATGAATGTTGTTAGTTCTACCATAAAAGCGTCAATGTTAATTGATCCGATGGAAAACTTGGAATTTGTCTTGATAAAAAGGATTATTGTTCTCCTCAGCCATTCGGAGGTTGTAGCATAAGCTGTTCAAGCTTGTGCAAACTGTTGCTTTGAAATCCAGCACAATTCAGTGTGTGGTATCTTCTGGTGGAGGTGGAGGGAGAGAGAGAGATACAAATTCAAATAAGTGTTTGAGGGTGGGAACTCCCTAAATTGGGTCTAGCAACAATGGCACATGTTTCTATTCATGAACTTCTTGAGCCCTCTTTTTACCAGAGTTTTTTTGGGTCTCTTAATTTTGAGAAGTGCTGAATCAGCCATTTGCGTGGTCACGAGTCACATGAGTGAGCATGTAGGAGCAGAGTGGGAAGAAATCTTTTAATGCAATAATAATAAGATGAGCTAATTAGCTTTGGAGCGGGTAATGTAAAGGTAGCTAAATTTGGTCGCTCTTTGGCTGTTATTGGATCGTTGGCTCCCTTGTTCCCACATATTTATCTTGGAACAGTCTAATTGCCATTGTATTAGAAAGCTTCCTGAATTATTTTTTCCTTGGTTGTGTAGATATTGTACCTTGCACTTAATGTAGAAAAAGAATCAACTAGAAAAGATTTCAGAAAAACTTTCTTTAATAGTGTAATATAAATTGGTAGAGGTTTTACTGCAGTCCAAATAGTCTTTGTTTAGTCTTAAAAAACTTCAATTGCCGGTAGATATCTGAAATGATTTAGAGAAACAGACAAATGGTATAATTTTGATTTTGCTTTGTATTCCAATGGAGTAAACAACAGATTTGGAACAAGCTGCTTGCTAGACCTTGGAAATTAAACTGCTCTTTTTATTGGGCACTAGTAGCTCATCTCTGCCTTTCCTGATGGCAGACTAGCTGAAATACGTTGACTCATGGCTGCTGGGCTCCATTGCGCTCCTTTTATTTCCTTGATTATGATTCTAATACTGCTGTCCAGGCCAGACTCCTGCTTTGATTTCCCCTGGAACTCATGCTTTCCAGAGAATTTCTCCCCCCTCTAAAACCTGGACTAAGTTACATCACGAGCCCCTGAGTTAGAAGGCTAAGACTAACCTGCGAAAGCTTTTTAATGTAGAGCACTGAGCCTGCTTTCTGATTTGTCCCTTTTAAGCTTGCTTGGGTCTCTGACTATGGGCCATTAAATGAGATGGGAACAGAGGCCTTGGAAAGCAACAGTAGTCTTATTTTAACTTGGAAGTCTAATTTTTTTTTATACATCCCTTGTTGAAAACTGGTGTTTTGATGTCCAGACATGGTACAGTGAAGCACTGTAGTTCATATTGTTCTTGGTCCTTAATATTTCTCAAATCTCAAAGCCATCAGTCAGCAGCTTTTCATGGGAGCCTCAGGTGAACGAAGCTCTAACCTAAATGCCTTAAATAATCACGAGTGCTTTTTAAATTAATGTTTTAATTCACCCTAAGCTAAGAAGTCTAAAGGCAAACCTCTTTCTTGGAATACATTCATTTGTGGCTCTAATGTGCTGTTAATAACATATTTTCATCTTGTTTTATTTCTTGTATTGCTAAAATAATGATAACTCTCCCCATAAAAATGTGTGTATTACTTTAATTCTAATCGTGTTTATGTAGGCTTTCATTCTGCCTTTGTCTCCATGTTTTCTGAGCATTTTCTTGTCAGGCATATAGCAAAAACACTAACATCTGTCATGTGAGGTTTATTCTTTCTTATCTCTTTTCCCTGGGGAAGTAAGTGTATGTTCAGTATAGCAGTTTGTTTTGGTAGGGTTTCTTTGTGCCGAAGAAGGTGAGCTCTGTGATGGGCCTTGCACCAGGAACAGCAAAAGGTGGCAACTTGCTAAAAGTTAAATGAACTAGAGCCCTATCCAGTATTACAAGATGAATTCCCTTGACAAGATGAATCTTGTGAGCAACCTGGTTCTTTTCCCTAGGAGTGAAGGACTGAAAAATCATTCACTGGAATTACGTATATCTTTTAAAAGACAAAGTAGGCTTCTTCTCTGGAGTGTTTCAGGAATGTCACAGATATTGCTATGCAAATATAAGCAAACTACACAGTGGCAATCCAGTGTTGTTTTTTTTTTGTTTCAAAGAGCATACAGTAGAAGAATACGCCAGTCTTCTGGCTTCACAGGACATTTGATGTTTCTGTTGATGTTACGTAATTTGAGTGAAATTCCTGACTCCGCTAATCTAAGCAATGTTATTCATATTAATACTAAAGAATAACAAAAGGGAAGAAGAAATGTACAGGTGGATTTTCTGGTGAGAAAAAAAAAAGATTAATTCTTGGCTAGTGTCTTCCATTTGTGGTGAGAAATCTGTCATCTTTTCCAAAGTTACCAAGGTTTTGAGGATCCAGTCTTAGCAATTGCTTTATCTTGAAATATGTATCTTGAGTATATAATATCTTGAATATATCTCAAAATGAACTGAGCACTGTCTAAATCTATGGGTTTTTTTAGGTGATGTGTTTATAACCTTCCTCTTTTCTGCTCTGACTCAGATCTTGGATGTTAACTTGTATAGCCTGCCAGGTGACTGTCTGCTATGAAAAATGTAGCTTCAGGGCTTATTATTAAGGATGTCTAATAATTTTCATATTACAGGGATCTATTTGTGGAACTTTATGCAACCTACTAGGAGCGGGGTTAAGGCAGAAAGAAGTAGGGCAGAAGTGAGTGCTGATGAACACGAGCAATCTGGGGTGCTCACTTGAGCAGAAGGACGTGGGGAAGGGTCCTCTGGGTGCAGGTCCTCTGTCTAAAGCTGGCCTGCTTAGTAGCAAATTGCAATGATCCCCCGCAAAATACAAGAGCCATTTCCTTCCACTTTAAATACCTGGGTACCTTTTGTCCTTCAGCAGATGCTGTAGAGCTATGAGCTAAACCCTTTGCTCTCAGGTAGACAAGCCTCTAAACATAAAACACATGTGTTTGTGTATGTGGTAGAAGATGAGGATTTAAGTGCAATTCAAAACAGCATCAATACATTCTGGAAACTGCGTAGTAAATCACCATATGTTCCAGAGGAAATGCCAAACAAAGTCATGATGGCTTTATGTGCACACAGCTGACTGCCAAGCATAAAGGCAGACTCCTGATGGAGGGTGCCATCATATGCTTTTCTTCCTAGATCGAAGCACGACTAGAGCCCATCTGCTTCCCTTACTGCCTGGGAAGGGTGGGAAAACATTCAGTCCCAAGTTTTCCTACTGGAGTATATGCACAAGTGAAAAGGCAGCTGAATAAGAAGCCAGCTCAGATGTTTGCTTTCCATTTCCTTTGAAGTTTGAGTTTTGTTAGACATTGCTCTGAAATCCTCTTCCTCCTGCACACCAATAGTGCTGTGGTTTTAGACTGCACAGTGGCAGCCTCCGTAGCTGGTGTAGCTCATGGGCCCCGGTTTGTTTGGGAACAGACCACAGCACAACCGGCTGATTAAGCTCCCTAGTAGGAGCAGGGAGTGGGTAGTAAGCAGCACTTTTCTTTTTACCTGTGCCAGCACAGATTATTTAATGCCTTACAAAAGCCCCAAGTGCAGGTATAAGAGTGGAGGTATTTGCTGACATGTTTGGCAATCCATTTCTTTTGCGTATTTTCCAAGCTCTTTAAAGATACTTGACGTAGTTGATAGAAAGCCATAGAAAAAGACTAATGACTTTTATATTATATATGTAGTTAAACGATTTATTTTAACTATCGTAATTTAGCTTTCTTCAAACTAGGTCCTCAAGTAGATTGAAATTGCTATGCAACGATAACGTTGACTGTTGTGACACCTACTGGTTGAGTTGAGTTGAACAAGGAAAAGCCTGTGGGTATTTGCAATTTTCTTAATGATAGTTCCAGGTAATGAGTTTGGTTCTGGGTGCAAACACTTTCTGTAGTCTCTCGGAAGAACTGACATATCCTATTTTAATAACTACCCTGGTACTTTGTGAATTAAAAAGAAAAGTGAATAATCACTTTTCTTTCAGCTTTTTTTTTTCTTTTTCTGTTTCTAGTAGCTCTTTAATCTTCACCCTCTTTGTTTCTTTGTGACTTATCTTTATTCAAGTTTCTTTTTTATCATCCATTAACAGTATTGGGAACTGTAAGCAAATCACTTTGAAGTCTTCTCTGAATTGCCTTCCTCCCCTAGAACAGTTCTTCTTTCATGAGCTGTGATCACTTCTTTAATAATGGAGACCTATTACCATTCTTATTGCCCTATTAGACATTTTGCTTTTCTGGGAGAGGAAAAGAGGCATCCGTGTAACTTCTTCAAAGAGATCTTATACCAAATGAAATTTTGCAAGTATTGGGAAAAAGTGGAGATTTAATGGTAGCAATAACGATATTAGTAATTCACAATAAAAAATGGTTTTGCATTCCCACTGAAGACTGGAAAATTAATAACATTTGATAACTGTAGGAAAAATTTCCATATTCGTTTTCAGGGGAATGCTCTTTTGGTGCTCAGGTAATGCTGCAGTCTTCTAAAAATGCATCATCCCTTGTGTGATGCTGCAATATGGTACTAATCCAGAAAGGTACACAGAGGAGTTCTAAAGTTAGTCCTCAAAAATGCCTGCAAAAGACAGTGTCTATTCTAGAAGTAGTTTCAAGTAACTTAAGATTGCATGAGGTGACTTGGCCCTGTCTGATAGTTCTCTGTGACAGAAAGAGGGGGTTGCCTCTGTCTCCTCTTCCCTGTTTCTGGCTGCATGCTCCCAGCTCACATCCATCAGCTCCTACACTGTTCAGATCCCATCTGCAGGCCCTCTTAGTTCACTGACGTGGCAAAAAAGAGAGAGTCGCCTTCTGATCTTTCAATGGGATGAGTTACGGGAAGGTTCACTGAGTACCTCTGGGTACCCAGTACCACTGGGTACACTGGGAATCAGCAAGGGAAAATGTGTGGCTGGGAAACAGGAGTGAAAAAAGGAGCTGAGGTGGAAGGCAGGGTAATGAGGTCCCTCTGGCAGCAACTAGCTGACAAATTCAACTCTTGTATGGAGGAAAAAACCCCAAATATTTCTCATTTCTTGCTGGCTTTTTCCATCTCTGGTTTGCTAGGTCTGCAGATTCTTCCTGTGACCTGCAGGTCATGCTGCTGTTCCTCAGTCCCTCTCCTTGCTGATTCTGTGCAGGTTCTTACATTATTCTTGGTGGTGAAGGGTCTTAGCCCCTTCTAGGGCATCCAGCAGCATGACTCACCCTTCCCTTGGGAGAGAGCTGTTTTCACTTTTTAGTATGTAAATTTTTACAATTTTTGAGACATGTGGAGTTATCTTGGTTAGAAAAAAACAGCGTAACAGTAATAAACAGCTAAAGCATTGAAGGTTTGGGAGGTCCTATGTTAGTGGAATTCATGACCCGTAAGAAACCTTTATGATCTGGACAAGCAAGCTTTGTTACTATAATACAATTATTCTATAACAAAGGAACAGAGGATTATGCAAGGGTTTTCACCTAGAAGTTAAATGGTCTTAACCTGCTCCCAAATTAAGTTATGGACATGAAGAGAATATGGGAAACTTTATGCAAGATTTTATAATCCCTGGACTTTCAGTGAAAAGTTGAGGTTGTGTATTCTGCAAACACCATAGACTGTGGTACTGAGGATTGGTATAGGTGGTTTGCATTAATTGGAAATTGTATGTTGTATATCAGGCTGTAGTCTATCTGAGATTGACAAAGAGGTGGATATATCTGCTTAGCATTTGAGAAGAAGGAATAGGATCTCTTTCGGGGAGCTGACATGATAGAAAACGTTCCTCACAGTACAGGCGTCTCCTGTGCAAAAGAGTTGGCTTTGCTGTGCCAACAAGATGCAGCTTGCTTTGTTTCCCAGCTTGAAGAGATCTGGCTCCAACTATGCCAATCATGACTATTCTCTTGTCTGATGCTGTTCCTACTTATGAAACTCCAGATTTCATCTTATGAAGTTGGTCTTGGGCAGGGATGAGTGTTACTGCAACATCCTGAAAGGTTCTGATTTCTCTGTGCCTCAGTGAGGGCTGAGGGCAATGACTATGATGCTGATACTTCATTATTTCAACAACTAAGATGCTCTTTAAGAAATTGAGAGTCTCAAAATTGCTTGTTGCTGTCTGCCAGGAGCAGTCGGTATGTCAAAGATCTTGGTCTGAAGCGGAAAAGTCTGTGCTGAGGATGTTTCTTGTTGTAATGCTGGAGAATTAATCAGTCTCTGTCTGAAGGACTGGAGTCGCAAAAGTCGTTAGTGTTTTGTGGGATTTCATGAGCTTGTCAGGGTCAAGTGGCCCATAAATGTCACTTAGCCTTATTAAGAATGATACTCTGCATCTTTCTTCTTTTTTTTTTTTTTCTCTTGATCTGAATGACTTTCCCAAGTCACACAGTAAATCTGTGAGTCAGGAGCTAAACCCAGACGGACGGACCAGTTCCTCAGACACTTTTTGAGGTGGGCTCTCTATAAGCTAGAGCCTGAAAAAGAGCCTGTCAGTCTGGTGGCATTTCCAGCAAGCGGTAATATCTCTTAGACTAGACGCCTACAGAGTAAGCCTGCATTTTGCAGCCATTTTCACACGGCTCATAGTGACATACCACTTAAAGCTGTTATTTGAAATATCAAATTAGAGGGATATCAAATAGAAAATCTTTTAGAGCAGTATTTTAATCACCATCTTATCTTTAGCTAGAAAACTCTGTGTTGAGACAACTGACCTTGACGTAATTATATACTTCCATGGCACCTAATTTGTGGTGACGTGGTCATTTATCTAATGGTAAATTTTTACAAAGTGAGGGACTGTAATTTAATTTCACTGTTTTCTTGTGCTGTTGTGGCAGCTTGGCTTTGGCCTCAAGATGTGTCTTTTTTGAGGTTTCTGAGTGGGCTGGCTGGAACTGGACTCTCTGTTTGGCTGGGTTTGGGTTTGGTTATAGCTCAGGCACCGAGGCAGAGCTCAGTCGTGCTCTGTGGCCCTAGATGAGCTAGCTCTGAACAACACAGTTCCGCAGCCTCCAGTGCAGCCACTGTACTAACTTATTTCTTTTGAATTCTTGCTGTGAGATTGAAAAGTAGCTACCTACAGCAAGGGTGTGCAACCGGTGGCCCACAAGCCATTGCTAAGCTCCAAGGACAACTTGGTTGGCAGCAGGCACAACCTCGGCCCCCTCAGCAGCAGGACTGAGTTAGGGCTGGCTGGTTTTTTCCACAGCAAGGTTTGATTCACCATCAACCCGCTTGGACGCAGTCCTGAGCCACCTGCTGTAGGTGACCCTGCGTGTGCAGGGGGGTTGGACTAGATGATCTCTAGAGGTCCCTTCCAACCTTAAGCGTTCTATGGTTCTATGATCTTTCTTAGGGGTGCAAAAGGTACCTACAGCCTCACCCATGTCAGCAGGCTTGGATAGAGCACGTCAGAATACGCGACACACGCCCTGTGCTTCGGTGGCCCCGTGTCCGTTCCCTCGTTCATTCATGCTCGGTGACCGGAATAGCCAGGAGGCCGCAGCCTGTCCCCGGCACGTCGGAGGCGCGGGGCGCAGCGGGTGGCCCAGCAGAGCCCCATGCAGCCCTCGCAGCTCTCCTCTCTTGGCGAAGGAGACAGGGCCGCGTGTTAGGCCTGGCGCGCCAGGAGCCGCGAGGCCCACGGGCTGCCCGCGGCACGAGGAGGCACGCAGCCCCGCCGCCGGCTCCCGGGGCAGCGCAGGGCTGCTCCGCGTGCCGCCGCCGCGGCCGCCGCCGGCTCACGGCAGCGCTGAGCCTTGCACGCGCCCCGCGGGCACGGCGTCACCGAGGCCAGGAATAGAAACGCGGTTCTCTTCTAACCTCGTGCGTCAGCCGGAGTCGTACCCGACGCGGCTCCTGTGTGTTGCATTCTTCTGTAACATTAATGTAAATATATGAGATTGAGTACTCAGGGCTACTTATTCTAGCAAGTAGGGATGCTCTTGCAAGCTTTCACTGTTACGCTGAGCCTTTTTTTGGAGTGCAACTAGCAATCACTCATATACATTTTGCACCTGTTAGAGCATCTTTCTGCTTTCCTCTCAAATCTGTGTATGATGGCAGCACATTCTATATAAGTCATGAAGTAAAGAGGAATTTCTGGTAAAGTCTGGGAGACTGGACATAGCTTTTCAGCTGCTATGTTTGCTCATAAGAATTAATAGATCTTTAAGCAGTTAAAAGTAAATAAAGGACATCCATTTCTGTCTTCTCCTGAGCAGAAGGGGCAGGCTGGTAGTAAACTCTGAAGAACTTGCAGAGACTCATGCTGCCGCCTCTGGCTCTTGCCTAGGGTATGCATTGGCATCTTAGAGGTTCAAGATTACAGAACAGGATCATAAAAGCTAGTTTACCTGTCAATATCTATGTATTAGCTCTAAGTCCTTGAATTTGAGTTTCTTTATCTCCCTTTCCTTACTGAGACTCTTCAGAATTTCCAATTTACCCTGTTATTGAAACTGAAATATATGTTTTGTATATATTAGTTACCTTTTTTTAGAAACCCCATATCAAGCTTCTAAAAAAAAGAACCCTTCCTTATTCTTTAAGTACAAAGCACATTATCAGTCTGTTGAATTTCTGATGTAATATTTAGTTAAGCCAAGCAAATCTGAAGATGATTAATAGTTGTGCTCCAGAACTGTATGTGCAGTCATTCATATGTCCTGACAAACGAAAGTGCTGTTACTTGCATTTTTACAAGCACAGCAGTTGAGTATATATTTTAATCCTGTACCTTCTGTGCTGTGGGTTCTAAACCACCCAAAGGTGGTTTTTGGGGGGGAATACAGTTTTGCAAAGCCAGTGGAGTTATTTGATGAATGGAGATGAAAGTGAGATCTCTGCTCTTCTATCAGTTCTCTTGAACAGAAAGAAAGGCTGAGCATAGTGGGGTATAGTAAACTGGTGTGGAAACCACAGTGGTACAACTCTGAATGGGCTAATATTTTGTAGCAAATATTATCTGATCTCCTTAAAAGAGTAAGGTTGGCCCTAAAGTGGTTGCTTCTGAGGGCTATCTAGTCAGATATCTGGTATCTGACAGGTTTTTGCATCCTAGCTCAGGATGTAAATGTAGCAGTACTTTCTGGAATAATCTCCTGGCATCCCATTGATTTGAGAAAGGCTGAGAAGCAGCTTTTTGCTATTCAGTAGCTCTATGTGGGTTTTTCATTAATGAATTTGTCCTGTGACCTTTTGAGTCTCTTTAAAACTTAGTACTCCCAAGGTCCATGGCAAGAGGATCCAAAGGTTAGTAGCTGACCATGTCAACAGCTGCCTTTTTTTTCTGTTTTGAACCTGCTAGTATAATTCAGCATCCCTTAATTCTTGTGTTGGAAGTGACAATGAGCAACTATTCCCTATCCCCTACCATGACACTAACAGTTTTCCAACTCTCGGCAGACCCCGCTGTGTTACTTCTCTCTCTTGTCTTCCTCTTCCCCACTGCCAAGGTACCTGTGAGGCTACTTGTCATTCCCAACTTTGGCAAATAAAGCTTGATGAGAAGTAATAAGCATTTAAAAATTGTTTTCACATTTTCAAAGTTAGATGTTTCATACAGTGATTAAATTTAGCAGAAAAAAAAAAAAGAGCACCCTAAAAAATTAAGTTGGAGCACTTGACTCCAAGTACATCCTTTGAGCATGTTTTTAGAGTTTGTTTCCAGGCTAAAACGGAATTATCTGAGCTTGTATGGCTCAACATGGACGTCAGATATTTTTCCTCTCTTGGAGAACCCAATTTGCCCCAGCCCTGGCTGTGCTCAGCGAAACTCCCTCCCAGCCTTCCCATGGTACCTGTTCCATAGCGGGAGCCAGGTCAGACTCACTGGGCCAGCTGGTGCTGCCCAGCAGTGCGTTCCCATGTCCTAGTGGTCCGGTGTGCCCAGAGTCTATACCGAAACAGTTTTCACTATGAAGAATTTAGTCTCCCTGTGGACTTCAGGCGAATCTCTGTACAAGAGCTTCTGCTTTTACATCTGGTTTGGGTTCATAACCTTTTCTGACCCATTTAACAGTACAGACAAATCACCATTTTAACTCCTAATGTTTCAATCTGACTGCTAATTAGAAAGTAATAAATAAAGCACAGCCCCATTAGCTTAAATATGACTTTTCTTTTTTTTCTTTTTCTGCCCATGGTGTTACATATAAATCTGGACATCAGGCCATTTTAGGCTTCCTATGTACAAGTTGTGAACTTCAGAAATCACAAGTACACCATCAGGTGTGTGCTTTCCCCTCCCACCCCCTCCTCTTAGCTTTAATTTCTTTTTTAACTAACTTACAAAATTATCAAAACTTCTCTGTAACTGTGCTACTAGTTCGCTCTGATTTATAGCTTTTTGATAAATCTGAAATTCTGCACAATCAAATTATTTGTTGTGTATCTCAGCTACTGTGACAGTGGTCTCGGTGGAGATGACCTGTTTTTTTCCTTTTTTGGCCAGATGCTTCTGATTTTGGGATGCTTCAATCTTTGACTGTCTAATTTCGTTTTTTTTTGGACCTGGTTATTAGAAAAGCTGTGACATTTCTGCAGATCTAGTCATACCTGTGTCAAATCAGAGATCTAAATTGGACATGGTCAAAGCAGAGATGATTTTAGAAAAGCAGACTGTGACCTTTCTCTGTCTCAGATGGCAAACAGGTAAAGCAGGCAAGCTGTGCCATCTGTTCCACAGAGAAGTAACTGTTCTGAGGCTTAATTGTGTTTTAGATTGCAATAACAAACATAATGAAGGTGGGAAGAATTTTTTAGTTAGTGACTCTCAATAGAGTTCATCAGAACTTTATGGAAGTACATAGCGGGTGAACATTAAAAATTGTTAAACTAAAATGAGATAGGGAATTTGGTAATGAGTGTTTGTTAAGCTGTTCTTGCTCAGTTTTCTTTCCATAGAAAAACAGTATAAGAAATCTGTTTGAGAGAACAAATAGTGTAGTATTTGTGGGTACAGAGAAATGGTTGGGCTCTGCTTGCACATCAAGGCCAGCTGGCCTCTAACTAATGATGAGCACAAACCCTAGAAGAAGTTGCATGAAGGCAGATGCATTTCATCCTTTTAGAGCTTCATCAAGGATAGGTGGCATTTTGAAAAACTCAGTAGGAATTCAGTATTTGAGTTGAATGGAAGTTGGCATATTAGTAAATATTAATAAATGCATATTAGTATTAGTACCTTTGAACATTTTCTTTTTTTAAAAAATCACATCTTTCCATACAGGATACATCAAAATGCAAATAGTAGTCTGGAGTCAAGAAAGCAAAAAAAAAAAAAAAATCAATTGCCAGAAAACAAAAGCAAAAGAAGTTTCAGTTTATATTCAGCTAAGATTAATGTGGAGAAATGGCACAGAGAGAAGCATAATGTTTGATTTTACGTCACAGGTATCACAAAGGATAGCTGAAGAGTTTAAGAATAATCTCTGGAGAGAAGGGAAGGTTGTGCAGTGAGAATCTGCAGCAAGCTAAATTGGATAGATGAGTAAAAGAGCTACAAGCCTGGATAACACCAAATCATGTTTTGTATTTTTTTTTTCAAAAAACACAGGAGTCTGTTAGAGTCTCTAGTAACCTAAGAGGAAAACAAGGTGCCAGGAGGTGCACACGCACGTTCGTGACCTGCAGGCTGAGGGAGTTCCGCTTGTGCGTGTGCTCTCCTGATGCCGACGGGCAGCAGCGCCACGCGGGGATGAGCGTGGGGCTGGCCGGCAGCTGGGGGCTCTCTGTCCCGTATCCCATGTCCTGGCCGAATTCGCTCGCTCCCGGAGGCAGCGGTGCCGCCGGGATGGGACGAGGCGCAGGAGGTGCTGCCAGCTGAGCCGTGCTCTGGCTCCGTTCCTTCCGTAGTGTAAAACCTGGCTGTGCTGAGCAGAGCAGGAATATTTGCAGAGTAAGGTACCACTTAATGCTAATAAGAGAGGCTGAGTCTAGTCTTGTATTAATATTTATTTAGCACCACAGTGTTAAGTGACTAGTGCTTTAGAATAGGAAAGCTGTTTATTTTTCACACAGCAGAGGCATTTGGAAAAACAAGAGACGGGAACACCAGGCTTTTCTGAGGAATGAGCAGCAGGAATTTTGGACGTGCGTTAAGAAATGCTGTAGGAGCCTGCTGCTTTCTCTTCAGTGGCTGGAAATTAAAAGCAAGTAACGCATATGTCAGCAGGATAGCAGAAAATAATTTTGGAGCCTGCTATTGTTTTCAGGCTTATCTTTTTATTAATTTACTTCTTCATTTTAAAGTCAAGATATAGCTATAGCCTATAGATTATAATACCATAGGCATTATAATACTTTACAGTAATGCCTAGGTTTTTAAAAGAGTAAAAAGAAAGAAGGATATTTTAATCTGGTTTTGGATTACGCTGCCAACTGACCTTCAGTCATTTTTCCTTCTTTCCCTCAGAAAGATGAGGTGTCTGAGTTGGGGATAGGGGTGGGTATGTCAAAGCAGAAGTCTTGTTTTGTAAGTGAGAAGAATTCTTCTTTCTGTAAAACAAGGATTTCTTTTCTTTTAAAATGTTTAAATTGCTTTTCCACTTAAAATGCATTTTTACTATAGCCTGCAAACCTGTTATAACCACCCTGTTTTTCACAGCATGGTTGAGAGTAGGTGGCTGAGCTTGTGCAAAGGACGGAATCAGATTTGTTTGCTCTTGCTGAGCAAGGCTGAAAGATTTTGTGAAAAGTACCTTTTAACCAAACCTTTTGTCCGTTGTTTATCTTGAGATGGGCAAATCCCATGGTTGTAAGCATAGAAGAGAGGACAGCTTTTCGTATGGAATAGTTCAGAGAATATTCAATAAAAGCAGTATGATAAAACTCATGCAAGATTTGATGCACAGACTAAATGCTGCTGCCCTCAACAAATATCTTCCATGTGGTTGTGGTTTGGGCCAGAGATCAGTTCCAGGGAGAAATGAGAAATAAAAATGAACATTTTGGCTGGTAACAGTGTGAACAGCATTGAGTGAGTAGTGCAAAGCCAGCAGCTGCCAGCTACTGGGTTTCTCCCAGTTTGTTTCCTCACAATAGCAACTGTGTCCAGGAATAAGCACTTTTGCTTATAACTTTGTGGGAGCCAAAGTATTTCCTACTACAGGACATATATGCTTGGGTATGGCATGTTAGATGGTGACATTCCCTTGTGTGGTGTATTTCTGTGCCAGTTCAACGTGGGTGAAAAAAATGCGCATCCCAAGGTATGGTCAACAGCAGTAACCGTTAGCAGCCATTCTGCTTTGCTGCTTGCTGCATGGAAACGTGCACGTTGCTCCTTTGGCTGAACTAACATCAAGATGTATCACAGCCCAGAAATGCAGCTCATCTGTGGTCGTAGCAATGGAAAACACTAAAAGCAGCACTGAAAAGTAAAAGACTTTTTAATATTCTTGCCTTTGTCCAACAAAAAATAGCAACCTGGATTTCTTCCATAAATCTTAAGGGAAACCGCAGAAAAATCTTAGAAAAAAACAAAGATTGTGAACATTTTCTTCAAAATATTTTTTAAAGTTATGTTCCCTTTTCCAGAGTTTTTCATCTGTACTGTTTCCCCTCTTGCCCAAATTAATTAATTTTAACAATATATTTGAACCATCTCTGTGATATTTAATTTGTCCATTTTCAGTGATCAATTACAATTTTCAAATGATCATAAATGACTCATTTATTGCCTGAATTTTCTTTGGTTGCTTCTGAGTTACGCAGTTGGCAGTTTCAGAAAGAAAGCAGCAGTTTAGAGCATGTATGACATTATGCTGGGGAGCTAAGCATTGCTGATGGGAGTATCAGTTTCTTTGAGATGATTGTAAAAAGTCTTTGATACAGAAGCATATTCCTTGGTGTAGAAGAAGTCTAATTGATGGACCAGCTCAACAGCTGTGTTTTAAGATCAAGAAACTACTCGTCTAAAATAAGTATGGAAACCGATGCACAGAATAAGGGGCTTACATCTAAATATTTTGTAAAACGTGATGGTTATTTTTTTATTTCTAAGGCCCCAAAGAAAAAATGCAGATTCCTAGAATATGAACATGTGCATCCCTATAGGATATAAATGTGCCTCTAGAGCCATGGTACATTGTTTGCAAATGAACGTGTCAGACAAAGTAAAGCACACAGTCATTTTATAGTTATGCATACATTGTAATTAAAATGCATATTCATTGCTGTTCTTGCCAGTTTTTTTAACAGCTTCCTTAGACTGGTTTAGGCAGTGTGCACGCTTCCCAGTATCTCATCAGAGCATTCCCAGTGAGGAACAAAAAGATTCTTGCAGAAAAAGAAGATAATTATTAAGCTATAAAGAATGAAAATAATTAAAAAACTGATATAAGGTGATTTTCATTGGCCCCATTTGTTTCAAGATAACCAATCAGAGCAGGGGTAATTTTCAACCCATTTTTCTACAAATGTAAAACAGTGTCATAGTGCAAACATTAAACTGGAATTAAGGGTGATGGTTGGGTATTTATTATGCAGAGTATGGCTATTGCTTAAATGATAGGTTTTGACATGTGAAATTAACAGAACCCATACCTTGTCAGCACTGGAAAAGACAGACGCTTGCTGTGTTTCTTAATTGATTTATTGCTTCTAAAAGCATCTAATAATGGAAGAGCAAAATGCCTATCAACTAAGTGGCATCTGTAATGAATTAGTTAAATTTAGTTACAATCAGTAATATTAGAACCAGTTATTTTGTCAGCCGTATTACCAAAAAAAGTACAAAATATACAGTAATTTGGACCGCGTTCGACTGTTGTTAAACAGCTTTGGTGAGCTAATGAATACAGTGAAGAGAGTTAGCTGAAGTGAACAAGCTGCCTCTAGCGTTTTTGGGGAATATTCTGAGTAAATTAGTTGTTGTGCCGGAGGATGGCTGCGTTCCAGACAGTTCGGGGCTGTGCAGAGTACGGCGCGGTTACTGCCTTGCTGTCCCACCGGGAGGCCTGGTAAGGAAGACAGTTACAAAACCTGGGCTGCTACGTGCTCCTCTGTAGATCACTAGTGTCTGCCCATAGCATCACTGGAATACATTCTGTTTGGGATATTGGGATACTCCCGCTGTTTCAGATTGCAGCCTTGAGATCCTGGGTGTAGGGGTGGGGGTGACCCCCTACATAATTTGTCATCAGTGTTGTCACTCTGCTACTCTGTAATGGCAGCAGCTCTTCCTTGATTCCCCTCCTCTCTTCCCTGTCCCTTTCTTTCCCTTCTGGTGCATACATCTTCTAAATGCCATTTTCCATAGTGTCCTTTACATAAACGCCAAAGGACTTATTCATACAAAAATTATTTCTGTTAACCTTGATCTTTGTATTATGTGCCTCTTCTTTTGCTATTTCGCCAAGGGATGAAAGAGTGAAAGCTCTTATAATGTGAAGCTGCTGTGATTCCGGTTTGTGTTTTTGAATGTTCATACATGGATGAGATCTTTTCACAAACCTGAGCAGACCCAACTTGGCTGAAAGGCTTTTGTCATTACTACAGTCTTGTGTTTTCATCACTGATAAATTCAGCTTACCCATATGTGCTGCACACAGGAAACACTGATCTGTAATGTTTTAGAGAAGTCTGCTTTGTGTTAGAATAACCTGTGATCTGGGAGGCACTGTTTTCTACTAATTCATAACCCAAGTAGACCTTAAAAACCTTTATGAGTTCTTAGTGCTACACAGGCAGTAGCACTAAGTGTGTTTTATCTTGTGTGTTTTCCAGGTTAGGTAGTTCTGAAACAGGAGCTGGTGCTGGGAAAGGAGAGATCATTCCACGTTTAGCAGGATGTTTGAAATCACATTAGTGGCTTTTATCAGTGGTACACAGTGTGCAACACTGGCCCTTGTTGTTAGTATATAAGAGCTTTTAATGGTGTAGAGTTGGGAACTTGGATAGGTAACTGTTCTGACTAATCCCTGTGGAAATGAAGTCATAGACTGTAGCAGAAATGGCCATAATTTGTTTCTTTTCCAAATCTGTCTCATCACGACATTTAAAATCTGCTTTAGATTGACTTTACTTTATTCCATTCATCCTGCAGCTTTATACAGCAGCTCAGCATTCGTATCAGTTTTCAGGTACTTAGTTGACTTCATTTTTCTACAGTGAAGTCCATGGCTTTCCTTGCATAGTCATAATTCTCCTTGGTATTTCTTTAAAAGCATCTCCCAAAGAAGGGAAAAATGAAATTAAGATAAAGCAATATAAATGGTTTGATTTTTGCTATTGCCTTTAAATCTTTAGTTTGTGGAAAAGGTAAAGCGCACTTGGAGTTGCAGGGACGTCTGATCCTGGCTTGATCTGCCGGAAGAGCAGGGGCAGGCGGCGCATCAGCAGCGTGCGGGGCCGTGCGGGCACGGGCAGTGGGGCTCTTCCCCGTCTCCGCTTTTCCTCCCCCTGTTTGTTGCTGTCGTCTGCTGCAGGTCGGCCTCTCGGTTGCACTGCGGGAGAACTCTGCGTGCAAACGAATCCTGCAGACCTGGCTGTGCTCGGAACGGACTTTACGTCCGTGGCGTCTGCGCCCGCCTTTCTTGGCTTCTGGAATGAAGCGTAACGGGTCTGCGCACACGCTGCCTAAGCCATTTCCTTTGCTGTTGCTTTGGGTCATCCAGGTTTTGGAGCTGTGATCACTTTCAATGCCTTTTTTTTTTTTTTGACTGAGAAATTTTTACTATTAAAGAAAAAAACAAACATCTATTCTGTTTTATGGATTAATTTCCAGTGTTGTTTCTGTGCATGGTCTCTGGATATTGGTGGGGTTGTACCTGATTTTTTCTGCCTGTACTGCAGTATTTGGGAAATGAGAGGATGAATGAAAGAGTCCGAGGAGGAAAACCTGCCCTTATCCTGTGCTTGGAAACATGTTTCCCTCCTGTCTCACTGGAGTTAGGAGCGGGGCTCAGAGCTGCCTGCGGAGTGAGTGTGGAGCAGAACAGAGAGGTGGAGCAGGTCGTGTAAGGCAAAAGGTTCAGGATGGGCCAGGAATCTCATTTTATGTGATGGTGAGGAATTTTTTAATCCTCAATTGGAAATAACCTTGAAAGACTCTTCTGAGTGCTGGCCAACCTGCCCTTATAGACCAACAGTTAGTTCTTTCTTTTTGCATATTGAAAATATTTGCATTTGCAGGCACTGTTCTCTGTGGTTCTGAGCGCTAGGCCATTAAAAAAAATACTTTATAGTTTAAGATACACAATAAAATGTAAGAGTCACAGTGCCTGCCAGCTCCTGTGATTGCATGGAAAATACCATATTTGGTGTTTTTTTCCTAATGGCACAATTCCTAGAGACAAGCATCTATGCAAGAAACCAAGCTCATATGTTTAGCAACCCTAGAATTATAAATCTTTGGAAATGTGCATGGTAAACCCCCCCAAAAAGAGTGTATTTTTGGTTTTTAATCTTCTGAATTCCAAAGCTAGTCTCATGACTTTTTCATGATTATGGTAAGCAGTAATATTGTTGATAACATTAAACCTTCTCCTTGTAATGAATAAAAGAGGAAAAAAGTGGTGACTTTATTTTATATCCTTCTTACTTTACAAGGGCTTTTACTGGTCCCGTGTTCTTCAAATAACCAACATCTTTTAAATCAGTGTTTTATAAATGTAAAGAAGCTGTCATTTAAAAGCTCTAAAATAATATTAGAAGTTTGATTATCACCTATTTGAACATTTATTTACAAGAAAACTGCTTCAGGATGAAATTAGGGAAAAGAAAAATATATCTAGTCACAAGCCACTGGACTTTCATAAAAGATCTGATACGAAAAGATTTGCACAGACATGTGTTTTGTTATTCCATTATAGAGGTGAAGGCATTCAGTCGTATGGGAAAATGATGCTTTAATTCACATAGAAATATAGCATATACATATTATACATTTTGTATGCATATGCAGTAAACTCTTGTGGGCATCTGATTAAGGCACTGAGTGGAAAGCCCACGAGGCCCAACTGATATTCCAGTAACCAAGAGATAGCCCTAAGCTTGGGCTGTTTAACTGAGTATCTGAAACCCACCCGTAGTGCTTACTTGAATAACCAATAAGCATATTGTAACAAGATGACTTAGGAATATAGTCCGTTTTTATAATTAGCAAGCCTGAACAGAACCCCAGAAAGCTATCTGAAGAAACTGTAGAGAAGTTTGAAAGTAACAGGAAACAGGGTATTGCCTCGTAACAGATATGGAACAACCTCAGTGCCAGCAGAGAGCCTGCCCTTGCTGCCAAAATCAGCTTTTTAAAAATGTTTTCCTGGCCACAAAGAAGGCTGCACAGAATGCTCTGAGGTCAGTATGGCATCCATCAGTAATCTTTGTTTTTTCTCATGTGCTGGTTTTTCAGACATATTGTTCTTGCAACTCTTTTAGAGTTGGTGATCAAGTAGTTTTCTGCCAATATATTTTTATTAATCTGAAGGCAGAGAATGGCAGATCATAGCTTTTGATATAAAACATTAGTGGTGAATGGAAAGAAGAAATAAAATGGGGCTTTAAGACTTACTTGCTGCAGGAAAAAGTAGGACTAATGCTAAATAGATCTACACTGATAAATTAGATAAATTTAGATAGATTCAAAATAAGGATTCTAATAATTGAAAGGATGAGATACTAAAACTGGCTCTTAAGGAGGCAAAAATTCAAACCAGGCCTAAGACAGAACTTGATAAGCTGATGGAAGGGTGCAGCTGTCTGTGATCACATGGAGTGGAACTTGGAGAAGCTGGTCTTTGCCTTCCAGGCCTATGTTCCCATGTCCTCCATGCACAAATTGTTTTCCTGCTGTATGTATTCCATATCATTGAAGGAATCACATGGCCTTAAGGGCTGTGTTTATGCTTGAGGTGCAAAGTCTGAGATCTGCCAGTTCAGTTCCATGTTTACAGCATTCTAGAGCCAGAAGGGTCCAAAAAATGTGTTTGGCATTTCCCTTCCTCACGCCCCGTCCCTTTGCCCTCTTGGGTTGTGTTGTTTTTGCACAGAAACGTCTGTGCGTGCATATGTTCACACACGTATGTGTAAAATCCATTGGCTGGATGTTGCTCCAAGTCCCTCACCTTCAGCATTTATTCCCGCACGGTGGCTTTCTGTAGGCACATAATTGCTTGTTTTTGTCAGTCTTGAGACATTAAATCAAGTAACTTATACAGCAAATGTCCTTCCTGTGTTATTGCTTCCATCACCCCTGAATTATTGCATAAATGCCTCTACAAACGGCCATATTCTGC
The DNA here is from genome assembly GCA_013398735.1 of Nothocercus julius. NCBI lineage: Eukaryota > Metazoa > Chordata > Aves > Tinamiformes > Tinamidae > Nothocercus > Nothocercus julius. Next base: position 4,277,171 of record VZSV01000012.1, read on the forward strand.
TCATAGTTGTAATTGCTTCCACAAATAATCAATTTGAGCTGAAGCCACTGCATCCTTTTCTGCATGATTATGTAATAACGGGTGCATGTGAGTCACTGAAATCCTACCACTGTGCTAATTCTGCCTTTGCAGTCTGTGTCCTGAGCAGGAAAGTAGGTTGAAGAAGTAGCACTGATTTGTATCTACCTCTAATGTAATTCCTTGTCACAAGAAGATTAGGTTAAAGTTTTTATGGTGTCATTGTAATTTAATACAATTAAAAGAGGCAAAATCTTCTGACAGAGTAGGAAGATAAATGAGTATGTTTTCAGTCGGTGCCGTTTCTCTGTTAGATGGTATGTTCTATTGCCTGCATTAGATTGTCATTTCATTATAATATAGTCATTTTTCTAAAGCATCATTTTAAAATGCAAAAATATGGCATGTTGTATTAAAGTAGGCATAATAATGATTATCAAACAACAAAAATAACACCTCAATAAGAATGAGCGTTTTTGATGAGGCTATAAGTAAGGGACATTTCTCTATTTCCTTTTAGGACAAAAGACTTAACTTGATGACAGTATTTGATAGCTAATATGAAACATGGCTTTATTGCAGTGAGATTTAAAAATGTCTTGGAAAAAAGCGGCTACGCTACCTCAGATTTTAGGAAAACAAGCATTTAAAAGGCTAAATGATTGTTCATCGTGACTGAAAAAGTCATTGTGGAAGGAATTTCTAATTTATACTGTGGTTACCAACAGAGTAAGAGTGTTTTTGCCCTACTAAAATGAAAACTTAGTGCAGCGTTCATTAAAAATGGTAGGTTTTGTATGCTGGCTTTGAGTATGCACTGTAAAGTTTTAGTGATGCAGAAGTATTCCTGATGAGGAGACGATAAAAAGACTGTTGTATAATTTAACTCTATTGATTGCAAAATGAATTAATTTTTATTTAGCCTATTTGAAACATGACCCAGCAAAGAAAACAGTTATGTAGTTCTTAATTCATTTTAACAGTGAGCCTATTAGTGCTCCCTTAAGCATTGTTATCATGTTATAGATAGCAAAGCACCCAAGTGCTTTTTTAAATTGTCTATATAAATTGTCCACTGTAATGAGCACATCTTCCCATTCTTTCCTGTGTCCCAGTCCCCAAAATCTGCTCTGTGTTTCCACGTATTTTACGGAGTCTGGAATCTGCCGTGGGAAGCAAAGCACTGCATGGGTTTGGTAGTGCTTGAAATGGGGAGTCATTTAATGCAGGAAAGAGCTCGTGTTTAGAGGAGGAGCACCTACAGCATAAGAAGAGGTTGCTCTGTGGACAATTAATGTCGAAGTGAAACTGAAATGTTCCTTCATCACAAAAGTCATCTCTCTTTCCACTGTCCGTTGTATTACGGCACCGTCTAGAAATCCCAGGGCAGGATTAGGCGCAGACAGATGCGGTGCCTGTGGCTCCTGCAGCTCACAGCCGACACCATCTCCAGGGGATAGTGGCCCCAAAGATGAGCGGGCCTGTGTAGAGGCCAGGAGTTTCTCTGCAGGATTTTGAATGTCGGTGCTGCTTTGCCTTTGAAATGCTCCTTTTCCTCCAAGAAAAGGGGCTCAGGGCCACATGTGGGAGTGGTGGTTTCAGGGAACCTCAGTGTAAAAGGCCCGTGGCTCACGCGAAGGGACGGGATGGGGCAGAGGGTGAGAAGTTTTCTGGACTCTCCCATGAAGAGCGTAAGGGTAGAGGCAGCTTCTGTGCTGAACTAACTATAGGGGAAGGCTCCTCTGTATTTACAAGTGTATTTTTTGCAGGATAATGCAACTCTATAGTGTCCTTCCCTCGTGACTGAATTCGTCTTCTTGGAGAAATGACGTGGTCTCTGTAGGGTACATTTGCTTCCTATTGCCACGCAGTCCGACATGAACCATCCTGTGATTCTGTGTGTGTGACATCCTGCCACGGCCACGCTGTCCACAGACAGAACGCCGTGTTACTGTGTCACAGAAGGGTAAAGTCCTTTTGTAGGGTTTAGTTAAAATGAACTTCTAGAACAGATGAAGTACCTTAATAGAATTATTTAGAAAATTTATTTTTAGATTTTATTGATCCGCTACATAGTAGTTCGTAAAGGCCCAGCTTTGTTCTCTGGCAGCAGCATAAGTCCGAAGTAATTCCTCTGCAAGGAGAGGCGCAGAGAATAACCTTACGGTTTTTGTCTTATAACCAGAGAATCAGTCCAGGTGATGGTGTGGGTAGATAGTCAGTAGAAATGAAGTTATGAAAACATCTGATGAGTAGGAGAATGACAAGGAATTTTACACAGGAGAGCAGAAGTCAAAATCTTGACTTAAAGTAAAATTTATGAGAAACAAAATCTAAGAACCTCCTTAAAGAATAAATTATTTTGGGCTCCATATTGGCCAGAGAAGTGGAGAAGTTAATTCCTTACATCTGTAATAACTGAAATTTTTATATTATCCCCATTCCCAGGTGCCCCATACAGGATGGAGGTAATAATTCGTAATTTGTGGTGCAAACAGATATAAAAGATAAAATCCATTCTTTCATTCTAAGCAACTTGAAATACTGAGAGCTCTAACAAATGAGCAATAGAAAATGACACCCCGTCAAGCATCCATTTTCCAGAAGGGTGCTTTAGTTCAGCTAATCTAAAATCTTTCCTACTCTTGTGTAGAACTGTCAACAGTCAAACAAAATAAATGGCTCAATCCTGCTTGCATTAAAAATAAGTGTATTTGGATCTTAATGCAGTTGCATCAGCTGTCTGAGGTTTGTGAGTGATAAAATAACTTGACTGTGCTGACTTCAATAGAGAATAACATTAAGGTAGCTTCAGGGATGCAGTTTTTAAGATCTTACAGTATAAAAAAATATCTTTATGCCTTTATAGACTATGCCTGTAGGAAAACTAGTTAAAAAGTAAATAAATACTACAAAAGAGCTAAGAGAAAAGCTTTTTCTCATAGTAATGGAGAGAAATCTGTTATGAACGGTTGAATCTGCAGTGTAGTTTAAATAAATTATTTCCGTCTAAAATTAAAGTTTAGGTGTTGCTGGCAAATTATTGTTGTTGAATTTCATGATGCTGTTGCTGGTCTGTGTTTGCATATTTATACATCAAAAGCTTTGTTTCTAGAAAAGAGAGAGAGTGAGATTCACAGTTTCTTTAAGATTTGATTCTTGAAGGTAAAATCCTCTCCTGATACCAGCCCTTCCACCCTTAAATAGTTCTGAACTCACACATCTACAGAATAGGCAGTAGCCATTAGATGTCATGGCAATAATTTTGGTCTTTTTTTGCAATGAGCATCTCTGACCACCGGTGCTGTGCCCTGGTGTCATGGTGTTTCTAGCCTCATGGCAGAGTGACTCCATTTATTCCTAGCTTTTGAGGAAATAAGCACAGGAAATTTGGGTTCCACAAAATATTTTTCCTTTAGTGTTGCACTTTTGAGATAACCAAATCCGCTTTTAATGGACTAACAAAGCAATATCAAGACCTGTTTTTAAGTATACGTCAGAGAAACGTAATTATTAGTAGGATGTCTTCTTACCAAACATACGGACACTTGATGGATGTAGTATGTTGACACAGTTTGTGCAGACAGAAATAATACATACAGTTCTTCCAAGTCAGATTTAAGTCATACTGGGAGGACATTAAGGGAAAAAAAGCACTGCTTTTGCATATGTTATCCTGTAAACCCTAACAACAACAACAAAAAGAGCAAGCGCTTCTTTACTAATTCTCACACTCATAGCTTAAGTAGAGAACAACCTGTCGAGTAGAGGATCATATAATGCTACAGACTTCTGCATGCTTTTAAGAGGGAATCGTCCAGTAAAACTGGGCAATTATCCCTTTCAAAGACAACTGTTTAAATGGAAATCAATGTGGTTGTTGATGATAATAGATTTCCAGCAGTAGTATGAATTGTACCTGATAATTTCTAGGTAACTGAATGATTAAAAACAAGATATATTTTATTTTGTCCTCTTCATGAAAGTTCTTCAGGGAAACTCTTGTGAATCTTGATTTAGCCAGTTTGAGGTTAAGAACAAGTAGGAAGCTACTCTTTCACTGAGTTTTGAATATTCCTTTATTTTCTTCTTTTTGAATATAGCAAAACCCATAATCTGACTCTGCAAATGAGTATCCCGTTCAGCTTGTGATCAGGAGCAAAGCAATAGTTCTGGAGGAGGTCATCAAAGCGAAGAGTAGAAAATACCTGTTTCCAGTTAAATGCTCTGACACTGCCGTGAGCTTCCTGCACGCCTGTTTATTTCAAACAATGAAGGGCACCACTTTTAACTGAACAACCAAGATCTTTAATTGCAGTTTGTACATTATATATACACAGATGTTATAACAAACTATTTAATGTAAATGCTCCTTTTTGAGACCCAGACCAGCCTCAAGATTGTCTACTAAATACGAACAGTAAAGGTGTCACTCCAAATGGATTTTGACACTGTTGTCTTCCATTCATTGGAGCACAGTACCAACAAATTGGTATGAGTTTTTACAGACGATGACATTTAAAGGATCTTTGACTCAGCCAACAGCTATGATTTATGATCAGTCAGTTGGAGGTGCCAAAGCACCAGAAGCAAAGAATTGCTTTCTAAGAGATTTGCCTAAGTGGAGTGTCTGCTTTTTGTCTCTGTGGCTTGTGTCAACTCCAGTAAATTCCAAGAAAGGATTTTCAAGAGAGTGATCAGGCCTAGGTAGAAAAATAAAAATCACTGAGGTTAGCTTTTATTTACATCACTGCAAATAGGTAGGTAGATCACTGAAAACTTTATTGCCTCCTGGTAGCAGCCTGCACTGCTGTAGGGTATCTGTGCATTAGCTAGTGCTCTCTCTTCCTGGCCTCCTGGGTAGGGGGAGAGCATGAACTTTCTTTAAATCAGGTTGCCATGTAGTCACTCTTTTCTCCCTGTGGGGAGCAAATTGCCAAAGTGGAGATATATTTCTTCCTGTTCTTCAAACAAAGTTATCAGCATTTGTTGCTACAGCACTGTGTCCATACGGAATGTTTGCTGATGGTCCTATGGGCAGCCTCACCACTGAATCCCACTGAGCTGATGGTGATATTCAGGGCTTTAAGGAAAAAGAGCCAGCGGTGGAGAGTTCATTGTACTGCTGTTGCATGATTGCTGCTCTAGGCATCTTGAAGTGTTTTGCTCTGTTTGCTGCAAATAGAAACATGTAGCCGTTGCACACTATCTGTTATAATTAGTTCATGGTAACAAAGGATGGTTGCAATGCAGACTCCTGAAAAATATTAATGAAAAATATTAGCAATACTGAATGAGATTAAATTGAACTAATCCTCTTGTTATCTATGCTGTGTATATTTTATAAGTAAGAACTTTCAGCTTGACCAACAGCAATAGAAGTGACCTATACATAATTATTTATGCAATTCTCTGACCTGACAGTGAGGAGGCTGGTAACACCTTTGTGCTGCTGCTCTCACAGAGCTCCACCACTTTCTCCAGTCACACGATTTTTCCTCTCCCTTGAGGGGTCTACACAAACGCTGGCTAAAGGGATAGCCACAGTTTCCCACACAAGCGGATCTTGCATGTTGTGGAAGGTTTTCTGCTGTGGCTTTTTTCTACATTAGTGTTATCGCTCGTGCCAGGGTTGCAGCTCTAGTTGCTGAGAGGTGACAGAGGATTCACTTTTGCCTTTGAAGCTCTCCAGAACACCAGAAGATTTGCTTTGCTTGAAATTGGACCAGGAGATGTGTCCCTCACGTGGTTCCACTGCTGTGCATCTTGCACATTTTAAATATTGCTATAACTATTTATATCTGTATATCTGTTTTTTGTAGAGTTAGAGAGCACCTTAGCTGTGACCAGTGACTTACACTTGCGGTTGCAGTTCTGCCGCTCTTGGGTCAGAGGGTGACATGAAGACACAGACCTCCTTTTCCTCAAGAAACTGTTTCGAATATATATGCACAAAGCTTTTGATACAAGATGGATGCAGATATTCTGTCCCTTCATGGTTCTTCTCCTGTGTTCCTGGTTGCTCAGGAAGCTTTGCCAGAGCTGCCAGAATAGGCATTTGGTGCAGGGGATGTTCATGCGGCAGAGGAAACCAGAGAAGCCTCACGCTTCCACACACTCTGTGAACCAGCCTGTGCCTGTTGTCACTCCTGTCACTTAGTGCTCAACCCTCTTTTGCTGCTTGCTGGCCGTTGCTACCCCATTTACCTTGGCCAATGCCTGCTGTGTTGCGGCAGCCCTAGAGACCCCGTGGGCTGCTGGCAGGATGCTGCGTGCCCAGCATCGCTCCTGTGCCTTCCAGGGCAGCCGCGCTCTCCTCGCTGCGCGGGATTGCCGTGTAGCAGCTCGTCTGGTGCTCTTCGTTTGAACTGGATGTCCAGCCCAACGCTGGCCATGACTAGTGTGACACAAGACTTAACACCGAGTGAATTACTTAAGAGTCTCTATAACAAATAGCACAAAGCTGAAGTACCACAGGGCTTTGGAATCACTGAGGTGTTTTACTGGTGAGCATGTGTGTAACATATGCAAGGATTCAAGGCTTAATCCTGATCCAGTAAAGTATCGTGAGGCCTAATGCTGTTCCCACCAGAGGAGATTTATCAGAGCATGGCTCTTAATGCACTAAAGCTACTCGAGAGACAGCGACAGGCTACGGACAGAGCACAGCCAAGAGTTCTCTGCTACCATGGGTGCAGGAAAAGAGCAATGAGTAATAACAATGAGTGGGGAATTTACAGTGATTAAACCAGCAGCAAAAGGAAAATGAATGTAAATTGGTAATGTGCTGCCAGTATTAATATTAATTATTTCTCTCACCAAAACTAAACACAAAGAACATTTTAAGCACTATAATTTTAAGATTATTTTATTGGGCCTATATAATGCATTTGTGACTTGGTTTCCTTTTTTATATGAGAAATAAGAATTTTGACACTAGATAAACAAGTGAGAATAAAGAAAGAAAACTACTTAAAAGCAAGAAATCATAACAAATTTTCTGTTCAGTCTTTGATCCTTGTCCCCTTCCCTTTTGAGATGCTGATCTGCTGCTTACTGCACTTCCACAGTACTTTCTTCTGGAGAACTTAATTGATTGTGGTGGGTCTCTGGGCAAAGTTCAGCCCTGTACAAGGAGTCTTTTAACTTGGGGAGCGTGGCCTTCGGTCACAGTTCATAGTCGTTCTGTAAACTGTAGCGTATAGCTGTGCTGCTCCTCACAGCACCTTAGGAAGTATTTGTTGCCCCCAGAAGTATAGAGGCACCCTTTCTTCCCCAAAGAAAATAGTAACTTGCAGCCTCCAGGAGAAGATCTACATTTGTTGCTTGTCGTGACCTGGGTTTTCCCACCTGTTGCGTGGCTCGTTTGTTGGAGTAGGAGGTGGAGGACTTGCTCCCTTGCATTTCACTGTATATTTTAAAAAATCAGCGATCATAAAAGTGTATGTAATGCTTCATCAGCTGTCAGAGATAGATCCAGCTCCCCCCAACTCCATTCCTCCTGGTAAGTGTTCTTTAGTGCTGGGCCGCATACTCTGCACATCACAGCTCCACGCCTGCCCCCAAAGCAGAGATGCGGTTGTTGTTTGGGATATAAGTACAGAGCTCTGTGCAGGCACCTGCAGAGATGTTCATCTGTCTGAGCACACATGGTCCTGCAGCTGTTCCCAGTCTATTCGGTAGAAAACATTGATTTTGCAGGTAGAAAAATCCTGAAGTATGAATTTGGCTTGCAGAGTTGCCAGCTGGACTGTGTTGATCTAGTCTAAGGCCTTCTAGGCATACTGAAGTCACTTTCAATTTTCCGTTGCAGAAAGGAAAGAAGAATCTGGAAAATCAAGGTAATTTCTGTTTTCTATAGGAGACGATGGACAGGTTTTATGTTTTAAGATCAAACAGATGTTTCTTCTCAAAGCACGCTTGTGTCTTTCAAATCCATAAAAGCAGAGTGGGAAAATATTTAAAGAGGAAAAAATGATTCAAACAAATTAAGGGTATATTTTTGCTTTATTGCAAATATTTTAAATGTCGTCTAGAAAGAGAAACATTTAGCTTTTATTTAGCTAATCAAGCCCAGTCATTCTCAGAGCCATCTCCTGCCTTGTTCATTTCACACAGAAGCCAGGTGAACTTTCTAAGTCACTAGTAAGGAAGAAAGGAAATGAATTCTTGCTAATAATTGTCAGAAGAGGAGATGCTAAAATGTCATTTGGGTATTTAATGTCTGGTCTGCTTCAACAATTTGTAAAGTCATATGCTAAAATAGTTAGAATGGCTGTGAAAATAGAATTCTGATAGTAGTGTTTAAAATTTCTCTACTGAGAGAAGCAGAGCAAGCAAGCTGTGCATTACCCGAGGGCAGCACTACCTGGGCACAGTAGTGTAGGGGCAGCAGAGCTGCCACCAAAATGTATTCACTGGTTTTTGCGCGTTTAAGTTTGAAGATGTGGCAGTATATGGCTTTAGAGCATAAAGGTATGGAGGCAGGGTTGTGCTTTCTGATAAATACTTGTTTGTGCTGGGGTGATAGAAAGTGTGTCTTCCCTCGTGTATCTTCCAGGTGAGACTAAATCTCCCTGTGGAAAACACCAGCTATTATTTTGCGCCTGTACAAAATCCAGTGTGAAAGGGCCCGCAGGCAGATAAACCAGCCCTCTGCAGCGTGGGAGCGCCGCGCAGCCTGTGCGCTCAGCCCCTGGGCCGGGAGCTCTGGCAGCGGGACCTCCGCAGCGTGTGCCCGCCAGGGACCCGGGCAGAGCACCTGGGCACCTGCCGGGGGCTCTGACGCGGGCTAAGGGAGAGAAGCGTCCTTCCTCAGTGCTGGGATAAAGGCAGCACAGCCCAATATACCCACATCTCTAAGGTTTATGAAGACTTGATTCAAAAAACACTCTTGTGTGCACTCTGCATTTTCAACATTTATAACCCTGAATTATTTATAGGTTGGTAATACAGTCTACCTGACCTTTCTGTAGCGCAGCATCATGCAGAAGGGAATGCAGTGTTTTATCACAAGGGTCCTGCGTGCAAGGGACAGGCTTGTTGTTTCAGTTGAGATGTCCCCTAGCTCTGCTGTCTCTCCCAGACAGTTTTTTGCAATGGCCTGGCCTGTGGATGAACTGAACGCAAATCATGCCAACAGCTTACTTTACCTTTTAAGCAAGCGCTTTCCATTCAGCTGTGATTGATCACATGTCGTGTTTCAGAACCAGTTTAAAAGTTCTACCTATTCCACTCATCCCATAAAGATGAGCAATAAGGCCTGTTTTCCGGTTTATTAAGACTGAATGATATCTTTTACTTGCTCTAATGCAGGAGTGTTGAATGGAACAAAATTGGCACTGTACTCCCATGAAGCACTAGAGAAGTAATGGAGAATATTTATGGCAAAGAAATCCACAAGCTTGTAATAAATCCAGATATCTTTCTTGAGTACTGTATTTTAGATTCAAATCTGATTTGCATAGATACTCATTTCTAAAAAAAAAATACCTGAAACTCCCAAGTAACTCCCATGTGCAGTAACTTATACAAGTTCTATTATTCCTCATTGGCATTAATGTATTAGGTCTTTCGCTTCTGATTAGTAGCTGTTATTTTTTAATAACTGCTGGCTTTAAAATGTGGCATATAATTGCTTCTTACTCCCACTTCACATGAGCCTAATTTCTTCATTGCATAATCCTACTTGTGTGTGAAAAACACGTGGTCTGGAAAGTTGCCTATTTTTCATCATAAGGAACATACAGGGCAATGCACAGAGATTACTGAGGGCCCATTAAAAAAACATATTTTTCATCATCTGCATCTACACTCTGGAGCAGCGCAATCCAGAAGAGTCCCTTCTAGAATGGGAACGGGAACTGGAGACCTGGAGCAGCAAGTGCGTGCATGCGCTTGCCTTTGATGAGATTTAAAAGCCAGAATAAAGTGGTGAGGGGTTAAGTGGGTTCCTGACTACTCCTCTCTTCCTAGAATTACGTGCCTGAAAACACAGACTTGGGCTGCACAATTGCATTTAACCTGAATACATTGAATTTGTAGAAGATTTGCACTGCAGGCCTGAAGGCAGTTTCAGGCTTAAAAGTGCACCTCAGGTGAGAGAAGCAAAAATTAATCTAGCAGGCAATAGGATAACTCATTTATTTGCTACTGTTTAGTAGATTTTTTTTTTTTTTTTTTTTTTTTTAACTTTACTGGGATAGTCAAACAGGAACATTGAAGATTCAGGCTGAGCAAAAATGTGAATCGGAAAGGTCCCCACTCCATCACTGAGGTGATAACACAGTGGGAAAGTGACATGGGACACTGAATAGCAGCAGAATGATGACTGTATGTAGGTGACTTTGGAACATCTTGGTAAGATGCTGCTAAATACTTGAAATTTTTAATCTTTTAATTTGTCACAAGGCCTTCTGTCTCTTGAAAGCTCAAGCTATGACAGTATGCAGCACTCAACAGCAGTGCTGCTCACTTGCAGGAGACGTAGGTCTGTAAGTGCGTTAGCTCAGGATTCCTCAGAGCTCCTGTACTGCTCTAATTGTGACCACTTTCAGCACGTCGCCTCCCAACTTTAGCATGCTGAGGAATTTACTTCAACTAAATCTTAGCAGATGCTTTGTGACCTTTTTATTTGTTGTCATAAAAATATTGCGAACCTTCCTGAGGGAAATTAAGAAAGAGAATTATGATGATGCTGAGATCTGAAGTGATGCAGGAGCTGAATGTCTTCCGTAATTGCACTTTTTAAAAATTTATTTTGCTACAGTTTTATTTAGTTGTATTTTTACTGCTGAAATCAGAGGTTTAGGATATTGAGTAACTGCTTTTCTGTGTAGGCAATTCCAGCAATTTCACCGAAGTTATGCTGAATTCGCATCTCTGAGATCAGGAGGGTTTTGTACACTTGTAAATTGGGTTATTTTTGCCTGGAATGGTCCTTATTGAAATTTAACAGACCTAGTGCCCTCTCTGTGTTATGTCAACCTCCTAGGCCTTGTACCTCTTGCAACAGTGTTGTGTCTTTCGGGTTTTGTGTCCAGGCTGTTATTTTATGTGAGTGTCTGCAAGGAGCTATGCAGGAAGGCAGCCACGCAGCCTCTGTCTACAGCACTGTCCCTGGAGGAGTGCTGGCTTTGCTGACATGGCATTATAAGGCACCTTTTCAGCATCTTAATCCTTCCCTGCAGTATGAAAGAAGTGAAACCAAGGCAAAATGACCTCATCTAAGATTTTCATTGTAAAGGAACCAATGGAGAGTAAGTTATGTTTGGTACAAAGGAATTAAATAGCTGTGAGATAAATGATTCAAACACCAAAACAAAGCAGTAACACCTTTCAAGGATTAAATAGATTTCCTGCAAATATAATTCCAATGCACGAGACAAAGAAGTCACCTTCATGATGTGAGGAGGATTAGGTATCTCACTTCAGCCATTTCTTGGATGTTTGATTTCAGTCTGGGCTCAGGAGCTTAGCTTCTGCTCTATATTCACTTTAATATTTTATTTCAGGAGAATTGCAGTCATGCTGTGAAGTTCACAGTGAGACATTCCAACTGTGTTTTCCTGAAAATAAAAACAGACAAAAAAAAAAAAAAGATTGCAACCAATCCTGAAACAAGTCTGGAGACTGAGGAAACCCGTAGCATTTTGGGTTTTGTGTGGCAAATCACAGAAGCCTGGCCTTTTGTCCTGTCTGAAGCGAGCTAGCTACAGTTACTCCACAGGAATACGTGGTGGAGATAAACTTTTCCTGGGGAGCTTTTCTCAAAAGTTGTACGTCCATGATACTTTTCCATTATTCTTTAGTCAGTCATTCTCCGTCTTTAATAGGAGCATCTCCTCCCTGAAATGGGACATCTTTTCTCTGTAGTGCAGTCTTCTGATGGGTATCTGTTGGCAAGCTGATGGTTTCTTCTTTTTGGGGTCACTCTGGCTTTGCACAGAGTGGGCATGGCAGGATATTTTATATATATATATACATATATGTATATATATATGTTTTTTGTATCAGCTGTATTGACATAGATTCCAAATGCCTCTGTTTCTTTTTTCAGTGTAGGAAGACGTTTTTGTTCTGATTGCATGAATCCTTTGACTGCAGTGTAAATATATTGAAGCACATTAAAATGATCTATAGATTTACATACACATGAGCTGCATAACAACAGTGCAGCAAGAATCCGCTCACGGTGACCGCAGGGTTTCTGCACAGCACCCATGAATTCTCTCCGATCACTCCCAATTGCATCTATTGAGTATCAAGGTGCTCAAGTTGCTTGCTTCTGTATGCGTCTACATTTCACAGCTTCTTCAAACTTGTGTTAATGAAAGGAAGGATGACTCCACTCCTGCCAAGCTACCACCTAAACAAAACCAAAGCTTTTGTTCTTTTAGGTGATTTCTTTTATATTCTTCAATATAAATACATCAAATAGATAAACCAGACATTTCACAAGATATATTTTCTTGACTCATGACTGTTCTCTGAATTTCCCTTAGACTCAAGGAAAATTTTTACTGCCCTAACATATAAAGGTCTTTGGAAACTACTTTTTTTTCATAGCAGTGGTTCTTATTACAAAAAAAAATAGCGCACATATTAATTCTTATTCATGTTTATATTTTTGAAAGTTCATTTTTCATTGTCAAAGAAAGAAGTCCTTTACTTCACATTGCTGTTTGTTTATTCTTCGTATCTATCACTTCCTTAAAGAGTTGCCTGGAAAAAAGTGACAACCATCTTGTGGGAAGATATATCATTGTATAGTTTATGGGTTTGCCCTAAAGTCTCACATACATAAAGGAGTATGGGTAAAGGAGTGTGAGGTAAGATGTATATTGAAATGTTGCGTTACAATATGCTTTAAGCATTTTTGAAATCCTCCTGTATTTTTTGCATGGTAGAAAGCTGCAATTGCACTGAGACTAGCTTATTTCCTTGTTTTTCTGAGTATTTGAAAATATGCAGCTGTTAATGCTCCTAGTGACAAAGTCAGCACTCAGGCTCCACAAAATCCATATATCTGTTACAGGCTCTCTGAAGCCTTACTGTGTGCGTAGAAGGCATGACCTGGTTTGATCCTCAGTGTTTTAAGCTTGAGGACCAGCTATAAGCACTGACATTAAAGACACGTTCAGGCTTGGTTATTAAGCATGAACCTGTACGAGGAGCAGCCATGCAGGCACTTGTAAATGGGCTAGTGATGTCACGGAGCATTGCAAAGATGAATTTATTAATCTCTGGAAAGGATAAAACTGCTGCAGTGAGAAAAGCCCATGAGGAAATTAATTCTGCCTGCTGCGCGGGGTTGGGATGTTGCGTATGCCAGTGGCGGGCAGACTGGGTCATGGCAAATGCTGTGGAAAACTGAACAACCTGTGAATTTAGCACTGCTCGTAATGCAGGAGTCCTGGATTGGAGGACAGAGCTTGCACCTATATGAAAAATGGCCCTGGCATAAAAGGGGAGTGTTACAGGCAGCCAGAGCTTGGGATTTCTTAATATTTCAGCCCGACCTTGTGTGAGGTTAATTAGTTTCTGAATGTGGATGCAAACGTGTGCATGAGGGCTGTCTATCTATGTAGGGTTTCACTGGGAGCTGTACTGGCGCCTAGGTGCTGAGCTGTGGGGAGGTTAGGGGAAATCAGCTCTGCTGAGAAAAAAACTGAGCTGCTTAATCTCTATTTAGGCATTTAAATCAAACTGGTTTTGATTTTGGAATTGTTGAAATCCCCCAGCATTCATAAACTGAGGTATCCTCCTCTGGCGATGGCAAGAGATGCAAATTGCACACTTTCTGTGTGCAGTATTTTCTCCCTGAGAAGCTTACGTGCAGTATGTGATTCTTCAGAGGAACAGAATTTCATGGATGCGCCTGCCATTGGGAGAGTGAAACCAGCCTGCATTTACCTGAAATGAATGTTTTATCTGTACTTAAGTCTAACAGGGCATGGTCAAATTCATGCTCCAGAATAAATTAGCTATTCTGGTTTACATTAAAGTGGTAACATTGAAATCTCTTTAAAAAAAAAAAAAGAAAAAAAAAGTTGTATCTTCCTTTTTGCCTAAAAGATACCGATCACTGTGGACTAAGAATAGGGACCATGTAGGATATTACTGTTGCAGTACATAAGATACAATCATTTATTACCAGCACTGCTAATTAAGTGTATTGCATATAACTGGGTATAATTAGCATATATGAATCCTTGGAATATTTATTCTTGCAGTGAACATCCCACATTGGTGGGAAAATTAGGCTTACTTTTCTTTCTAATGCAGGCATCTTGTGTAAAACTAGGCTGATTACTTACTGCTAGCCATTTCTCATCCAGGCAGCAAAACCAGCAATATCTTTCTTGACTCAGAAGCTATTGTGAAGTTAAATCTGCCTAAGATTCCTGTGTAAAAAGTGGTCTGAAAAATGAAAAAATATTATTTAGGATACTAAAGCTTGTGGCACGGCACAATGTAAAAATTGATTATTGCTGCTTCATAAACTTTGGGTCACATCCTAAGTAACTAAGTTGTATTGGGAGTTTTGCTACCCAAAATATCTTCAGAACTCATTCATTTTAAAGTTCATTAATGATATTCTAAAACATAAGAGAATATGACATCGTACTTATATGATAAACACATTTTTACATTTTTCCCTCTGTCTTAAAGAATCCATTATAAATTGTCACTCATATCCTAAAAGTGAGCTTCGAAGCTACTTTGCTTTTTTCCTCTTTCTCCAATTAATTCTTTAATTCTGTAGCTTAATTCTGTAGTTAATTCTGTAGTTAATAAAGCAGGAAACAAATACTGACCAAAAATCATCAGGCACTTGCATACTATTGCATGAGCAAAATATAGGTAATTCTGCTAGTTGCAGTATGTTGGAGTTTTTCATTATTAAAGCTGACACAAGTTACTGTGTCAGATTGATAAGGTTTGTCATATAGGAGCTGACATCCATCTAGTCAGGCTTCTTGCTTGTCCTGGTGGCCAATACTCTGTGCTTTAAAACCACATGATCTTCTTGCCTGTCAAGCTGCCAAACTTGCAGTTATTTTATCATCACAGATGAGGAGAGAAACCATGTTTTGGTTACTGCAAGGGGATGCGATACGGGCAGGTAGTACCCTGAGTTTGAGGTCTTGTCTATTTGAAGAAGTTACCAGCAGTTTTCCAGAAATGATTGAGAAATGGTTGGGTTGTGTCCATATATTCCACATATTTCCTGTAGAAAGGGCTCGATTTTGGGACTTACACAATGCATGGGTAGGAGAGAGTCATTTGCTTCAGTTTTCTACCTCTTCGATCCTTTTTCCTGAAAGGTGAAGAGCTGTGATGGCAGAGGAGATGAGGAGGAGAGGAGGAGTCAGAAGATTGCCTGAATGCCATAGCTGATACGTTTACCTGGGAAGTGCCGCCTGCCCAGGGATCAGCTCTGATCCCCCTAAGCATTCTCCCTTTCTCCTTACAGAAGAATCTAAACACCTGTAGATTCAGATATGTACTGATGGGATTAAAATTTCTCAGTAAGCATTAGGCATCTAAAACCTCCTTTTAAAAATCCTTCTCAGCTCATAGCTCTCTCCTGAGGTGATTAAGGAACCTTCTGAATATGGAACCGAGTTTAATCTCTTTCAGCTGCAGCAGGGAGGGACCTGATCTTCCTGTCCCTGCCTAAGGAGGACACAGAGACCTTGGAGCAAGGGCTGCTTAGGGTGGGAGGAGGATTCACCAGTGCGATCCTGAGTGTGTTTTCTGTGCTGTACTGCCCAAGCTGCTGCGCTGTGTGACATACAGTTTGCTGGCTTTAGCGGCGCGGTTTCTGACTTTATTTGCAGATCTGGTTTCTGCCAGAAACCACTAGTTAGTAACAAGTCTAAGTCTGACATGTACTGCAAGACAGATGTTTTGACAGTGCTCATTAGTTTTGCAGTTGAAAGAGTTCCCACCTACCTACTGTCTTTCCCTGCAGTGTTCTTACACCATGGGGAGCTCTTGCCACCTCTGTCTTGGAGCCTCCCGTGAGGGCTGCGTAAGAGGCCGACTGCAGGACAGCGGCTGGTGGAGCTCCTGGAGTGCAGGAAAACATCTTGCTGACTGAAGGATGCCAGCTATAGTTTTTGTTTTCTTCTTCTTCTTCTAAAAAAAAATCTTTTAAAATGGCAGGGGTGGGGAAGGACCTGAAAAGTTCAGGTGAGATGTGTGGTAAATGTCCTGTGGGGAGGGATTTAAGTATGATACTTGTAGCTTATGGCAAGCCACCTGTAAAAACCATGACCCAACACACCTGATTTGTATCAGTCATGTTGTTTTTTTCCTTCTATTATTTGTGTGCATTATTGTGTGTTATTATTGTGTGTTATTTGTGATTCTTGGTCCATTTTTTGTATAAGACAGCGTGCAGGAGTCATTTGTGTTGCAAGGTATTGTGGAATTGGCAGAAAGGGCCCAGGAAATGGAGCTGTTTGGATGTTGCTCATTTCTTCAGCTGAGAACAGGATTTGATTTCCAAGCTTAGTGTTGGTTAGTTGACCAAGTTAGTTGACACATACTTCCTCGATACTTTTTAAACAGAATTTATCTATTGAACTCTTTCAACTTTGTATCTATTCTGCTTGTTTGATTTTGTTAAAACTAATACATATTGGAAACATTTTCCAACAAAATCATCATGTTTTAAAACCATGTCCAGTAGTGTGTGAGAGGCCGTAGTGACATCTGTTTGTTGCTTAAAACTGTCATTGTTAAGAGGGTGCCATGGATGCCATCAGCTATATTTAGGCACAAAATTTAGGCCTCAATCTGGCAGGTAGATGTGGGAAGAGGGAAGACATACATCTGACTCCAGGCCCGTTCTCAGCTCTGACAAAATAAAGTGGGAAGGGAAGAGCTGTCACTCTCCTGTTGAGGCATTTAGCTTTTCTCTTGTAAAGAGCTATCTTTGGAAGACCTAATTGGAACAATGTCCTTATCAGGGAAGATGAGTTTTCCCACTGCATCCTCCACTGCCCAGGAGTTTTCGACCTTCCTGGCAGCAAGCTGAGCTCTGTCCCTGACTCTGGTGCCTTTGCTCAGGCCAAATTAGCAAGCACCAAGAAGAGTAGAGGTGCTGTTTCAGGCACAGGATGTCCTACTCCCCTTGTATGCAAAACACATCTCTCTGCAGTATTTCATGCATTTGCAAATTTGTTGCACAGGTTGTTCCTGCACTTATAATAAGGACATATTCTCTCTGGGTTTGGGGGCTATGAGTTGTTTGGAGCTGTTTTGGTTAACTAGAAACCTAGTATAGCTGCTGTGCCTGTGGTTATCTAGGGAGCAAGCAAGCAAGAGTTGGATCACCATGTTCCTACAGCAGCCTATTGACATTATGCAGCATAATGCAGTATTTAGGTCGCTGCAGGACCTCTGCAGTAGCTGATATTACCATCTGCATAGAAAAATTGCATTTGGTTAGTCTCAAGTCTGCAAAATGAAGAAGGAGCTTTGTTTAGGGTGTTAATCTAGGACTTGGGATATACTAGTCTGCTTTCCTCCTCTGCAAAGGATTTCCCCACTGGCCTTTAACAAATCACTTACTTCCTCCGGTCTTCTGTTGCTTGTCTGTAGAATAAATATGGCATCACCCTGCTGGACTGCAGCTAGGAGAATTAATTCTCTGTGTCTATTAAAAGGGTAACATGGTTTGATTTCAGGAGCCACTGGATCCCTCACAATGTTTTCACGCAATTCAGGAGGCTGGTTTGCCTCTCCTGAGGAAGGCAGGAGGGGAACGGAATGGCCTTGCTGCCGGCCTCCCGTTTCGCCGAGGCTGAGCTAGACACTGCAGAGCAGCCAGGTCACATCTGTGATGTGCGATTGGCCCGTGAGTTGCTGCATGAAGCTGGCAGGAGGCTAGATGTGCCATTTCCTCGCCCTGCTGCCCCTTAGGGTTGTAGACAGAGTTAAAGTTCTGCACACAGCAGTAACAGGGTAGCTTTCTGCCTGATGGTGTTAAAAAGAAAGAAACAGGAAAAAAAAAGCTCACAAAACCAACAGCAACAATGGATTTTAGAGTGCCCTCGCAAAGAATGGTGTGCTTCCTCTTCACTCATTTAAACTGCAGTAATTGCTTGTTGTATCTCTGACCTTGAGCAGGTTTTGAATGTGAAGAAGCCTCCTTGAGAACAGTGTGCTGTACTAAGATACGTGAACACCTTGGAAATGCTCCAGCAATTGCAAGTGACTCATTGCTTTAGCACCGGTGCCGCGGATTATTTGCAAGATGCAGTTTAAGTAACCAGTACCTGCACACTGGCCAAATGTTTTCAGAGAGCAGAGGAGCCCGTTCAGCCTAATCGAATGTGGCTGGATGCGGCGCAGAGAGAAGCCAAGCACCTCCCTGCTGCTAGTGAGTGGGGCATTGGGATGGTCTGCTCACACTGGGCTAAGGCATTTGGTCTGTCTGAGCGCTGCCTCCTCACAGCTGTGATGTGGTGCGTAGCCCGGCAGTGATGGATTCAAGAGAATAATCAAATGCTACATGATATGGCAGATAGCTACTCGGTAGAAAAGCCCCCTGCTTCCCTACAGGAATCCTGCTCCCTCACATCAGGCAAAGATGGTGTTTGTGCGATGTCTGAGGAGTTGTAACATCTGTGAAGTAGCTTGAATCAGCTAACAGGGATTCACTGCAGCATCCTGTGCCTCTGCTTTATGTTTTCGGGCCTGCATGCTGCACCAACAGGAGGCAACCAGCCCTACATGATCAGCTCTGCACTCCTTACCCGTGAACCAGGGACTCTTAGAAGCAAGAAGCTTTAGCCACAAGGTTAAAAGGATCTTCTTTTAATCACCTCAGTGCCTGAAAAATGTTGGAAGTTTGGGTGCAGGTGATACAAGAGCAAAGAAAGCAAACAAAAGAAAAACAGGTGATGCTGTTGTAATTCATATTTTCAGCAAATTCAGTTCCAGGCGGCATGTGCTAAGGGCAGCTGGCTCACACGATGGGTGATGATACACAACCATATTTGAGGTGCTTTATGAAAAATTGCATGATGGACTAAAGTAACAGCTTTCCAACTTAAAATATACCCAGGATGATTTTGAAGAATTTTAGCTGGCCCCATGGATCTCCACATGGTGGAGCAGAGTATTTGCTGAAAATTGACTTAGCAGAGAGCCTTTCCATGCAAACAAAGCTTGAGATGCACCAAGTGATGCTCCCAGCAAGCACTCACATCTGCCCTGGGACTGCGGGTCGGTATCAGATCCAAGTGGCAAGGGAGCCAGGGCACCCTCCATTTTAAGACAGCTTTCGGAGTCCAAGAGGATTAAAAATGATCTTTATAGGCATTGCCATATGCTCTTCGACTGCATTTTCCAGAACTTTCTAGCACTGAAGAGCAAAAACTGGATCTTTGTACAACAACAGTGCCAAGCCCTTGGAGTGAGGCCGGTGCACTGGAGGCTGAGCTGTGGGTAGCTACATCCCTGCCTCCTTCTGCTCCCAGGGTCCACATCCAGCTGGGAGAGGATGCCACTAGGGCACCGTGGTGGCCCAGGTACACCTGCTCTTGAGCTACGCTTTGATAAGGACTTCTGGAGAAAACCTGGGATATGCAGAAGGGTGCACGGAAGATAGGTGACAAATTCTGAGCACTTGTGGAAAAGAAAGTTTATTACATAGTGAGAGATGATCCTAAAAGCACGTCGTTTCATTGAGATGTCATTGCATGAAAACCTGAGAGCGCTTTCCCCTTATGTGAAACATGGACACTATTGCCAAAATTCAGCTTTCAGTGTCTACAGCTGCTTGTGTAATTGCCTGCTTTGCCTTTCTGAGGACTGTAATGTCTCTTAGATTAAAATAAAAAAAAAATCAGAAGAGGTTCTCCTGTTTGCTGTATGTGCAAACACTTTTATTTTCTCTGAGGTCTCTCTCGAATTCTTCAGCTAAGTCACTGTCTGATATGCACACCCAGAGACAGCAGGTTGGCCTGACTCCTGCTTACAGAGATTCAGAGCAGTAAAATGGGCTTTACCTGCTGTTGCCATTGTTGGAGCTTAGATCCGTGTCTAACATATAATTTTGGATAATAGTGCCTTCTTGCTTTCTCTGATGAGAATTTCCATGAAATGAGTGTTTCCAGTATATTGAAACACCCTCGCTGAAGTGTATGGTTTTGTTTCTATATGTACTTAACTGCTCAAATGCTGCCACAGTCTTCAGTTGCTAAGGAATTAGATTCCTTTAGTGGATATATATTTTTCATGTCTCAGCTTATGCGTCTGATGTAAGATCATCTGTCTTCTCGTGTGAACACAGTTAAGTGAGTTGCGGGACTAGTAATTCCTGCAGACTTGTTGTTTTATGAAGGCGTGAGAAAGAGCAGGAAGAAGAGGAGAGCTCTCATGAAGGGAGAGAGTAAATTTTGATTTTGCTTGCTTAATTCTGAACAGCTAAGCAAATCCGTGCACTGGAGTCAAGCACAGTCATTGTCATAAAATAAAAACTTCACAGCAGCTATTGAAGTGTCCACTGTTATTTATTTCATCTCGCATGCATAAAACCAGAACAGTGCAGTGCCAGAGCAGAGCACCACATCACCTGCCAGTGGTCCAGGGCGGTCTGAAACCCGCCACGATTTCAGAAGCATCTCTGACCTCGCCAGGTCTGCAGTCTCTTCAGATTTCAGCAAAGGGAGAGCACAGCATGCTGTTTAGAGCCTCTGTTTCTGGTCAGGTTGATGGCATTTTATATGCTTTCACTTAAAATAGTTTTGCACTTTGTGCAAAATATGAATCTAGAAAATGAGTAACATAAAGCAGCACAGCTTCAGTAGAAGAGAGTGAATGTGCCATTTCCATGCCCATTCCCAGCCAGGGTATGACATGGGCCTGGGGGCTGTGAGACCTTAGTTCAAATCCTTGCTTTTTAAAACTGGGGGACATCCTTCAGTCCTTCCAATTGGAGCTGTTTCACTCATTTGGAAACATACTGGTGAAGAAGAGGAAGATGGAGACTGGCGCTGTAGCCTAGGCACTCTTTCTCTGTGCCGGTACCTGCGGAACTGTTGTGAATCCAAAGTGGAACAGCAAGGGAGTCTGAGAGCAGCTCTGCCTAGAGTAACCTTTGTATTTTGGCCAAGAAACTGGCAGTTAGATGGCACTTGCCACAGCACACAGGTTGTGGAAGGGAAAGAAAAGGAGAGAGGGCTCAACCCTCGGTGTGTTTCTGTGCAACTCCGAGTTTCAGCTGAGTTTGTGTGTTGGCTGAGCAGCCCCAGCTCATAAGGTGGTGACTGGAGCATGCTCCTGAGAAGGGGTGTTCAAATCCTTTTGGCAGAGAAGAAAATTTAATTTGCTTTCTATCGTCCATGTGAGCATCAACTACTTGAACAAAGGGAGAAAACATCAGGGCTACACAGTCCAAGAGTCTGACACAAGCATGTTTTTTTCTAAACACAGTGTTTTAACAAAAGTGGTTGCAAATTCAGTCTGACTTTATAATGACTGAAATGGCATTTGAGAATGAATAAACCGTAGCGAATCTGTATCTGTTCATATGCAAGAGGGAAAGGTGAGATATAAAGGAAAGCCGTGCCAAAGGCTGATTTTAGGCACTCAAATCATCCATCGGGTGCCATCAAGAATCCCTGATGGTGCCAGCAATTTTGGAATCTGCAGTTACAGCCGCTCATCATAATAAAGGTAGGCATGTAGTTGCAATATTCAGACTTAATTTTATCATTTTTTAAATACACATGATCATAAATATTTTAAAACTAGTATTTCAGTCCACTTGTCAGGAAACAATATGCTTATGCCAAATTATCCTGTTTTCTCCTCTTCTAGACAGACTGTTTTCCTCAGTAAAAATTCAGAATATTTAAGTTAGCTGTGTTTGAAACATGAGTCTTTCAGCAAATGATATTCAGGCTGTCTTGATCTGGAACTTTTAACAGTGAGCCTTTATCAGTCACAACAAAAAGGGACATCTTGCACAATTAACATTTCTGGCTGCTCATAAATTCTTGTATGACTGACATGTCACTTGTATGACTTTCGCCATATGTATTGGGCCTGTGATGTCATCCCATAAAATATGCCATTTGGCCTCATTGAATAATGCCATTTTTCTGTATCCATGTGTCTATGGAAACAGAAAAGCCAGTATCACCTTCAGCATTCTTGCTATGTAAATAATCAGCAGTAGTGATGACATGGATCGTGTTTGGAGAATTGATGAATTGCAGTAAAGTGCAGTAAATTGAGAGCCATGAATGAAACACATGGATAGAGCAGAAAGCACCTATTCAGTGTTTGAATCTGCACTCTTTGCCGTGGGACCTTGCAGTCTCTCTTTACAGAATAAAAATACACTAAACAAATTCAAGGATTGCAGCTCTGAAAGATTCTCCGAGAAGCTGCTTGAAGAGATCTGTCAAATCTTGGTTATTTTAGTTAGCTCACCTGTGGATTTGGCAGACGGGAGACAGCTATCGGTTTTGACACTAGCAGAGAAAGATTTAGGCACATCACTTACTGCAGCTGGGACCGGACTGCAGCAAACTGTCATAGAGACCTGCTCCTGGGAACTGCTAGTTACAAAGAGTTTGCTGTAACTAGAAGATCTGAGACTACTTGCTACAGTCAGCTGGGCTCTTTCCCTTCAAGGTTCACAGCCCCTGGCTCTTCGGGCTAAAGAGACCTGACGACAGCTTCTTTGGAAGCAGTGGGCAATGTACTTCTAATTGCTGATCTCCGTCACTCATTAACATTTTGTTTCCTTCTCCTTCAGTTATTAACATTTTGTTTCCTTCTCATTTAATGCCATCCAAACAGGCAAAGAACAGAGCAGTTGATGGGAACTGAGCAGTTGGGTGGGCACAGCTGTGCTGTCGCACTGGGCTAGCTAGTCTAGTAGATTTATCTTCTTTTTATGGGGAGCTGCAGGTTAGTTTGTTTCTCTAAAACATTATTGCTCAATTTTTAAGCTTGTTAACTCAGAGATACATAAGGAAGAGTTCTTGCAATCTTAGGCAATTTATGTCAGAAACTTGCAGCTGGGCTTAATGTAATTCTCAGTTTATCATTTCAGAAGCAGCACAAGCCTTATGCATTAGGGACACTGAACATTGCATTTGTATGGATGGGTTTATGAGTGGGATTTCAAAAGTTGCTGAGTGACTTGAAAGCTCCTGGGACTAATGTTACTTGATTGATTTAAATACATTGAAAAATACATTTATACCCTTTTAGAAAGTAAAATACCTGTCACTCAGTATAAGTCTAATAAAAAGAGAGCAGACGAATGAAAGCATGAGAAAAAAAGAGGTATAAAAAAATGCACTGGCTAAAAAGATATTATCTAATGGTAAGATAGACTGATTAAAGTGTTATCACTGAAAACAAACTCTGTAATTTAAGTCTATTTATTATCTGTGTACATCATTGCTTTCTGAAGCTCCACAACATCCACATGAATTTCAGAGGTCAAGTCAAATTGTGTCTCAGTTATAGAGAGGGAGAAAAATGCCAAGAGACGTGAACTCACAAATTTCCTGTTTCCTTGCAAGAACCACTTGGCAAATGGCCAAAGTCACAGGCAGCATGGGGAAGCAGGTTCTGAAACTGCATTTGTACTCTTTACATGTTGCTGTATGTGAGATTTTGTGCAGCTGTAATTTAGGTGGCAGAGAGGTAAGTGAGCAGTAGGAGAGCTCCTGCCTTGGGCTCTGCTTAAAGCAGTTCTTGTGGCATAGCTGTCTGCCCCAGAATGAAGGTGGTAGGTTAGTCTGGAATAAGAGATATGGCTACGTGAGCTGTTTATATGTCTGGTTTGTGTACACAGTTTAAAAAAAAAAGCATCTAAAATGCTAAAAGGCAAAGAAATAAAAGCAGAAAAAAAAAAAAAAGGAAATACTGTTTTAAAGGGGTTGCTGCTAGAAACTCCTGACTCCTGTCAGGCATAAAGCAGAAACATTATTTATTCCTCATCTGTTATAAACAAGATGTTCCTACAGAGATTTTGGATTTTGAAGGACGTTTTTATTCTCAACTGGTATAACATACCTTCACTCCCCCAAATCCTTACCCGCACTTTAAATATTCGCTTGTAACATCTACTTTTCATCTCAGAAATAATACAGAGATAGAGAATTGTTAGCAAGGATATATTTCTGCAGCTTTTCTTATTGTCACTTTCTTTTCATAAGCTAGAGAAGGAAGTCAGTAATGGAGATGTAGTGTGCAATGATTACAAATGTCTGTCCAAACTATTGACCAATGTCTGACATTTTAATTATGTCACTATCTAACTTTACCAATGATGTTATTTTAGAGTCTATTTGGGGGAAAAGATACCTCTAGGTCACTAGAAACTTGTTAAAGAGCCAGTAAACCTAGTTGTACTAGGTTTATCCATTATTTCTGGGCATACAATGTTATCTTATTTTCAGCAGTCTCTTTGTAAGATCATTTTCCTATTCCTTTTCTCTAGGCACTAGCATAGCCTGTAAAGCTGAATTAGAATGAGGAGTTTTACATTGGGGATTGGAGTCATGAGCGGTGCAGAGCTTCTAAATAAATAATAGTGACATGATTAAACAGGAATATTCAAGTCAGGATTTCTAGAATTTGTAATTAGGCTACAACATTCGGCATATTGAAGAGCTTCAATACAATTGGAGCTGACAGTGTTCGTGTTAGTAGGATATTGTTCTGTATGGACTAAAAACTTTGTCGCTTCTATTCATGTGGATAGTCATTAAATTGTGGATTTGTGTTTCTTCCAAAAACTGGTGTATTAATGATCTGGTAGTGCACAGAAGTACATGGCGCTCTGTCTACAGAGCAGCGTTGACCCTCGCAGAGCAGCTCTTGACCTATGTGTGTGCCAGGTATTTCCGAGGTTTCCTGACACCACCACTCCTTCAGAGCCCCACTTCCACATCTCAGTTGTTTGTTTCCGGCTTAGTACTCAAAAAGAAGAAATGTTTGGGAGTACCCTGGGAGGATGTGGCATTACCTGGAGAGAAGTCTGTTCCTGTGCAGAAGCAGGTACCATCTGGTAAACAAATCCTTCTGCTGTAGATAGTAAGTCTGGAGAAAATCCTTTGACATCTGCAGCATTACTGCAGACTTGTGCTTTTGCATGTGGTCCTCAGTGCCACATGCAGATCATCTGTTGAAACCCGGGTCAAAGGCAAACACTGAACCACAAACCAAGGAAACTGCATCAGCATTTTAACAGTGTTTGTATTTGGAGGCTGGTGCCTTCAAACTTGAAGTGTGTGATGGAGCCTGCTCTCCTGCCTGACGAGGATGTGACCTGTCAGCCTTCCCAGGCGCACTCCTTTTACAGCCCGGAGATGCAACTCTGGCAAGTGTTTAATCCGGGAATTTCTATGGTAACAGATGATGGAAGTGAAATCCACCATAGATTTCACATTTCACTGCGAGGATTCATTAGCCTGCACAGTCATTCCTATATTTTATGAGAAGGTAGGACCAATTCCCACCTGTCTGACAAGCCATCACATGTAATTGCAAAAGACACAAAGTGTCATTTCTCCACCATTTTTCTTGAGAGGAGTTAATATATATATTGCTGTAGTAATTCTTCACCATAATATACTATGTTGATGGCATGTAGCTTTAGTTTCTTTAAGATCAGAGTCACAAGCCTTGTCTCTCTCGCTCTCTCTTTTCTTCTTGGGCTTGCTTCTTAAAAAAAAAAAAAAAAAACACTCCAATTTTCATCGGACTAACATCAGCCTGAAGATATTTTCATCAGCTCTTGGCAGATGCTAGATGGGCTGCGTGCTAATAAATGCCTTTTTCCTGATTGTTTTCCCCATGCTTACGTCCGTTTTCCGTGAGCATGGTATGAAGTAATTTTAAGCTTTTAATTGTTTATGATATCTGGCGCTTCCAGACTGTGTGAATGTTTCTGTGTCCGTGAAAGAGAATTATTAAGCACCAGCAAAAATGCGGCCATGCTCCTTGCTGTTAATACTGAGGAAGACCTGCCAAATCTTGCAGTGTTTGCGCGTGCTGTAGAGGTGAAAAGAAGGGACGCTTGGGGAGCTAATAATAGCAGCAGCTTTGTGGCAAGGAGCCTCATTATTGTAACTCCAGGATGAGAGGCTGGTTTAAAACAAGCGCAATCTGTATTTCTGTCTATTCCTGGGAGTCTTGGATAGTTCCTATAAATTGAAATTGAAAAGAAATTGGGATATTTTTGTGTATGACTGATTCTTTCTGCTTCAGATTCAGGCAGGTTTTTTTTTTTTTTTTTAGTGTTTGACAGGATATGGTTTTCAATGTATTCATAATTTGTTTTAAATGGAGCGTCCCCTGATCTTTAAGATTGTGTTGTGCAGCGTTGGCACTGTGGCTGCAGTTTCGGCTGGATAACGCCTGGATGGGAGTTGCGTCCATGTCACTTCTGCCCCTGCTTTGGGCTGTGCCCTGCTTGGCATTGTGCATATCTTTTGGGGAAGGGTGTTAGAGAGTGTGGCTGGCTCTCGTTCTGCAGACAGCACCGGCCTGTTCGCTTTGTGGATGGCCAACAGCTCAGACGCCGTGAAACCCTCAGCGAGCAGCCCGCTACAGTAGCACCAGTGGAGCGCCGGAATCCCCCCGCGCTCCGAGCAGGGCTCCCGGTCGTATCAAAACACTTGGCTGTTTCCAGTTGTTTTATTCAAAGCTGGGCACGTTGCAAAGCTGCGTCGAAGCGGCCCTGCGCAGCACGAATGCCTTTGCGAACACCGCCTCCTTCCGCAGGCAAGTGAAGGGGCAGAGTAAAGCTCCTCGGCTGAAGCAGGTGAATAGTCGTCCCAGATGTTAAAGGTTCAGATTTACCAGCCTTCGTTATATTTTCTTCCGATTTTTTTTTCACTTTTTTTTTGTCTTAACCTCAGTGGGAATGTTTCCTCAGGAGCGAATAAGGCAGCAGCTCCAGATTTGGCCTGTGTAATTATTTATTGTGGGAAAACATACTAAGTGGGCGCAGTGACTAGGCCGAACTGAGGATCCCTAGGTTTTCAGGAACGGTCTGAAGATGCTCCCGTCGTTCGATGTCCTGGAGCACAATCCTTCGGAAGCGCACGGGTGTGCACGGCTTGACTCGTTCTGCGGTCGCGTGGGAAGTGAAGAGTGAACGGGATCTTTGCAGCACTGCAGCCATGAGATTGAGCCATTCACCTTAAAACCTTAAAGTGTGCTGCTGATTTGCTATTTTCTGTCGAGTGGGAGAACTATAAGGGATTGCTCCAAGTACATCAGTGGAAGAGATAAGCTGCTCAAATTTCATAGTTTTCAAGGACTTTGGAAGGGCAGATTTTTGGTCTCTCTTATATTAGATAATTACGTTGATGAAGGAGAGAGAGACCAGACTAGGGTAGTATAGCAGTTCTGACTCTTTGTTTTTTAATATCTGTAAAACATCAGAGCACCGGCTAAATGGAAGACTAGAATGCAAATGCATGTTATCTAATTCTCAGTTACAAACTTCCTCATTTCTATTTAATTTTTTTAGGGGTTGTTTCTAACACACTGCATTAGAACAGCATGTGAAATTATTGTGATCTCATGGATAAATAACAGGTTAACAAACAAAGAACAAAACATGGTCCATTTTCTCACTGTTCTGTAAGGCTGTCCTTTGATGTACATGTACAGGCAGTCAACATATTCATAAATGATCTGAAAAGAGGATGAACAGGAGGCAGAAGTGTTTGCAGGCAGTGCTATTTTATTTAGAGTACCAAAGAGGAGGGCCAACGGCATAGAATTAAGTGGCTATTAAATGACTTGGTGATAAAAGGGCTGGTAAATTCAATATACATAGAGGTAAAAAGGTGTCCTGCGGGAGGGGAGGAGAAATCCATCATCACATGTGGAGCGGTGAACTCAAGGCACATTCTGCTGCAAAACTGAAGAATAAAGACATTTTTCTCCTCCACAGTGATGTTTCTGGAATGAAGGCTGCGCTCGCTACCAGGACAGCTCACTACACTCTGCTACCAGGACAACCATTTTTTATCTGAAGACGAAACACTCAGCACACCCTCTTCTAAAAGATGTGAGCTAGCTGTAATAAGATTCCCTTTGGGAATCCCATTCAGGGCAATCTTATTGCCTGTCTTACACTGCACATCCCATTGCGGTTGTTTTTTCTGGCCTTATGGTAAAGGAATCAATGAAAGCCATGCTACTGGAGAATGCCCATGCTGAGTTGTTTAAATGGTCTTTGGTGCTGAGCAAAATAAATTCAAGTAACATTGATAGGCACTCCACATTTGAAAAACAAATAGATATTTCTCATATTCATATATGTCCACCCAGGTTTTTAAATATTTTGCAGAGAAATCTTGGCCCTAATCTCTGAAAGCTGTGTATTGTTTCTACAAATGCAGCTTGAGAACAGTTTCAGGATTTAAAAAGAGGCAGAATCCTTCCCCAAAATTTGCTAAAGACTGTGGCTCCTCCCCAGCTGGTTAGTACCAAGGAAGGGATGTGGGGTGTAACGTGTCTTTCTAGGTGTCCCTGCTTGAGCAGGGCGGGTTGGACCAGGTGATCTCTAGAGGTCCCTTCCAACCTCAACCATTCTGTGATTCTGTGATTCCTTTGGACACCTCTGGCACCTTGGACACCAGAGGCGTGTGGCCCAGGGACCTGCCGTCGTGGCTCAGTGGGACATATCAGTGCAGGAGTGCAACAGGACAAGTGCCTTTCTCCACTTCTGTAACTGCGTTGTCGAATATTGAATTTGTTACTGAGGCACTGTAATGGGGACACTACAGTCAAATCCTTATGAGTTGGTTGCAGTGATCTGTGCCTAACAGAGCTATTTTTCAAGCTGTTGCAAATCTAGGCTGAAACCCCACAATACTCATCTTTCTGACAGCTTGGAAAGGTTTCCAGTGAAGCTACCTGGCCTAGGATCTCTCTAATGAAAATGGAGCTATGAAACTAGATTTGAGAATAGGTGTGTGATGTATATACTTCTAGGCCTGGTTTGGGGCATTTTTTCTTGTTATTCCATCTCAGTTCAGTATTTTATCTCCTCCACTTCATCACTATTTCAATTTCCACATATTGGTAAAATGCTCCCACTAGATTTTCTCCGGTGTGCTCAGCTCCTCAAGAAGATGATAATATGGAGAACTACCTAGCTTTGAAAGCAGAGGTGCCCTGTATTTGCCCTAGTTGGAGCGTTTTAGGTGCT
The DNA here is from genome assembly GCA_013398735.1 of Nothocercus julius. Taxonomy (NCBI): domain Eukaryota; kingdom Metazoa; phylum Chordata; class Aves; order Tinamiformes; family Tinamidae; genus Nothocercus; species Nothocercus julius. The sequence continues at coordinate 4,306,413 of VZSV01000012.1, forward strand.
AGGAGGGGTACAAAATAAGCACTATCCCTTCTCGGACAAAAGTGAATGCTTGGAATGAAAAATAAGCAATAAAAAGGAGCAATAAAAAAGAAGTGAGCTAAAAACTGTCTTAGCATCTTTGCCATTATATTTTGGCTTTTAACGATGGTTAAGATCGCTGTTTGTAGCTCTGCCAAATTCCACATGAAAATTGCCATATATGCAAGAGGAAGGCTCGGACTGCTTTTGCTTTTAACAAATGAAACCCACTTTCTCTTCCCTTCTCCTCTTACTGTTTGTGGATGCAGAGGTACATACACCAGCGTAACAAACGTTTTCTGAATGCCTGGGATGTGCAGAAGCTATTTAACCACTTTAAAATTGCTTTTTCCTCAAGAACGGTAGGAAAAGGGTCCATCTAAAACAAGCTGTTCATACTTCTTTATTTGTAAGGGTTGGCATTTAATCTTAAAAAAATCTTTAAAAAACACAGCAACAGAAATCTAGAATGCAGTTATGTAAAGTCTTTACAATTACTGCTGAGGTTTGCATAGTTATAAAACTTCTGCTTGACGCGTAGCTTTGGAGCTGTTTTGAGAAAATACGGCATTGAGGAGCTTGCCAGCGAGGGCTAGCGCCGGCTTTGGCTGGTCTCCCGAAGGCCACGCTGCTGCTGGCAGGTATTTATCCAGTGTCTGATGAGGCAGTTACAAGGAGCCCATCCAGGATTTGGAGGCAGTGTGCCCGGTTAACGCGTGGAGACTCAGTTTGCACTGCGTGGGTGCAGCTCGCCATAGAGATGTATGTGGTGTAAGGTGGCGAACAGGATGGGGTACCCAGGGGCTGCGTTTTTGCATTCGTGCCCGGGATTGCTGCGGTGCTGCAGGTGCCCTGCAGCTGGTGTAAGGCTTCCTATGGAAAAAGGAAGTGAGGGGTCTGGATAGCGCGGTATCGCTTAGCCAGGATGACGGCCATGGCTCGAGCAGTCCCTGCCGCCACGTGTGGCTGCTCCTGCTGCGCTCCCGTCTCCCGAGGGCCAAGGAGAGGGTTTGCACGGGGCGCCACACGGCTCCTGCACAGCCACACGGGCTCAGCTTGAACAGGGCTCAGCTGGGCAGCACAACAGAAAGCGGCGGGGGTCCTGGGGACCCGAGCGCGGCTGCCCGCGGGCCCCTCGGTGGCCGCCGCAGAGATTGGCTTCAGGTGTACTCAAGCAGGAGCCTGGGCTCCCTGCAGCACAAGAAGCAGCAGCCAGGACAAGCACGGGCTGCGCTGGCCTCTTGCTAATGTGCCCCTGCCCGGGCTCGCGCCGCCGCCGCCGCCGCCGCCTCGTGGGCCTGTCGGGCAGCCTGCCCTGGATGTGGCAGAGCCACGTGCAGCGGCAGCGCCCCGTCCTTGGGCGGGCGGGCCG
>VZSV01000012.1:4308064-4375385 GCA_013398735.1 Nothocercus julius
GGCAGCGCGCCGGGCCCGCTGCCCGTGCCCGGGAAGCTCCCAGCCCGGAGCCCTCCGTTGAGTCGCCCTTCCCAGCGGGTGAGCGCTGCGCTTCGGCTTCTAAGGAATGCGGGCCTGGGTCCGCTTTGTACCCATGCCATGGCAGGCTGAGGGTCCTAGAAAAAAGCAGTCCTTGCAAGTACTCTGTTTTGTTGAATCCTGGTCTTATATTTAGCTTCCTGTTTGCAGCTTGGAGACAAAATAGCCCTCCTGCTAATTTTATTCTTTTATGTCTAGGAAACACTGCCAACTCTGACAACTTCTTCTTTCCAAAGACCCAGCATTAAGATATATTTTTCTCCACTTTACAATGGCAAAAATATCAAGAAGCGTTGAAGTCATGAGAGAGACTCATTTTGTGCGTGCTAGTGAAGCAGTGCTTATTATGGGTATTTTAATTTAAATTTCTCTGCAATAGAGGAATGAGTTTATTTACACATTTTCTAATCATTGTTTGACTGTGCAAGTTATTTTCTGCACTGGAATATAGGGATTTAGAGTTTTCCCAAAGGCAGCTAATTAGGGAACCTCTCATTTACAAAGCGTGACATTATTAAAGCTACTGTAGTGATCAGCCCATTGACTGTGAGAGCCCATTTCCCACTGGTCTGGGATTCACCTGAGCTTTACCTCATCCCTACACTGTAAGTTGCCTCCAGAAGGGAGCCTGGGAGAGAGAGGAGGGCAAAAAGCGCTTTGCAACCTCTGCTGCTGGGAGAGCGCAGAGCAATCTCGGCAGGACAGAGCCCTCAGCGGCGCGCTGCACCAAAATAGACGGAGAGAGACGCAGAGACGGCTCCAAGACATGGGGGTGGTTCTTTAGGCTAGTAGGAAACTGTTGCTAAATCATAGACTCAGGAAAGCAAATGTAAGACACAAAATCGAACAAGTAACTTCTGGGGATCATTACATTTCCAAAGTCACTGCCATGGTGACCCTTCAGAACTGGAAAGATCCTAAAGATCCCTTTTTTTTTTTTTTTTTTTTGGTACTATAAAACAGATGATGGTCTTAAGGAAATAAACCACATTCCACACAAATAAGACTTTCGAAAGCTGCAATAACGTCACCGTAATGAGCGTAACTACTGCCATGGTCAGTTCAGTTATTTCAGAGAGTACTTTCTCTACAGCCTTTGCCTCCTAAGGACTGTGCCGCTAACCACGGTGTGAAATATGTTTCCTCTCTGTAGATTGTATTCCGGAAGATCAGCGATGTGAAACGTGAAGAAGAGGAGCGAATGAAAAGGAAGAACGAAGCACCCCTGATCTTACCCCCAGATCACCCGGTCCGCCGGCTCTTCCAGAGGTTCAGGCAGCAGAAGGAGGCCCGGCTGGCGGCAGAGCGAGGGCGAGACCCGGATGACGTGGACGTGGAGAAGGGCAGCGTGCTGGGCGAGCACTCCTCGGCGCGCGCCGTGGTCAAGGCCAGCATCGTCACCGTGCGGGAGAGCCCGGCCACGCCGGTGCCCTTCCAGCCGGCCTCCGCGTCTGCTGCCTCCGATCAGGCCAAGCTGCAGGCGCCGACCTCGGACTACGCTGGGTGCAAAGCGCCGGGCGATTACCCACGGCGAAAGGGCTGGGCCAAGTTCAGAGATGCCTGTGCGAAAGGTGAGGACTGGAACAAAGTCTCTAAAGCAGAGTCCATGGAGACTTTACCGGAGAGAACTAAAGCTTCGGGAGAAGCTACCCTGAAGAAGACGGACTCGTGTGACAGTGGCATTACAAAAAGTGACTTGCGCTTGGATAACGCCGGCGAGACGAGAAGCCCGCAGGACCGCAGTCCCGTCCTCACGGAGGTCAAGCACTCCTTCTACCCCATCCCAGAACAGACTCTTCAGGCTACCATGCTAGAAGTGAAACACGAGCTCAAAGAGGACATCAAGGCTTTAAACACAAAAATGACCAATATAGAAAAACAGCTTGCTGAGATACTTAGGATATTAACCTCAAGAAGAAGCTCCCAGTCACCACAGGAGTTGTTTGAAATATCGAGGCCCCAGTCTCCAGAATCAGAAAAAGACATGTTTGGAGCTAGCTGAGGTGTTTCTTTTTAAAAACAAACAAGCAAACAAACATCCCCTCCCCCCAACATTTTAATTTTAAGATTTCTTGATGAAAAGCAGTGAGGGACCAGTTCACTAAGCATGTTCCCTGTGTCTAGAAAGGTACGGTAACAGGCATTGCAACCTCATGTCAAGATGGCAGCTGACTCTGACGCCTTTTTGACAGCAAGGGTACAGTTTATAAAGTTTTTCTTTTCTCCATCCATCCATATCCCCCCTGCTCCCCCGCTTCCCTCAGGATGTTGGAATAGGAGCTCTGAACACAGCAGCCAGCCCAGGGAGGCCAGGCCACCTCCGAGGCTTTTGGAGCATGCCTTATGTAGTTAGCTCAGTTTTTGCCTATATGATAAGGACTTGCCAGGGTGCTTGTGTTTTCAGCTTTTATTTATTTTTTTTCCTGCTGCTGCTGTCACTGTCTCAGTCACCTGTACAGCATGTAAAATGTCACAGTATATTTTCATATATCTGTAATAACGGGAAGAGGAGTGGGAGGTGTGTATCACATTTCAGCAGACCGTGTGCTACGCGACATCAAAGTTATTTTGGGTAGTCAAAGGAGGGCGAAAAAGGTGGGGAAAAATGTACGTTTTATTTATAAATTAACATATTGCTAAGCTGGTTGCATTTAACAGTATCCTTGCGAATAGTCACAGTATTTCAGGTTTGTTAATAAATGGGATCTCCCAGGTTCTCATTTGCTGGGCAAGGATGTTGGTTTTCAAAAGCTCAGGGTCTCTCTCTGATGTCTCTGAGTTTCCTTTGTCCTTAACTCTAGGAGCTGGAGGACGAAGGTTTGGATGCGCCGAGTCCCTGAGCACAGCCCGCTGCAGCACGTGTTGTGCCACATCCGGGTCATTAACCAGCTCTGCACATTTAAAAATATATTGTGGCATTTGTGTCCTGTTGTCACCACAAATCTGCACGATTAATTCTAGTTCAATTATTTTTCAGAAGTTTGTGTTTCGATAATGCTCGTTGCAGCCAAAGGCTTTCACAGAACTTTTAATGGTTTTAGGTTCTGGCATTTTCTGTACATCCGAATGTCTTGTTCCTGATCTATGCTAGCTAAAAAGCAAAGGGGTAATAGGGGCAGAAACACAGTGCTTACTGTATGCAAGTACGACTGTAGCAGGGATACAAAAAGATCTGCTTCTTAAAGAAGGAGATGTTTGCAAAACTTATATTTTCATACTTTTTTTTGAGGAAGCGTCAAGCACTTTATCAAAACTAGTATTTATTATTCACTAGGTAGGGTAGCATAAACGGTATTGTGGCTTCCGAGCAAAGCTGTACGCTCACAGCAAGTTCTCCCCGCTGCTGCAGTGGAGAGAGTTCTGGGCTGAGCAGCCGGTCAGACGTGAGGAGCCTCATGCAGCGCTTTCCGGGTGCTCAGTCTCAGCGGCACTAGGTCGTTCCAGGGAGCGGGAGTAGTTAACTCCCGTCCTTCTTCCGTGGTACCAGCTCATTTACAAAGAACACAAGATTTTGAAGACCTCGTGCTAAGAAAGGAGGAGGCAGGGCGGGCAGCGACACCGGCTCAGGCCTTGAAAGGAGGGAGTCTGCGCAGTCCTGGGGCAGCTGCCCTGCCTGCAGGATCAGGATCCCCAGTGGCAGGGGCGGCTGGGTCGGGAGCGACGTCTTTTGCACCCTGGCTGGAGGAGGAGGTGCCGCAGCCTGTGGTTTTTAGATAGTGGTTGAATTTTGCCTGAGAAACAGGCTTTTTTTTTCCCCACAAGAAAAGGCACTAGGGATTGGACTTGCTCTGAAACCCAGGTGCCATTTCTTAAATTTATTCGTCATTAGCTTTTCCCAGTGCTAACTTGTGTCTTTTAAAGTTATGTACCAAAGTCAGACAGTGCTGAGAAAAGCTCTTTTTGACCAGTGTAATGCTGTCCGTTTGGTGTTTAAATCACTGTAGATGACAACACTTAACTCTAATAGTTGTGCCATGATTACCAGAAGAAATCCATACACCCGTGATTTAAGTTAGAAACTATTAAATTATTTTTCCCTCTAGTCTCCTCAGTCAGTAAATTCACTGAGTAATAAAATTATGCCTAAGGACACCACATATCTATTAATATTTAAGGATTTATAATTAATACCCCAAAATTCCAGTAAGGTTTTAGAAACTGACTTGGAGCCAGTTTTATAACCCAAGCAAATTGCTCCTCTGTGTATTTTCCAACACTGGCTTTTCCAGGTAAAATTTCTGAAAGACAGAAAGTCTTGGCTGAACTCGGCAGGCACTTTCAGAAAGGGTCACCCATCCAGGGAAATTAGGTTATTCCAGGTGGCTGAGGAGGAAGTGTTGTGACCCCCCAGGCAAGTGTCCAGTTTGTCAAGTCCTGCAGTGCAGCCATAGAACCGAATGTGCAGTTGCAGGTTATCTCGCCCCTTCTTGGCCATACTGAGTTTGTGTTTTTCAGCTGTGTTTTTAATATGCCCTCAGGGATATGTTAACGGCTATTTTGACGCTGCTGATGGCAAAATTCGGGAGTCATGGCAATTCGGGAGTCATGGCAAGGTTGACGCTACGAGCCCCATCATTAGCTACGCTACCACTCACAGTACCGTGAGGCAAGGAGCCCAGTTCTGGGAAGCGTCTGTGGAGCTGGGAAGCCCCAGGCTGTATGCACTGGGTGCGTGCAACGGGGGATCCATTTTAAGGCCATTACAAGGCTTTTACAAGAGCCTATAAAGCCATTTCTAATCCATTGGTAGAGCCATCACGGATTGTGGAATTATGGTCAAAATTTTGGGTGCCTGAAGATAAAGGCCAAAGCCTTTTGTCACAACCAGAGATGCTCTGCTCTTTCCAGTGACACCTCAGAGTCTCTGCGGACGCAGCCAACATCATTCAGGCTTGCACAGACATGGAGGTCAGACCCATTTTACTGAGATTTTATTAACCTTTTATAGCCTGGCAGATACTTAAACTAGTTGTAGGAGACTGCATCATCCCGCAGTAACCCCTATATGTTGCAAGAGAACTTGGGAACCAAGTGTTTTATGCAGGATGGTGTTCAGTCTTTTGATTCCCTGGGCTACTAAAGGGAGCAAAACGTGGGCTGCCAGGGGACTGGTCACTGCTCCGAAGTTCTGACCTGCTCGGACGTGAGCGGTAGTGCCCAGCTGCAGGAGAGGCAGGGATCGCTGCGGAGCAATGGAGAGCACCGCTCTGCAAAGTCTGGCTCCTCCACAGAGCAATGAGCCTTAACGTCAGGTGCCTGCGGCCGGGCGCTGCGTGCGCGCCCTCTGCTCGCTCCTCCTTCTTGGGTTTTGTCTGCCGGCTTTTCCTTTCTCTTGTGTGTCTCTCCGTGTGTTGGTTAAGCCTTTTCACCAACGTTACTTTTCAACCTGGAAATGAATGATCTCTGAACATGAAACTCAGCCCTTTTGCAACCAAATTTTAGTATGTAAAAAAAAAGGACAAAAATACCCTCAGTCTTAGCAGTGTTCTGGGATGGTTCTTCAGCCATTTAACCACCTGCTAAATAACCTGTGCTTACCAAAGAGACAAGAAAAAATGTTCTCCATTTTTACTCTGCGTTGGAATTAGATTTGAATCCAAAGCAGATAGGTAGTTCTGAGAAATAATTTGGGTTATGATTTGGTAAAATTGGACCTTCTACAAATTTATGCTTGCACTATTAAAAGAATGAAATATAAAAAGATGCGCCTGTACTTGGTACAGGATTAAAAAAGCAAAGACCACCCCCTGACCCTGCCGTGTTCAGACACATTTACTTCTGCTTGGTATTACGTGTATACTTTTAAAAACACCACTCTCGCTTTAAATCTCATTCACAGTGCTGCCCTGATCCCAGCGAACACCCTGTTTAGCAGCTTCGAAGGTGATGTTCTGCACTTCACTTTAATGAACTGAGTGAGATTTTTCCTGTGAATAACTGGTGATGTTTTTCCAATCACTCTTAATCAGTTTGTGGAACAATTTAATACATGATTTGTCTTTACTATATAAACAGCAGCATATATGACGACACTTGTGCAGACGTGTGTATGCACACGTATATATAATATCTGTGTACAGATAAGCCTATCAATTGTGTTTCTGTTAAGTAACAGCACATCCATCATTTAATGATTATGGGTGTAGAGGGGAACGTACATCTTCCCAGCAGGTCCCCGCCGAGCGCCCTGGTTGATACGTTGGTCGCTGGTCATTGGACTCTTCAGGCCATGACTTTGCTTGGGTTTCTCTGCTGGGCCTCAAGGTTTTGCTGCTGGTCTGGCTAACACAGTGGCTGAGGCCAGACCTGGCGAGCGCCACGATGGGCGGGAGCCGGGAAAGGGGGGGAAATGGCAAAGGAGCTGGTTCCCACTTCCCGGGGGGAACGTGGCGCATGGGCCATCAGCATCTCCAAGCTAAGCCGTCGTGGTGGCCGTCCTCGCGGCTTCTCCTGCAGCAGGGACTGTGCGGTCCATGGATTTCCTTCTCCCGGGAGCGGCGGCTCTCCGAGGTGCTCCCTGCGCCTCCTTCGGCAGGGCAGTGCAGCGCCGTGTCCCTGCGCCTCTGCTCTCTTGTCCTGGCGTTAGGTGTTGAGAAGCTCCACTGAGTTCTTCGTTTCCACGTAGTCTCCTGTGGGTGTACTGGCAATAACAAAGTCTGTATTTCAGCTGCACTTCTGATTCATAACGATGAACCTTTCCAAGAGAGTCCCATGCAGGGAGAGCTCCAGAAATTTGAAGTGAGGTGCAGTAATTACTGCACCCTCGAATCTGATTCAGCTTTGACCACACTGTTGTGGCGAGCATTGATTTGATTAAATAAAAATAAAGCTTTTTGCAATAAGATGTATTCAACATTTAGCCTTAAGACCCTTTCATAAGTGATATAATTCAAACTGTGACTCCATTCTACTTCCTTCTTAATGTTCTGTAGTATATACAGTGTTGCCTAAAGATAAAGCACTTTGATTAGTTTTCTAAACCTAATGGAAATCACTTGTTAGTAATTATGTTTATTTCTCCACTTATTGCCTTCTTATTAGTCTAATAAATTACTAACAGCCCTCTCCCCTCACGAAACAAAGAGACATAATTATTGTCTGAACACTTTTGTATATCAGGGAGCCGACCCGTCGTATCGCTGAAGTGTTTGTTTCAAAGGTTTTATACAGTTCCACGAAGCTAATGTGAATCTACCTGCGACTGTAATTTGTTTCCAGCTGATTGTTGAGTGTTGTGTAAACATATTTGATGTGTAATCCCAGAACATCTCTGTAACTGGATTTAAATGCCTAATGTTAACCAACCAGTTTGGGATTTTCACTAACTGTTCTGAAAAGCTTTTTTTTTCTTCTTCTTCTTCTTCTGAATTCCCACTGAATTTGTGACCACTAACATAGAAAAAGCATCATTTTAGCTGTAGATGAAAGAAGTTCAATAATCTTGTATCAGGATGAACTGCTATATAAAGAAATATGATGTTTTCTAATGAATGTGTTATATTATCGTACTTACATGCAATCAATATTTGTACATCTGTTGGAAACCTGTCTGTGTTTCGGTATTTAGTCACCACTGCATGGACACTTTATTGATATGCAGTTATGCAGTTGCTTTGGTGCTTTTAAGTGTATGTCACTTGTTTTTATCCTTTCAGAAATCCACCAAATATTCTTGTTTTTTTTCTTTGCATTTGTCACTTTGCTCAACGCAGCATGAATAGAAAAAAAAGAATGAGCAGATACTATTTTTGTGGTCAGCAAAGTTGCTGCCAGTAGATAGACAGTGTATGTATATATTTATTTATGTATATATATATATATATGCACTGGTTTGGAATGTTCAGTTACAGATGCAGCCACCTACATTAATGATATCCCTATTCAACATTTTTAAACAAGCACAAATAATATTTGTAAAAAAAAAAGTTTAATTTTATTTATTATAGTAATAAACTATTTTATACATTACAGTTGTTCTGGTGTACTTTGTGTTAAATATTTGCTTATAATATCAACAGGAGGATTTTTAGTTACTCTCTGGAACCTCTGGATAGAAATTTTGTTGCCATCGGGTTGTGTCTCAAGACCTACCAGCAGAGCTGCTATTAGCGGGTTGGTGATAAACTCTTCAGGTTGCTCCCTCACACCAGAGGCCGCTGCACATCTGTAAAATGGGGGTCGCCCTAACTGGATTCGAATATTCCGTAACGTGCAAGGTTTCCGGGGCCAGGGGCGGCTGGCGGCTCCCCGAGGGGACGATCACGAGGGGCCTCTCCTCGGATCACGGTCGCTGCCTCCCATGGTGCCGGCGCCTGCTCTCCCTGCGTGTTTCACACTGCTGTCACCATTGCCCGACCCGCTACCAGATGTTTAAGACAAGCGTAACGGAGCCCGAAGGGGCGGCTGCTGTCCCAGCGTCTGCTGAAGGAGGTCACCCTAGCACGGGCTACACGGAGGCACCTGCCGCGGGGAGGAAGCGTCTCGCGCTCCGCCGTCAACCGGGAGCACAGTGATGGCCGGTGGTCATTGACGGCACGTTGTGCCCGATGGGACCAGGTGCCGCAGCGCTCCCTGCCCTGGAGCAGTCGGCTGGGACGTGATAAGAAGGTTTAGGTCTCAGGATGCTCAGCTGAGAGCCCGTGGGCTTTGTGCCCACCTTTCCGGTTGCCTCTCCTCGGCACATGGTGAACGTCGCCCACGGGCACCCGCGCTGCTGCGGGGCCACCTGGGTGAGCACAGGACTGGCATGCTCATCTTACCAGCCACAGCGACACAGGGTGAGCTTTCAGAGAGGGGAAAGTGCCCTGGGAGCAGCCACGGAGGATGACGGGGTTCTGCATCCACACAGAGCGTGTTGTGACTGGATCTCTGGTCAGGACTATCGAGGCCCTGGCCAGTGTGAAAATCTCAGCTTTACTTTGCCTAACGTTGTGCCGAGTCTCCTGTTTCCATGAAGACCTGAACTTTTTTGAGAGGTCTCTGAAGGCTGCTGTTCCTATTCTCCAGACTCTCGGTTGTCTTTGTGCTCAGGCTTTCCCTGCCTTCTCAGCAGCCTCCCTCGTGCTGCGAGCTTAAACGAAGGCAAGGGCGGTGAGCAGGCTCCGCGCAGCGCCCCCGTGCCCGCCCGTCTCCCCTCGCCAGGCCCACTCGTGATTCCTTACGGCACCTGCTGCTCAGGGGCTGAGCTGCAGCGGCGCAGGGGCAGCCCCAGCGGCGCGAGCGGCCGCGGGCCCAGCTGTGCTTCACCTGCTCCGTGCTCATCGCCGCCCCTGCGAGGAGCCCTCAGCGCCGGCGGGAGGTTTCCCGACGGGTCTGCACAGGCCGCGTGCCGGTGCTCCCGAGCCCTCGCAGAAGTAACTTCAGGTATCGCTGCTCCCAGGGGTAGAATCGACAAGCTCGGCCCCACCGGCAGAGTTGAGCATGGGGGGCCACCCCTCTCAGGAAAGCAAGAGCCTCTCCTGGCCGGTGCCTGCGGCCCCAGGGAGCCTGACCGTGGCGGCCAGCAGCGCCTCCCCGCTGCTCTCTGCTCTGCCCCGGCTTTGAGGGTAGGTAGCTGTTCCTTGCTCCGAGTTTTGCATTGGGTATTGTGAAGAGAAGGATCCAGGTCTCCTCCGGGCGGTGGGAATACGCAGTGCTGCTGAAGAGCGGTGGCCCTGCACGCTCCCTCATCGGTGTGCAACAGCAGGGTCTTTTACCTGCTTTACCTGCTCCTGAGAGAGCAGCACAACTGTTCCCTTCACATCCACACCAGCACGGCTTTGGGACCTCGGGACATCTTGGCTGATGAGCTGGGTTTTGTGTGAGCCTTGCGCTTCCCTTGCGCTGGCCAGAAAGGCTCTGTATCCCCCGGCGCTGTTACGGTGTTTGGTACCGCTGTCAGTGTGAGGAGTTTAATTGCAACAGGTGTGTGAGGAATATTGGCAAATACAAATATTTGTCACCTAGAAGACTGCATCTTTTTGCTCCTTTCATTCTACTTAAGAGTCTCTGTGACTGTATGGAAAAGCCAGGGAAATAACCTGTCCTGTGACTGAATGGCCAAAAGAGAATGAAACAGTAAGAGATCCAAAGAGAGTTGCTAGAGGAGCTGAACTCCCAACACACTGTCAGAAGAAGCTACGAGAGAACCTCTGCACAACCATGTCTGCAGAATACGGGCATGGGCAAGACCTTCCCGCTTTCCTTCCCTTTCCTGTTCCCCTCCTCTAATCAAGTTCAAGCGCTCAGGTAGCACAGCCAGGTTCAAATTTCAGTTCCACCAGTGGCACAGCTGTGGGTCTGGAACAAGCTCCTTTTGGGGAGGTTCACCTGTAATGGCAAGTTCTCAACCTGCTTCACTAGAAGTTCCAGCTGGTGCTGTGCTGGCAGGGAGGCGGTTAGCGTGTGACCGAAATGAAACCATTTGCTTTGGAGATGACACACTACTGCTCTCAACAGCATTTCTTTCTATTTCTTTGCTTTTCAGCTTTGTTCACCTGCACAATTTTCCTTAAAATGAGTTAGATGTGTTTCTTTTTAAGTGGATGTGGAAGGAAGTAAAATAAGTCTGTTGTGCATGAATCTGAGGAAGATGCAATTTGATATGGATATCTGTTTCTCAGGGAGAAAGAAACAGTCCTGGAATATCTATTAGAAATGTGATTTTGTTTGCTTGTTTTTATATACACACACAAGGGCAGACTAGGGCCTGTGCTACAGCAGCGCTACCATGCAAGGGGATACACGAGGCAGCGCTAGCCAGCGGATGCTACGCTGAATCTGGGAGCTCTTGTGCTCCGCACGACGGTATGAAGAGAGTTAAACAAGATTTGGTTCTCCACAAGTAGTGACTTACAACAAAGGAAAACACAGACGGCTTTCAATCCTGCCTAGCAATCTTATTTTGTGGATTTTGCTTTCACAGTTAAGCAGTGATACTTCAGAAGAGCTTACGATAACAAGAAGATTCAGCAGTTGAGTGAGCTCAGGAAAGGGAGTTAATCTGTGTGTGAAGCCCCAGCCAAAAAGAAGCAATCTGTTAGGGCTTTCCTTTAGGATGGTGACAGTGAACATGCAGCCATGCTGAGCAAGGCTACTGGAAGTGCAGAGATAGAAAAGAAAACTAAAAGAGATGAGCTGAAAGTTAAATTGGGGGGGGGGGGGAGGGCAAAAAAGAAGCACCCATGAGGATCAACCAGCTAAGCCATACTGCAGAAACTGTGATCACAAAGACCTGCTGCATAAAGTCACAGTTCCGGGGTGGAAAAAGTTGAGGTGGCAAAACTTGGGGTGGTGAAATGTCACCGGTGAGCAGCAAACAAAGCGCCGGTCATTGGGTGCTCTGAAGAGCTCCGGGCTGGTTGCTCCACCCTTGGTGGTATCCGAGGTGTCAGATGAGGCTGAGATCATGGAAATAAATGAAAAGGATTAACAGGAGGTTTAGCCTATCTCCTCCTGGGGAAGTGAATCTGCTGCATTTCCTTGGTGTAGGAAGAACACTTATAACAGAAACATAGTTGAGTCTTAGGAAAGTACTTGAGAAAAAGCTTTTTTGTTATTGTTTTAAGTCTAGAAAAAGCCATGGCTACTTTAATAGTATTATTCTGTCACGTGTGTCAGTTTCCCGTTCACTTCTCCGTCTGTTTCTCTCATGTGGGGGTCATTCTGCAAGACAGCTCGTCCTACCACGTCTTTGGTCACAGGGAGCTGTGTCTCTCCTTCCAGGCCCTTCCCGTGTCCCCAGACGAGTCCAGCACTCCTGCCCTGCCCTTGGGGCTCAATCACACCCACCGCTGGGTTTCTCTTACTTTTTCTCCCTCTGTGAGTTTCGCCAGGGACCTGGAGGCACCAGGCAGATGCCTCTGCTGCTCCCCTTCCGCAGCGGCGTCGAGCGAGGCGCCGCGGGCAGGAGGCCGAGGCGCGCGGGAGCCGGCCAGACGGGCACGGACAGAGTCGGAGGCAGAGATGCCACCAGTGAACATCAGTGTCCTGTAATCACAGCATAAACCTGCCACCTCCACACAAAACTACCGCCGCAAGAATACCAACACGGTAAATCAGCACTAACGTCACTGTAAGAACCGCCTCGCTTGGATTACAAGGCAATCCACATATCTGAGCCCTTAGAACAACCTTCCTTCTTCCAGCAGGAGTCTGAAAATAACTAAATCTTACTTGTTTCCTACGATTTTCCTTTTAAATTCCTTTATGTCCAGGGTAGAAGCTTGGAGTCTTTAAATATTATTTCTGTTTTTGCCACCTAACTTTTGAAACTCAAATGCACTAGTGTGAGGATATCAAATTCTGTGGTCCATAAAAATTCATTAATTTTCTCAAGAAAGACCAGCTCTAGAGGGAGTGCTAATACAATTTAAATGTCACAGGTCGTAATTGAAGTTTTATTCCTGGGCTATATATATATATGTATATATATATTTTTTTTCAGTAAACTTTAGTTTGTTGGTGGCTAGATGATGGATCCATCAGCAGCAATTCAGGGACCCAAACATATGTAAAGCTTTCTTCATTCTCTGTAGATAGGGATATATTTGTTACCTGTACTCTGACAGTTGCTCACGGGTCCCATTTCAAGAATGTTTGACCCACTTCTGAAAGCAGCTTGTACCAATACCTTAGGGTATCTGCATTTAAACCAAGCTGGACCTGCACACAATGAGGAGCTAGAGCCTAGTTTGTGGTCAAAATTTAATTGCAGTCAGGAGTTTCCTCTGTTAAGCCCTGACATTAACTTGACCTGCTCTTGCTTGGACCTCTGTGAGTCCCAGCATAAGGAAAGAGGACTTTTTCTGAGCCTCTGTAAGCACCTTTGCCTCCTTGCCAAGCATCAGGCGATTGACCTGTGCTGCCCGGTAATTTTAATGCTGTTGCTGCTGGATACTGAGTGCAGGAGACCATTTGCCCCCGGGTCGATAGTTTCCAGGGCCGTTGATGTTGGCACTGAGGCAGGAGCAGTGAGTTGTGCTGCTGTGGGGACTCCTCAGAGGTTGCCTGAAGTTTGGACCCTGAAACCATTCAGCTCAGCCTCTTGCACAGCATCTAAAGATGTATGGATCGGCTTCTCTGGAAATTTCCTCCTCTCCTCGTGGGTGCTGGTGGCATCTCCAGAAGCCCCTTGAGCTTGGAGCTGTCCATGCCTACCCCTAGGCTTGGGGAGCGCGAGCCGAGATGCTCCGTCAGCAGCAAGCACCAGGGGCAGGTGACTCGTGCCATGGGGACTCGTCTAGTTGCTGGACGATCTAGCAGAACACCCTGCTTGACATCAGCTTATTTGCCAAAAAGCTGAAAATTGGAACAAAACAGTCATCTTGGTCTTTTCTTCCTTCTACACGCAAAGAATGAGGAGAGCAATCCACACGCAACCCGTGAGCCTGCTGAATTTGGTGCTTGTGTTCACAGCACCCCGATGCACCCAGCTTCTGAAGGGTGCTGGTGGAGCAGCACCAGCTCTTGGGGGGTCACTTAAAACAAGGGGGTCACTTAAAACAAGCAGCCATCCGCCATAGTTCAGATTTCCCTCATTGCTCAAAGGTTCTTCACAGGCCCTGCGGAGAGCCGTATTCCAGCTGCCCCTCCTGGATTAATATATATGACTCGACCAGCAAGCGGCCGTGCGCCAGGAGAGTCACGTAGGCAGGCAGGGCCTGGCAGAGCTTCTCCGTCAGCGGCTGAGCACAAAGAGGAGCCAGGAGGGAGCCGCGACAGCCCGTGCACAGCAATCCCTCTGCTTGCCCCGCATCCCCCAGGAACACCGTGGCCGCGCTCCGGAGGGGGTGAGCGGCAGGCAGCGAGCGGAGCGGCAGCTGCGCCGAGGGGCAGCGCTGGCGGAGCACAGCGAGCGGGGCGCGAGGGAGAGCACAGGCACCTTGTTACTGCTGTGACTAATAACAAAATTGCTGCAGGTTTTTATAGTTAAGCTCTTTTTTTCCTATGAGCTGTGGTAAGCTGGTTAGTCCAACTAATCCGCTTTTAGCTCTCAGATGTGAGAGAAATGTGAGCAAAGCCTCCTTTGCCCTCTAATCAATGTAAAATTAAACTAAGAGCCACTTAGCATCATCCTGCCCTCCCCACTAATAGTTATGCCTGCAGGTGCTTTGTTAGCCAAGGAAGGAAGCGGCTGCACACATACGTGACAGGGCTACCACAGCTCTGCGGCGCTGTTCTAGCCGCGCGCGGAGACGGAGACGCTGCTCCTGCCAGTCCCCAGGGGTGCCAGTCCCCAGGGCTGCTTTTCAGAATCGCCTTTAAATCGTTCTCCTCAGCAGCCACCACGGGCCCATGTGCAGCCCGGTTTCAGGGCACCAGCTCCCTCGTCACTGCACTCCTGGGACTCCTGGGATCCACAGCCGTGGAGTACCCCACCCAGGTCCAGCCTTGCCTCCCTCTTGGCTCAGGGGTCTTACCTTGTGCATCTGCTTCCTACCTCCAATCCCCAAGAAAGAAATGGTTACGGGAATTCTCCTCATCCTTTTTCCCCTTCTCTTTTTCTTAGTAACTTGGTTCTTACTCCAGTCTTTCTCAAGTCTCTGCAGCTCCCTAGAAACTCCACAGAGGACTTCCCTGAAGGATTTGAAGACGTTTGTACCCATCACATAATTTCATCAACTAAATTGCTACCACATGATGATGATGAGTTGCACCCAGATCGGGCAGAGGAATGTGGCTCCAAGCTGAAGCAGTAAGTGACCTCACTCGAGCTCAGGCCGCACCTGAAACACTTGAACATGCGTTAGTGTGTGTTGGACCCAAGTGTCCTCATGTCTTGCCTGCAGGTGCTTAGTAAGCAGGAGGGATCAGCAGTTTCATCAATGGGCTTGTTCTTGAAGTAAGCACTTTCAAGTAGGAGGGAAAGAACCCCTGATAAGGCTGAGAGTAAAGGAAATTATTTACTTCTCATAGAAACTACTTCGTATCATTTGAGAATTTATTATATTTATCAAATTGTGCAAGCACATTTCATAGTTCTGACTCTGGACCAGGGCAGTAGTCATCTGAAGGGAAGCTTCACCTTAGCCAATCTACAAAAGGTGTATTTGCTTTTTAAACTTTCATTGTCAGGGACTGTTGCGTGCCACACAGTGCACAAGAGGAACTGAAGAATCAACCCTCTCCTGCACGCTTCCAGGGTATAATAATTGACACTTCTTCAGTGCAGCAACGTGCTTATTTTTCTTACACCAAACCACAGATAAGACAATGTTCTCAAGCCAACACTGAGTTTGAGCATTTATTTTTAGAAACAGAAACAAGACTGTAGAAGATGTGTAAAGCACCAAATACATATATAAAAAACAATTAGAGAGAAGCATAATCTAGCTGACCTTCAAGGTCATTTCCATATTGAAGGAGAAGTTTTGCATGCATACAAAGCAGAATCTAATCACTTTGTAGCCACTTGTTTCATATAATAACGGTAATCAATAAGACTCAAGAACAGACTCATGACTTGTTTACTCCAATGCCAATTCCATTTAATTACAAAGTTTGAGTTAAATTTCAGGAAATTCTTGCCCTCAGCTCTCGGAGGGAGGCCAAGGCAAGAATTGGTAGAAATTTGGAGGCTGAGAGCAGCGCCCTTTGGACCGACGCACAGGGAGCCTCAGTCGCAAAGGGGCAAGTCTGGAGGGCAAGTCTGGAGGGCAAGTCTGACTTTCAGCAGGCCACTCATTACTCCAGAAACAGCTTCCCAGGGAAACCACTGCCCTCGCATGGGAGGGGACCCTCCCCTAGGTGTTAGGGGCTGCCTTGCAGCGGCGAGCCGTGGCCTTAATCTCTGGAGGGAGCTACAGAGACCAGTGTTTCAGAGCGAGAAGGCTGAAGCCTCTGCCCTTCTCCATAAGCTAATGGAGAGGAAGATGAAGGGTGAAGCTGCAAGCAGCAGCCGCATCAGAAACACAAGGACTAAGCTGAAGCCCATCTTGGGGACCAGCCTGCTTGCTGAAGGGCTTATCTGTGACACCGCAGCAGTGATGGCCCGGGCAGCGCCTCCCAACAGGCGCCAGAACAAGTTTCCACTGAAGTTGCTCTGCCTCGGAAGAGGCTCCAGCAGAAGCCCCCTTGAGGGCCGGGGACCTCTTGCTGCGCCTAATGGGAAGTCCAGCCCATGCAGCCAAAGGCCCCCAGGCTGCTCCTCGACAGCTGCTTGGAAGGAAAACCCGCTCCGTGTCAGGGCCGAGCGGGCTCTCCCTGGCCTTCAGGGAACGGCTCCCTCGCAGCTCTGGGGCCTGCAGGCAGGCAGGATCCCTCCTGGCCCCGGGCAGCCCTGAGTTCTGGCAGAGGTGCCGTTGGAGCAGGTCTGGTTGTGGGCAAAGGACCTGCAGGTCTGGCTAATGCGGTGCTGCTGCAACGGAGGGCCCTGCTCTTTCTAAAGCTCCAAGAACTCTACTCCTGCAGCATCTTTAGTATGCAGGAGCTGATGGCCTGGACACCTGAGAATGAAGCAAACTAAATAGATTTGCCATCCAGGCGGACCTGGAATATCTCATTTTGCTGCAGAAAAGGAGAGGCAGACAGAGCAATTCCCCAGAATATGGGATTCAGCCCCATAACAGAGGTAGTGTTACATGCTTTAACACTAATACAAGGCAGAGAGCCCTGAAAGCACTAAGAGCTGTAAGGTCATACTTGATTAATAAGAAAAGCTGGTCCTTAAGAAAAGACTGACCTCCCTGCACCCTCTAAAACAAAACAAAACAAAACAAAATAAACAACAACAACAACAAAAACAAGAAAACCCACGTTGAAATTAGCAGAGGAAATTGTTTAAAGACGGAATTTTAAATGAAGAAATTCAAAAGAAAACACAGCATTTGCCACAGTAAGTAGAAAAAAAAAAGGTTTAAGGCTGAAAAATTGCAGTCAGCAAGAACAGCAGAAATATTCTAGTTTAAAACAGAAAGCAATCAGAAAGGAATGATGAGCATCCTGCCCTTCACGGAGTAAACGAGCAGAGGGCATAACCTGGTGTGCCCTGGAGAGGAGCTGGGAGAGTTTGGGATTATTGAATTGTGCAAAGTAGGAAAAGGAAAGTTTTCTTTAATGTGTCAAAATAGGCAGCAAAACTTTGGTAGGAATAAAACCAGTCTTTGGTGTATGTGAAATACACTTACTCTGAGCGGCCTGTTCTCAGACTTAAATAAGTTGCTCTTTTATAAACACCACATAATTCAAAATGCTGCCACATCCCATCAATGCTTCTGGTTTAACTGCTGAATGTGCAATCCAGAATCAATTAAATGAGCTTATAATTTTAACACAGGGATCATATATTTGGTTTGGCACATTCTTCTGCAGCTGGAAAGGATATCCAGTGCAGAGGAGCCATTAACCTGTGAACTGTCTTTAAAACCATCGCCCGCGATACCAAACCTCTGTGGTGCTCTCATTTCACCGTGTGCGTCTGCTCCCATTCAATGCCAATGTGAGAGAAGCAGTAGAGGAATCCAAGAACAGAGAGCGTTGCCCATGGCCAGCCTAAAAATAGAAAGACAGACGATCCTAGTCAGAATAATTAATGAGAACTGCAAGGAGAAATTGACTCTTGGGACGAACAACTTATGACGTGTCTAATTAATTTTATTACCACTCAGTATCATAAGTGGAGCCAACCCACAAAATCTGAAAAAGGAAAGTCAGATTGCCCAAGCTTCAAAAGTGGCCAACTCATCAGAGACTACTCTCGGCTATTTACAGGGAGCTGGATCAGGTTCATTTCTGCTCAGTATCTCAAAATGATACTTGCTGAAGTAAAGATGTCTATTTTAGTCCTCTCCTTTGTGGCTGGGTTGTCCATCAAGCAGATCCCCATTTGAACCCTGACATTCAAAGCAGGCTGTACTGCCACCCAGGCACAAAGGGATGCAGAGCTATCAGGTGAGTTATTAAAAATCAGAACAAAACTTCACCAGTTACCTGCTCTGCAAAAAAAACAAAGGCTGAGGAAACCTCTGATTAAAGCTGTTTTAGATGTCCTGCAGCTGGGTGCAAAACTGATGTATATGTTCTGCAGCTCTGTAACAGCTATTGGGGGTCAAAACAAACCAAGTATCTCCAAAGGATTCTTTTAAACACCAAAATAGCAGGTTTTAAAAATCCCTGTCAGTGAACCCAGGCTGCTGCAGTAGGTGAGTAGGTTTCACGTTGAGTAGTAAGATAAAGCCTAGCAGTGCTTTGTCTCTCATAAGATTTTACATAAAAATGTCAATAGCAGTAATAAAAGTATACCTTTTTCCAACTGCAAGAGTTTAGTGCAATATTCTTTATATAGTCAGAGCCAGAAAGTTTGAAATGGATGGATACTAGAAGTGTTTACCTTTATTTTTAAGGGTGCTTTTAGAAATCTTGCTAGGTACCTATTTGGCATTTATAAATACTCTGAAAATCCGGTACACAGAAACTGAGTAAACACTGGCCTTTAATCCAGTTTACTCCTTGTCCCAAGCCACTGCACCACATCTTATATAGGAGAGCTTGGCAGAGCACCTGGGTCTACAGTGGAAATCTCTAGATTTCCCTAGGTTTATGACAAAAAAGGCGAGCTGTCTTTCTGCCGCGGGTCTTCCAAACCCCCTCACTCTCATGGCACCCCCAGGCACATGGCAAAAGGCTCTGCCTCCTGGCAGATGGTTCCCCTGCATCTCCTACCACCCTAAAGCACTAAAGCTCCACACAGGGAATGTCACCACTGCGTGGCCTCCTCCCAGCTCCATTCAGCAGTGCAGCATGTGCATTCTGGATCACGAGCTCTCCGTAAAGCGCGATACAAAAAATGTACTTTAAAAACATTGTTACTGAGGTTGTCAAATCAAGCACATAGCTATTAGGAAATGACTGAGGTAACTTTGCCCTTCAAACACAAGTCACATACCACCCTAAATCTTATGATTTGTTGACTGTCTTCTGCAAATTGATTTTAGACTTGAAGGCCAAGTTTCATGAGATGACTCAAACTTTCATCAACTTTTTGTTTGTTTGTTTGTTTTTTTTTGTGTGGAAAGATCAATTAGTATTTGTTAGCGTATGCTATTTAAACGTCCTGGAACAAATCCATCTGTTATTTGCAAACCCAAGTCTGTTTGTAAGCTTTATCTGCACAAATTTCTTCTAAGATGGCTGGACTTCCCTTCTTACAGAGATGCGCTAGACAAGAAATATTTATGGAATCACAACAAAATTCACTAATTATACAGGCACTCTGCTCCACAAAAATCAAATCTGGACTTTTTTTTTTTTTCCCCTGAAAAACCTAAGAAGGCTATGTAACCTGTGGGGAGGAACAGCAGTGTCTTAGCTGCCTGTAATGATGGATCACGTAACCAACTTCTCTCTAAGAAATACCCAGTCCTCGCAGTGCAGGAGGCCCCGCTCTGTTGCACACAGCTGATAGACTGCTCAGCATTCTTGCAGGTTTGAAACCCCACACGCTGGTATGTTTATGTACTCGACTCCCAGCAGCATGAATAGAATGGCTGCTTTCATTACGTGGTCATAACAGAATCAATACAAACTAATTGTAACAGGAACAGCTTTCACAGTTACTCCCTTTGAACTGCCTATCTCTTCTTCAAAAATGCTTCTGGACACCTCAAGCACATCCACAAAAAGTCATGTTTCTGGCACATTATGGATATTGAATTGAAGAGAACAGGATCAAACCAAGCTTTCGAGTAGCAGTTTGGCTCACAGCTCCCAAATGTCCTCATTACCTCACTTCAAATCATCTCAAACCACATTTACTTTTTGTATCCATAATGAATCTCCTTCATTTTTCCCCATCACAACATCATCAAAACACTGGGAAATGGCACTTTTTACACTCCAACCTGTAAGACCTAAGAGCAAGAGACTTGCATGTTGCATTTTTAAAAACTGCCTCAGTAGCTTTGGCACCTGAATCCTGCCTTCAAATGTGGCTCGAGTGCAGAATAGCTATGATGTTAGTAGAAGTGAGAAGCCATCTCTCTCCAAAAAGCTTGACTTCTGAAGCTGTGATTTTGATTTGTAAGTTCCCAAGTTGCTGCAAGACCTTGCATTTGGGAAAATTGATCCTTAAAGCTTCATGTGTGACAAGATACTGAAGCAGCTACCCTGTAAAATACAATTAAGGAGAGAAAGTGTGGGGAGGAGGAAAGGCTTGAATAAGAAGCTACAGCAAATCAGGATTGAAGGCCAAGACCTCTCACCTACGCTGTCTATCATCCTTACAAGTTTAGTAACAATGTTACATTTTCAGGAAAAAAAAAATACATTCAGAATTAATTCAATAAATAAATAATAAATTGAAATAAACTTATTATCTAGCCCAAGATTTGAAACAGAGGAGAAGGAATAGATTTTTTTTTTTTTTCCTTCCCAGGACTATTTGTCACTCCTGGGTGGACTAATGCTGACCACCACAGCAGGACATGCCCAACATTTGACAGGTAGATGTGGGACTAAGTTACACAAAGCACATCAAGGTGATCCAACTGACTTACACAAAATGGCATAGAAAATACTAGATCTGCCCCATCTCCAGTAATCTCTGTATGCTACCTTTGAGCTGCACAGAATTGGCTGTGATCTAAAACTGATTTAAAGAATTTCACGTCAGTTTATCCTCCCATGACTCTGCAAGCTCTGTCCTAGCTAGAGAACTTGATCAGAAATGCAGTTTCTCGCCAGCCTGGTATTTTCTCCAGCAGTGCTATTGCAAGGCTTTCTCTGCCTATCCGAGGCTGTAGGAACGGCTTTGGTCAGGGAAGAAGGCTTTGTATTATTTACATTCTTCCTAATCTCCCAAGCTGGGGCTCTTTTTCTTTCTTTCTTTCTTTTTTTTTTTTTTAAGCATGTTTCTGGATAGGTGCTTAAAATATGAGAGCATGTACTACAGTATTAATAGTGGCTGTAGAGCAGAGCCTCTTTGCAGGCAGCAAAATTTTTAATAAACGCACTCTGTGCCTAAAGGCTAACTAATGCTGCCAGTTTCTGGATTTTCATTGTAAAACAGAAGGTGCTACTTCTTAATACTCAGCTCTGAATGTGACCGTGGTGCCTTTTTTTTTTTTTTTCTTTTTTCTTTTTTTAATTACTAATGTAGACATTACTGTCTCTAAGCAGTGGGTTCTCCTTTTCCTCGTTCCTCTCTTAATGACACCCAACAGAGAACAGAGACACCAGCAGCTCCAGATGCCTTATGCATAGATCAGAAGCACTGTTTTCCTATAGATTATATAATATGAGTGGGGGATGCAAGCTTCTCTGTATAGTTCTTTGTTTTTTTTTTTTTTTTGGTGATATTATCTGACCTTAATTCTGCCTTAAGCATTTTTACTTCTAAAGGCTCTAGAAAGCACAAAAGACTCGTAGCAGCTTTGTCTTCTGCTTCAGATTTTGCAATAAAGTGTCACAGCCTACGACTTTTTCCAACAGAGTTAGCAAGTGAAAAAGTACGAGATTTTAGGCAGCAAATCTCTAAGTAACTCTGGAGTAATCCAACAAAACCTAAAAGAACTGTATTAGTGGAAATGTTGAATGTGAATCAACAGTAAAGATGACATTAAAACTGATGAGCATGAATCTTTCTCTTGCAGGTAATAGGAAGAGAAGGGAAAACCAAACAGCTTTAGTTTCCAGGGATAAATCTATAAATCAGAACTAATCTTCCTTCCCTTCCCAAGTCTGTAGCTGAGAAGTATACAGAGCTAATGCAAAAAATCAAGGCACAATGAATACAAAACCTCACTATTTATTTTCTAAGTAAGCTATCTAGCTTAGCATGTATAAAAATAGCATTATGCTTCTGATTAAAAAGCTGCTAAGATATTCCTGATATAACCTCCCTAATTATGGTGTGAACAATTATTGAAAGCCAACACTTGCAAGGATTTTATGCATTTTCTACTTGCAATTATTTGCTGATAGCAATCTAGGTAAAAATCAAAATATCAGAGTGAAGAGCCTCCTTTTGTTACAGTTACTTGATGATATATTAGAATAGAAAGCTAAACGCCCAGAAAAGCATAAGCTGCCCAAAGGCAGCAATAAGGCCTGGCTTGGATCGTTGCTGCCCGGAGTTGCAGATCTGGCATCTGTCTTTGTAGCTGAGCAGAGAGATTCCCATACGAACACATATGAAAAGATATGCCGGGCAGCAGAGCGAGTTTCCAGGTCTTGAATTTCATGGGGGTATTTGTATTCATCTAATCACGGTTCTCCTTTCTTGGCACTAGGTTTTTACGTCAGCCTCTTCTCACGCAACAAATATCCTTCTCCAGCCCTTGAGCACTGGTGCCAAAGAACTATTAGGAAATCAAGGCTACAACCTCTCAAAAACCAAGAATTTGAACCAGGATTTCAGATATTATCACACACTGTCAGCCAAATATTCGTGTAAAAAGGTAAAGTACTATAATTTATTTCCCCTGCTGTGATTTCTGGCTAGGGTGCCTGAGCGTGGTCATGACTATAAAATGCCCAAATGACCATAAAAGAGTTAGTTTTAAAAAGTGAAGCACTACTTAAGGATTAATTATCCACTCCTCCCCTCCTACTTACAAGACTGCTTCAGCTTGTTTCACTTGTCATCATCAAAACCAGGTATGTTCCCAGACTGTTTCTGCCAAGCTATGGTACAGCCTTGTCACTCCCAGCATTAAGAATACAAAAAGGACAGACAGTGTGACAAATTTAACAACCACTTACAGCAAACTACTCTAGTATAAATCATTTGGGAGCTCTTGTACCTGAAATTCTCTGTGTAACAAAAATTATATTACCTGTCATTACAGGAAGCTCCAGCAGAAGGGCTGAGAGCACATCAGTAATTTAGAGGAACACTGCATTTGGGATAATTGCTGTATCAGTGTAAAGCTGGCATTGCGGCTGAGGACACTGAAGCACTTAATCACATAGAAACCGAGGACTGAATCACTTAACACAGATCCAAACTTCCCGAGAGGTGGAAGTGCACAGATAAAGCAACCAAGCAATCTTCTGATCTCTTACCAAGCCATACAGCCAATTCAGGACTAAGGCATTTTTAATACTTCTGCGCTCAGACTGTGAGTTACTCCCCTCTGCTTGTGTCCTGTTTCGGCAGCGTCACCGAGGGGTGAGGAGAGCGCCGGTGCTACAGCCGGCACGCACCGCCACGGAAGGACGGAGACGCCTAAAGGCAGTAATGAGCCAACAGGAAATGCTGACACTGACCAATCTGTCACACTGGAGACAACTCAAATGAAATATAATTGGTGCATACGAGTTATCTTTAGAAAAAGGGTCATATATGATTGGATTACTTTTTGATGACTCAAGTTGTTTCACTTATTAGCCGCACAGCTAGCCTGACCCTGCATCCCGTCTATAACAAGTACGTACAAAAGTCTGAAACTGATGAACTGCATGTGGCTGGTGTGTGATAGTCAATTAATTTGAATTGTTTGAGAAAAAAAAAAAAAGGAAAAAAGCTGTGATAGTCCACCATGAAGGCCATTTAAAACACAGAAAGAAAAAAAGAAAAAGGACAAAATTACTTAAAAGATATTGGTACCCAATTAACATGAAGTTCATAATTAGAAGATTGACTTGTATATTTGCAGAAAATACCTTTTGTAGTTGAAGACTACATCTAAGCAATTTAGGGAGGAAATGTCCAAGTCACTGCTTTCAGCGTGAGCTTGAAGCGCTGCCCTCTGCGGCACTGTGCCTCTACAGTATCTGAAAATTCAGGTTTACCTATGTAAGCTGCATAAGCTTGAATCATATCTTAAGCAAAGTCTAATACATCATTTATCATGTACATCACAAAAATCAGACCGACTATCGCGGCAGCCATATCAGCATGCAGAGTCTGAGCCAACGCTGCCAAGGGGAGCGAGGTTTTTTCCTGAGTCCAGCTCTGATTTCCTGGGATCTGGGCTGAGGCCAGTGCGCATCCACCCAAGAGGAGGACTTCTGAACACCACGACTCTGAGCTAGTTAAGCACCACTCTGGCAACCGCGATCAAAACGAGTACGTCAGTTTGATCCCTTTCATTTGTACACTGAGGACGCTGACATTTCCTTGCTTTGTAACCTGCTCAGAGAAATGCAAATAAAGAGCTGGAAGGGTTGTCACCATACCCTAGCTATTCTCCTTCCTTCCCTGTTTCAAGGAAGCGTGCCAAGCAGCTGCTGAGCGGCACTGTGCGGAGCGGCTCGGCACGCCGCGTCACAAGCCTGCCTTGGACGAAGCTGTTGCTCTGACAGAACAATATGCAAGAAAAATCCTGACTGTTAAAATACCTTCTTAAAACACGGACATAACACCTGCCCTAAGGAAATAAGTGGCCCATTTATATGCATCAACGCTGCGTTGTTCAGCTAGTTTCTTGGCTCTTTGTCCAGGCGTGTGATGAAGTGACATTTTAGTGGTTCATTTGTCTCCGCTGCTTGACAGCCTTGATCATGTTTGCGGCTGCTGTAAAGCAGGGACAGATGAAATGAAGTCAGCTGCACAACCCCAGCGAAACCAAGCTAGATTAGCCTCGAGGGGCAGCGACGGGGAGATCTGCTTGGCTCCTAGCCAGAGGACATACGGGCCCTTTCAGACGTTAGGGACTGAGGGCACCAGCAGGCCCTGACCCGGCTCATCAGGGGCTTCCACACTGCATGGGACCTCTCCTAGGACTAACTTCATGGCTCAGGGGAGAGAAATGCAAAGAGAGCTGGCTATGAAGCCATCATTTCCATTGGTAAATAGGAGAGCACAAAGGAAGAAATGAGAACAAATTTCCATATGTACAGTCCCTTTTCAACAATTATTTCTATAAACCTCTTTGCAGCGTGCAGGCTTCCTTTCTGTATGAGATCAGCAGCACAACCAGAATAACTAATTAATTTAGGCAACATCATACCAGCTCAGAGGATCCAGTATAACAGAATTGCATCTGATTTGTTTTGTTTCAGAGATCACCGTTCGCACACGTGGTGTGACCAAACAGATTAGTCATATCAAATATAATTTGGGGCTAATTAGTAAATTCTGTATCTCAAGTGGACCCAGAATATATTAAAAACAACTTTGTTTGCAATCAGTACTTATCAAAACACCACTTTCTCATCTCCCTGTTTTGAAACTATAACACCAAGGTGGAAAAATACAGCAGCAAAGAAGAGAATATTGTGGTTACAAGGGCTGCCAGAGCATGCACAACGTCAGTGCAACAGCAGAACGCAACACCAAGTTTAGGGAGCAACGTAAAGCCTGGGAGTGGATGCTGAGCTGGCTGTGCACTTGGAAGAACATGACGTGGGGGGCAGTTGCAGAGGTGATCCGCCAGAAGTCCTCTTTGTCTGTAAACGGCTGTTCTAATCTCTCTTTCAAGATCAATAAGTGACTCAGTGACTAATCAGAAAACTCTCCTAACATAGCTAGCCATTTTTTAGCATGGCAAGAGAAATGGGAAAAAGATATATTTTGAAAAACGAGGTGAACAAAGTATCTTATGAATTCTGCTTGGCTTAGATAGGTGTGCTAAGATAGCAGAAAAAAACTTGTCATGCAAAACAAGCTATCAAAGAGCTACCTATGGCCATTTAATGGCTGGGGTAAAGGGGTTAACGTGACTGGAGCCATTTTCAGTTAGAATTGCCAAAGTTAGAACTGACAAACCTTGGTATGTTGGTGAAGGTACATTGCCAAATGAAGATGTCAAAGTGTCTGCCATTCAGACTCATTAATCAGAGAAGATACAAAGATTGCCAAAAACAAGAGTAAAACTCTCTTCAGAAGGAAAATACCCTATTTTAGCAGGACAAGCCAAAAACCCTCCCTCAGCTTCCACCAACAAATAGTTGCAAGATCATTGCTAACAACTTTGGCAATAATTAGGATACTTAATAGAAGGGAAAGAGAGTTCCTCTTCTTCCCTGCCTCCTTTAATGGCAGCTAGATCTTCTATTAGTTGTTCTGTTACTACCAAAAATGAATTTATCATGCTGAACTACATAGTTTGGATGAAAATGAGAAACTCTTCAAAATTTGTGCATGGTCACTAAATGCAGCTAATTTTTTTTTTTTTTTGGTTCTTTATTCCATTTGGAAATCTAAACACACAATCTATTCCACTAGCAACCATACATCGCTCCACTCATTTCTTTCCCAAACCCTTTTGAACAAATACCGGCACACCCAGCATGGATTTCAAGGGCCCTGCTTTTAAGGTCAAATGTACTGACCCACCCATCAGCATTCTTCGTGCCTGCTCACACTGGGTGCATCACAGGCGCCAAAGCTGCTTGCATGACTCTCCTCCCGCTTTGGAGAGGTATTTGCATTGGGATTTGGCTCAGGGTTCACTTTCCTGCGTGACCCAAAGATAGCTATGGATAAAAGACCTTCGTCTGTCCTTCAGTGTTTCAGCGAGCGCTGGACTCAAGTGAAGTGCTCAGCTGCAGTCAAAGTTTGCCATAACAAAGAAGCCTGATTAAATAAGAGAAATTTATCATTTGGCAGAATCCTTCAGCCATTCATTCAAAAGGAAAAATCAAACACAATACTTTGATCAGAAACTCTGCTTAAGTTTTTGACTTACATCCACGGTGACCTTTAAATTGCATTTGAATATATTTCAATTACTGAGGCAGAAGAACTTTCCTGGCAGGTGGACCAAGACCATTACCAACATACTATTATCTTTATCTCTCATTTTGCAGGAGTCCCTATATGCTCTGTGGCTTTCTAACGACAGTGAGAGCGCCTAATTTGCTTCAGACATGAATCTGAACTGTGACAGATGCTGGGACACTTGAGAAGCTGGGGCAAATCTCCTTTTTGATTTGCTACTGGAGCTACCAAAACACACTAAATAAGGGACAGGGAAAGAAGGGAGCAGAAGGCAACCCCAATGGATAATCACTGCTCTTGACAAGACTGAAAAAAATTCAGGCTGAAGGGCTAAGGTGAATCTCCAGTCATGAGGAAGAAATGACAAAGGTAGACAGAAAATTGAACTAGGGAATCAGTAACAAATAAGAGAGGGTCCAGGAAGCCTTGCCAGACTCACAGATTCGAACAAATTCTCTCTTCACCGACAAAGCAAGAAGAAGAGGCCTGCTCACCGCCCCAGCACAACCCAACAGGTAACACTGCTCCAGCCCAGGCAGCAAACAGGGCTATACACTATCAAACCTCAATAGAGAATGTCACGAGAGCAGCCAAACACTCAAGTTTTCTTGTTATCCAATACCTGCCTACTAGAAAGGGCCCAGTAAGAATGCTTTTTAAAAACTCTTAGGTGGTTATTCACAGTCACCAGAGGGAAACCAACCCAACCAACCCGACTGCAGCTGAGAGGGAAACCAACCCAACTCAACTCCCAAGCCAACCCGAACTTCTCCGTGCTGCTCGGCTGCCTGCCCGGGCACTGGCAGCCCTCGGAGCATTCAGCCTGGCACAACTTGGTACACAGAACAACTGGGTACAACTTGACCACTAGCTTAATTGCAGCTGTGTTTAAACATTAGTGATGCAGAGAAAGTTTACTGCCTTCCTCTCGGAAATACAAGCAGATTTAATCTTATATCTCAATCAAAAGTAACAGAACATTAAAAAGAAATGCTGTCAGGATCCAGCTCCTTTAATGAAGGCAGCAGTTCATAAAGCTGAATTGAATTATTAATGGAATTACTCTTACGGAATTCACGCAATGCAAGAAACTCTGGGCAAAATGTATGCTATATAAATGCTAATGTTTTTCTGACAAACTAACCATTATCTGTGATTTAGGGGGAATCTAATCAGGCTATATATTAATTCTGAATCACTTAAAAATTACCAGGACGAATTTGGCAAAATACAACATGTAACACAAGAGTCTTGATGCAATATACTTCAGTGACTAAAAAGCTCAT
Organism: Nothocercus julius; assembly: GCA_013398735.1. Lineage (NCBI taxonomy): Eukaryota > Metazoa > Chordata > Aves > Tinamiformes > Tinamidae > Nothocercus > Nothocercus julius. Next base: position 4,336,010 of record VZSV01000012.1, read on the forward strand.
AAAATGCGTGCCCTTGGTTAAGTACAGTACTTTGATAGTATCAGTTTCAAGAGAATTGATGGCTCAGCAGTAACTATAGTAACAGAAATATGGGCAGGTTACTATAGCCAGGGCTTTTAGGTTGTTTTATACACTACTGTGCCTGCACTGCAGTGAAATGATAGACATTTAATGTAACACTAATGCAGCTGTTATCACAGAAAGCATGAAGTATAATCAAGACAAAAAATAATCTTATTTTTTCAAAATCACATTGGAGACTCAGCATTTTCAGATGCGACATCTTTGTTGCGGTGGTTTCCTTCTCTGCGGCTTTTTGTTTCTGCTTGTGCCAGTGGGTTGTTAGAGGTTAGTAACACTGTCGTCCCTGCGCTCCTGTTGACTCTGGTGTGGCAACAATATCCCTGGCCTTTGCTGTAATAATTATATGGGACCACATTCCCGATGGGAAACAGATGCTTGGCCCTGGGACGCCCCTGCGCTCAGGCTGCAGCTCCTGGTGCTGGCTCAGGCCTGGCCTCCCCTGGAAGCTGCTCCATGGCTCAATCAGAGACTCACTAGGCCCAAAGAACAGGAGTTTCTGTAGCCCTGTGGGTTGTGTGCTCCCCTTCCATCTCCTTTTCCATGATACATTTTGCCATTTCCTGTGGAACACCAAACCAGCTAAACGCTGGCTGACCCTTTCATCAGTAATAATGTTACTTAGAAAAGTAAAATTTGTATATTTGACTGCACTGCAAGAATCAGCTCTGCTGAGAGGCAGAATGGTTTATTGCAATGTAACGATATGCTAGTTATATGACTTTTTAAACATGGGCTTGGCCTTTCTAAATCAGCACAGGTAACAAAATAAGACATGCCTAATTCATCAAACCACGTCCTATATACAGTTCAGTGCATTGTAAAACAATCACAGAATTCTTTAAAGCTTTGCATTAAAAATACAAGACAGCAAGAGGACTTGCCAGCTTATGGCCATGTTTTACAAGGAGAGGAAAAAAAAAAAAAAACCTAACACATTAAAATTGGCCAAAGCAGATTTAAATGACATTAGCAGAAGACACCCTTCCATCTCTCTACAGGGCTGATTTTTAGATAGGCGGAAAGGTGTTTTGGGGCTGTCAGCAAGTACATTTTTGAGCAACTTTTCCTACAGATTGCTAGGGCAACACTAGTTCTACTCCTGTATTCAGGTGTGAATTTAACTTTTTTTATTTAATAAATGACACCATGATGCAAAATTTGCATCTTACCAAAAAGTTTAGCTCATATAGCGATGTGGATAGAGCTTCATAACAGTTGTCACTGTCTTCTGATATAAGACTCCCTGGAAAGGATACCTGAGAAACAACAGCATGACTTTGCAGCTAATGGGAAAGGCCTTTAAACTTGGATGTTATATTAGCTTCTGGGACTTGACTAACCACAAGTAGAGCTGCAAGATGATAGCAAACGGCCTAGCAAATCTGTATGCACCTCACAACTAAACTAGACACAACAATTAGTGCTATAGGAAGATCCTGTTCTGCATAGTGTTGCCTGTAGAAGTTACAAGAGCATTCTTACCATTAATGTTGTTTCAACAGCAGGGAAGAGCTTCACCAAACTGGTAGGCTCTGGATTTACCTGAGGTACCCTGCTGGTACAGCCTGTGGGTTTTCTGCCACTTGCAACAGTACAGCCCCAATAACTAAGACTACAGAGCAAGGGACTAGACCCAAGTCCCTTTTTGGTTCCCTCTTTGAAATGTACTCCCCACAGGAGAGTCCAATAACACTAAATGCTCAATGCTCCTTAGCAAGTTATTCCTAAAAAAAAAAAAAAAAGAGATTTGAGATTATCTGCATCCCTCAAGGCCAACTTCCCCTCAACACAGTGGGCCAGAGCTTAATTATTACGGCTCTTGCTCTAACTACAGCTAGCCTTTGTCCCTTTCACCAAGAGGGAGCATTAGTAATTTTCCCCTAGGAAATACAGCTCATTATAAGCTGCTGTCAAGTATAAAATAGACTTTGGCTCCTTTAGACTCTTTTGCTGTTTCCAGCCTGACACAGAATAGAAGGCAATGTGCACTGAAGTGTTTACGTGATAAAAGGCACTACGCAAGTTGAAACAACTCAACAGCTGAAAACAATCACTTCCTACAGTGAACTCATGTGGCAAAACTTGGATTCATTTTTGGAATTGGGCAACAGATCTTCAGGCCAGTACAGAAGAGCAATTATACCAAATGCAGGCTGTGTAAAACTCAGCAAGCAGCTTTCCAAAATTGGCTTTTTGTGAGATGGTCTCAGAAATCTTTTGACTGAAGAAGATTTCTTAAGAACAATACCTTGATGGTATTTGCTAAGGCTGTGAATGCATATGTGAAAGAAAAAGAAAAAAAAAGACTGAGTTCAGTAAATATAAGATTTAACATATGAGGGATAAACTCCTACTAAAAATTTCATGTGACATAACAAGGCTCATATTTAAATGCTGTGGTGTTTGCAGATAAATTGGTTTACTCGAAGATACAGATAGCTAGAACTAATGCCAACAAAATCATAGAGGATTTTGCTGCCAACTTTAGTGGAAATAGGATCAGGTTCTCAAGACACGATGCTGTTCTTTTTTTTATATGGTGAATTCCACTCCTGAAAACTCAGAAGTTAAAAGTACTCAGTAATCTGGGGGACTGAGTTTGAAAGTAGCTGCAGCATTGATGCCTTTTTCATTCTGAAAATATACCATTTTCTTGTGACACTTACTGAAGGCCTTCACTTCTGGAGAAGAGAAATGACCATGTAATGCAAAAGGCTGTAACTGGAGACAGGACCCTCTCTCACATGACCCTCTTCAAACATATTCCTTGTAGCTCTCCATTTGATAAAAAGGACACATTAAATATTTGAATAAATAGTAACACTTGAGTATGAAAATAATGCGAGACTAGCAAAAGAGTTGGAATACAGGATAGGAGAATAAACTTTTTTTTTTTTTTAATAAATCTTCTTTAATGAAAAATGGAGATCAGATTTTGCATAGAGAAGTCAAAGTATTTCTGTAAAATGAAACTTTCATTTATTCAATAATTTCTGGAAAGCGTTAGATCTTTTACCCTAACGTCCATGAAAAGCCCTTAGTAAACAGGAGCTGCCCCTTGTTTCAGCTTTGAATCAGGGAATTTCACTTGAACAAATTTTGCTACAGTCCCTCCATCTCTCAGCTTTTTTAGTGGTCACTTTATTTGGTCACTTCGTGGCGACCGAGTCTACCTATATGGCCATTCGCTTTTTCTTCCAAACCTGCCAAGTTCTGCTCCTTGCTTTCTCATACGTGCGGAGGGAGGCTGCAGGGACTACAAAGCTTAACACAGCCTGAAAGGTAGATGCTAAAAGGTTTAAGAGTGGTCTGCCTTTGCATGTCTGCCACGTGTAACTCAAGTCTCATCCAGGACTGGCAGTTAGGCAGGAGGGTAAGGCAGCGTGAGGAAGTACAAATAAAGTAACAGGTAGAAATGGAAGAAACCATGGTGGCCCCAGGAAACAAATGCAGGCTGGCCTCTATGAAAAACATATACAATGCCAGATGAACAACTGCCTAAGAGCAGGACCATACAGCAATGCCAACATGGTGAAATCACAACAAAGAACAGTGCAAAATAAGGGAGAGGTGGGAGAGCAGAACTGCAGAGAAGCTGCCATTTCCCCTGTTGCGCAGACACGTTGGCTCTGTTGACTCCAGACTGCAGTTAACCCACAGAAGCTTGAGTCATACACGCTTACACTGAGCCTTGCTCAGAATGATGTGTTCATGAGCTCGCACACAGCTGGCTTAGGCATCACGTGAACATGCCCTAGAGTGCCATCAGTCTCCATGCCAGCCACTGCCTCGGGATGCCGCTCCACCCACCCCCAAATCAGCTCAGAGATGAGTTTGCACCTGTTGGGATGTGAGCAGAGCGCAGCCTTGCACAGAAGCATCCCAACATTCCCAAATCCTTTCCCAAGGGCACACTATATTCCACTTGTTTTTCCTACTACTAAACTGTTGCTTCCCCTGGTCTGCCACTGAATCCCCATAGAATGTTCTGCATCTCTTCACACTTGCCCCTTGTCTTTTTTTAGCCTTAAAACCTACGTATCACCAGCAAAGTTGACCATGCAAAGCGGGATGTGAGCAGATAAGTAATATATGCCTCCCAGGCACCCAGCAAAGATTTCTCCACAACACAAAGTCAGAGTCCCTATTCAGGAACTCAGGGTTTACAGTCCATTTCAGCTCCTGGGAAAGCATAACTGAGCCTGCTCAGGGCCTGCAGCTAAACCTTAGTCTAGACCAGAATGCATAACTAAAAAGCCCAAACAAGTGAGACAGGGAGATGCAAAGAAGCCACAGAGTGTATCATCGCTGAGGTCCTCCCTATCTGGCACTCCTGACACGAGCTAAGCATTTCAGACCAAATTCCAGTCTGGTTTACCCTGCTGCCAACTTGATCAAGTAACAGCTACCTAGCACTAACATATATAAAAACACAGCTGTGCTCATTAACTTGAGCAGGAATTTCTGAGTAAGAAAAGAGCAACCAGTCAAATCTTTTAGAACAAAAGACCAAATCATCACAGATGCAGTTGTTCATGGGGCACAAGCCTAAATCCCCTCCATAATTCCCTTTCTTCTCAACTCCTACTGCATGTCAAGCATTGGCTATAGCCCTTCAAAGAAAACTGCCAGCCTGGTGATACGTGCTTCAGCCCCATGTCTGAAAATGCTTGAAGGGCTCTGGCAGAGCCTTTTCTTCCATTAGGTAGCCTGAGGAAAAGTAGAAACAAAACCTCCAAAACAAAAAAAGCAAAAAAAAAATGAATCATCTTATAGTGAGAAATCTCAGGTTTTTAACCTCAGATTTCTAACCCAATTCTATTTACAATACATAAATGTATTCTATTTCAGGATTAATATAATATATAAATTTTAATATTAGTCTTCAGTCATCCCCTAATCTCACTGCAAGAAAAAAAAAAAAGTGCATTCTTATTTTAACATGTGTGACAGGTGCAGATGTGTAGAAAAATATAGGTAAATACTTACATACATTCATACAAAGTTACCATGCCTGCTAGATTTTATTCATTGCTGCCTTAACTAGCAGGCACGAAAGCCAATCATTGTTACCTTTTAAGTTGCCCCATTGGAGTAGATTTGAAGTTGATGGATTTTTTTTTTTTTTTTTTTAATACAGTATAAGGGAAGGCTGTCACACGGCACCAAACCAAAACTCACTGAGCCTCACAGACATTAGAAGTCAGCCCAGCTCCATGAAGTTGCTGGGTGTTTACCAAACTACTTGCCTGTGCTCAGGGTTTTGCTTTAGGGAATGTGTTACAAAACATACAACTCCTGCAGAAACACCGGAGCCCTACAGAGCTGCTTCGGCGATACGCTCTCTGAATTTTCATTACGCCTTTCTTTTTTTTTTTTTTTCCCCTGATCTTTCCAACCTTCTTTCCACTTTAAAAGATCTCCAGAGGTGGCAGAAATAATCACCTTCAGACTCTCCTAAATGAACAGCTCTAGGCTTTCTAGGCTTTTGCTGAACACAGAAACAAACCAACACAAACAAGCAAACCTTGAAATGCAGCAGACAGAGCTGGAAGATGGCTCTTCAGCAAAGACAAAAGGGGAGGGGGAAAAGGAAAAAAAAAAAAAAAAAAATGGTTTTCAGGAAATAACCCAGAATACAAATCAATCTTTAGCCGAGATTGTTTCTCAATACTTTCTATGAAAACAATAAAGTAAAACTCAGAATGGAACCTGTGTTTTCTACTTCTGAGAAATGAGGTAATTTATGTTAGTTTTCTGAATTCAGCTACATGTTCATTCCCTACTGCCTTGGATAGGCTTTGCAGTCTGGCACATGGCATTTCTGAGCAAAACAAGAGACAGCTCTCCTGATTCCATGTTAGGATTTTTCCTCCACATGATTTTACATGAAAAGTTCAAACTGTTCATCAGCCACCCCTGGCTGATAGTTACCTTTCAAAAATCCTCTTGAATACCTAATGCTGTGTTTTGTCATTTTAAGCCAAGTCTCTGCAGCAGGAGACCATGTGTGAAGAAGATAAGAGAGAAAGCGTAGCAAAAAACAGCCTCCCAACATCCACGAAAACTCTTAACCTGAAAGACTGGAAACAACAGTGCCTGCCATTTCAATATAGCTCCAAAATCAAAGCATTTTACAGGTTTTGTCTACATTGCAATAAAAGACTATGACAATATAAAACCAACCTTCATCAGCATGACTGTGTCAGTAATTCTAGTTTAAATATGCCAAGTCAGAAGACTTCCATCAACTTCCCTGAGTTCTCATTCCTAATCTCACAGATGTCACAGCCCCAATCTTTCACACTTGGTAGTTAACTGGGCAATCACTTTGAGCAAAAATTAGTACTGCCCACAGATTTAGACAGAGCATCCAGACAGGCAGTGCCCGTGTATCAGAAATATTCCTGGTGGCAGAAAGCAGCCAACGTCTCGTACTGAAATGTGCTTCTGTGGTAGATGGCAGGGATCTTACAGGGAGGGAAAAACAGGTACAGATACAAGATGTAGCAGACAAGTATAGACGACAAAGAAGGAAGAGCTAAGACTTAGCACTAAAGACTTAGAGCAAAATCTGTGGAAGCCAGCACGTGTTGCTTGACATAAATGGTGTGACACAGAAATGGCTTCCAACGTCGAGGCCCAGCCACTAAGACGAAAGATGCAGTATAATGCTCAGACAACAAAAATTATTTTTAATAATGGCATTCATGAGTGGATAGAGACTAAAAGAATTTATTTCAAAATGAATTTCATTTTTAAATTTACATCTCATTTTAATGCATTTTGCTTTTTAAACAAACTTGTTCAAATTTTAATATGAACCAGAGATGACTTTCTTGAACATCTGAGTTTTCTGTAATTATTGAAATAATTTAGATAAGAAATATTGCATCACTGAGTCACGCTGCAAAGTTTAATATGGTAAAGAGTCATGTTTTAAATTAACTCAGAATTGGGATAAATAACAGCTGTAGCTGTGGATGTCAATTCAAGTTTCATAAATAATGCAACAAATAATGCGGTGACAGAAGTATCTGAGTGAACTCCTGTCCTATTTTAAGTACTTTTCTGCTACAAATTCAAGTAGTTTCAATTCTGAGCATGAAGATGTGCAAATTTTGTCCTAACTAATTTTCAGTTTCAATTTTGTTAGAAGATGCAGAAAGACATTTTCTTGATTTGAACTATAAAAAACTAAAGCAGAACTGTTTGTTTTCTTCTTGTAAATTATAGATAAAAGCTGGATGAGAATGGAAGAATCTGGTGCTAAAAACTCAAGGATACAGGGCCAGAATTTCTACGGGTCTTAGGTAACCAAGAGTGCTGAGAGAACCTTATGTGCCATTGAAAATACTCCCGAACACGGAGCACCCCTTCATTTCAAAGTCACCTACTGTCATTACATGCTTCTACCCACAGGGCAGCAATTTTTAGACACTAAAGCATCTGGTTTTGATCATCAGGGTTAAGTTTTCAATCTGTCTACTCATTAGATAGGTTAAATAAGTCTCTCAAGAAATTACTTGATCTGAGATGCATGTTTTAGGACTTCTGTCCAAAGTATTTCAGGCAGTCTTACTTATCTACTAAAATAGCCCTCAAATGTAGCATTTTTAATTCAGCCTTCCACCTGAAAGTAGCTGGTCACAACATGCATAAAAAGCTATCATCTAGAAAATCAGCATCTTATTTTTGTCCTTCATATATGTTTGAAATTAAGACTCTGAACAAGACATCTAACTCATATAAATGTGCACATTCAAAAAGGTACTCTGTGGTTAGCAGAAATCACTACAGCAGAAAGTACTATTTCTTTGGAAAAAAAGAAAAACAAAAAAAAGATTTATACTGACCAACAGAAATATAGCCTTTTTTTCCATCTTTTTAAAAGGAAAATAACAAATACAACAATAAAATTAACAGATTAAAGAAATCCTGTTCATCTGTTGTAAGTATAATATAGAGCACGGATACAGAAACACTCAGATTTAAATTATTTTTCTTTGAATGGAAGAAAGCTGACCACTTCTCCTTTGTGTAACTATGTCTGTACAACCTCTGGGTTGTACAAGGGTAATCTAGAAACATTCCTGTTATTCCATCAGAAATCTCCGTTTGAATTTCACACTCTTAACCCCAAGCATAACCCACTTACCACTCACCACCCCTTGCCACCTGGCTCCACATCCCTGCTCGCCGCTCCTGAGCCAGGCAGCCTCCTCCTCCCTGCCTGGGCTGCGCCTCTCAGCCCAGCTCCTCCTTGCCCAGAGAAGCCCCGCTTTATTGCGCACATACCAGGCTAGAGCAGCCCGGGGCTGCCCAGAGGCAGCATTTCTGAAGATGTTCAACAGGCCGCCCAAGGAAGGTCCTTTCTGCGATCCTGCAGGATACATCTGGAACATTGGCTGCACAGCCAATGGGCCAAACCAGCATGCAGAGCAACATCAAAACCTGCTTAAAAGCCCAACTTTTAAGGGGATAACCACACCATGTTTTTAAAAATTGGGGCTTCCCTGCTCTTCTTATTCTACTTTGTAATAAGAATCTTGACTATCAAACTGTTCCTGCCTCAGAAAGCAACCCAAATACAAACTTGCAACAGCTTTGCTTTTACCATCTCATCTTCTGCTCTTTAACTGAATCCATGCATGGTAACATGTCCCACTAAACTTCCCAACAAATTACATTTTAAAAGTGCCACGAAGAAACTACTAATAACCAAAATCAATATCATGTATAGAGAAGCAAAACATGTTTTTATATATGCTGGGGCACAACAACTTGACTGGATCAAACTATCAGAAGATTATGTTAGAGAACACGAATACATAGGCATAAACTACATTGTCAGGCAAAAAGCTGCAAGTTTAAAACTGGGAGGAAGATTTGTGCAGCTTATCAATGCTAAACAGTAATTTTTCCTATTCTCTTACAGCATATTTGAAAATACTAAGTCAATTTTATAACTGTATTCATATTTACAGAGTTTGAAAACATTACAGGCCCTTCACTGAATTAACCCATACTTTGAAATTGCCTTTGGCCACAGTTAAGCCTCTGATCCTACTAAAAAATATGAATTTCCTTCTCTTTCCCTGCCCTTCTCTTATTTGAAAGAATTTTTAAAGCATGCATTTCTAATGCATCTTTTTCATGATTAGTTTTGAGAAAGAATAAAAAATAACTTTTCAGCATTGACCCTAGGTAAAAACTTTGCTTCACAGAATCAGTCTTATGACCTGCATGGGTTGAGTACTCTTTCCATATTCAGGTCAGGAACAGTGTCCAAAAACTGTTTAAACCTTGAAGCTATCAAAAAGCAGGAATCGCAATGTGGTAAAAAAGCATCCACTCTAGCACTATCAGAGTACAAGATGCTAAGGCATAAAAATCACTTTGCTTTTAACAACTTGCCTCCCATTATCGCTACGTTAGCACGGTTTTAGCAGGCAAGGTAAAAAGGTGATCTCAAAATCCCAAAGGTGAGCGAGCCTGCCCTTCACTGCAGAGATCTCTGACATGAGGGAACATTAAAACCACATAAATAATGCAATCAGGAAGATTAGAATGTGGGTAGTATATGTAGCATTCAGACTTCATAACCCTTTCCTAAGCAGACGTAACAACAATAGATGATAAAAATTCTTTGTTAATTGCAACAACCCACCATCCTTCATTATAAGATTTTTTTCCCTGTCTTTCTTGTTTGATTGCTCCAATTTTCTTCCAAAACAGCCAAAGTTTTGATCAAATCAAACGGATTTTTTATTTCTGCTAGGAAGTAAACAGATCACATAAACAACGTGGCAATTTGTTTACCCATGTGTTAAGGGCTGGTAGGAGTACCTCAATTCAGTTATGGCGGAGAAATGTACTAATTAGGTTGTTTAAAACTCAATTAGATTTTGATTCAACAACACAAGAATCAAGATGCAGCACTCACGATAGCTTTACAGAGCATTATTTTAAATATGTTCAATCACACTTAGTAAACACAACCAGTAACATTTTCCTCAATAATTAGTTGAACTCCACAGTTGATGCTTATTAGCAGTGTTAGTTTGGCCAAATTCATATAATTTAGTGCACTCCCTGCACGAAACAGGCTCGTCACAAAAAAAATTTAGCTAGCAATTGAGTTTCAGCATTTCATTACCGTAAGCCTGGATTTGTGTGCGTCAGGCAGAAGGCCCTTGCCACAACCGAGTCTGGAGAACGCGGAGCGTAATGAACGGAGGCAACCAATAAACACTCCTGCAGCCAGCCAATTGTGTGACCAGAATGTCAAACTTCATAGGATGCTGGTAGTTAAATTGCCTCACTGCACAAAAATTACAGGGGTTTGAAAGGATTATAAAAGGATAAATTATCCCAGCTGTTTTCATTCTTCTGAGTCACTTCCATTAAAAGATTTGCTGGAAGCAATATTCTGCTGCTTAATTTTCACAGATACTTTATAGCCACCTATAACAGCAGAGCTCTGCAACCACTGTTTACCTATGACAGTGACTGCAGACAACTAATGCCATTTTTTTTCTCCTTTTCAGAAATCAAATCAAGGAGCTAGCATTCTTGAAGCTTTTTCTTTCTTTCTTAGCTTTCTATATATATCACTGGCAAATAGGCACGCAACTCATTACTGTCATTTTGGAGGACCAATATACTGCAGTTATTGCTAGTTACTACAAACTTACAATTTTAAGCCTTTTCTTATTTTAGTTACTCTATCTTAGCCAAGTTTCAACAATGTGCACTACTGAAGAAGTGTAGGAACAGAAGAGCGGGAGGTGCAGATGTTCTTCGGAGCTACAATATTTATATGCAGAAAAGGAAATAGGGTAATACTTTGTGATGATAAATACATTTGTATTTTCCATTCTCTAGAATTCCAGTGGGGAAAAAGAAAGGAAGTAGTAGCTGGATCAATAACTCATTTCTTTTCACATGAGCTTATGTGAAAGCTCATTACCATCTAGCTATTTTGGTAGGAAACAAGTTAGGGTTGCTTTAGCAAAGTAGGCTTTCCAGTTCTTACAGGAAAAGTCTACCTGGCATTACTTGGGATGAAGATCTCATCAGAAATAACAAGAGGTGAAAGAGCAAAAACGAGCTGCTTTCTCACTGCTAGTAGAAGCCCCTGACAACTGGGTTGGAGACAGGGGAGCATCCCATGTGGAAGACTGTCCCACTCCACCTCTTGGGTTGACAGACCAACCTGCGAATCAGGTGATGCATCTGATTTTCCAGAACACGAAATTCAGCCAGGTGCACGTGTGAATGCGTGCATGTGTGTGGAGATCTTTTAAAACTGAACAGCTAGATAGAGACTATTATAAAACTGCTTTAAACAGTGTTTACTAGTTTTAAGACACGTCCAGGAATCCTGAAGGCTGCTCTTTCTTCTTGGTTGCTCTTCCTTCTTTAACAAGGTAAGACACAATATTTTAAGCAACAACTGTAACAAAATTGCTTGTATTCATTACACTTTATGTGATTATATTAAAATATATAGGATCAGTTAAAGATAGCAGGGTGAAGCGGTAGAGGATAAGGGAGGATAAAAGAGCCTCCTCCTCCTCAGTTTAGATGTTTTGTTATATTAATGACATTCATTACATAGTCAAGGGGATTTTAATGTGTGCCAAACCGAGAGAAATAACTTCAATTACTTTAATTAGTTTTCCTTCAAAACTACATATAAAAATGTCAAATGGAAATGATGAAACTGATTTCCATGTATTTGCCTCTCAGTTCCCAATAAGTGTGGGTTTCTCTCTCTCTCTCTCTTTTTTTTTTTTTAAAGTCCATGTCATGGAACAGATTGTCCTGCATAAAGCTATCATCCTTCTAAGTCACTGTCAGGGATATTGTATTCTGTTAAAAAGTGACAGGCAGATTAATTTGTGAGTTAGCAATTCATCCTTCCGTTATGCTTCTTGTTCACCTACTGATAAGTTAATGAATTTATATATATACACATTATAAGGGATCACTTGCTTTTAACAGGAATACTTATGATAAAAAAAAAAAAAAAAAAAGAGAGAGATCAAGAAACCAGGAATGAGCTTGTGAAGGCTCTTCTAAAGTTCTCCTCTAAGCAGTAATATATTTTATGTGTCTTTTTCTGTGATATTTATAGTAATCTTCTTCATGTATAAATACATCAAGTTTTGATTTTAAGTCAGGTCTCATTCTTAAATAAAAACACACCATCTGACTTTTAAAATGTTCTACTTCCAAATATCCTGCTCAGGAGTTTGCAGCGGGTCAATAAAAGCTATTCAGCACACCTTGCTTAGGCACCAAATGGTAAAGGCAGCCGTCTTTAAAGCAACGCTACTGCCTTAAAAAACTATTGCTTCAACTGTCTCAAAAAAAGTCAGAACTTCAGTTATAATTTTCAGTGTGGTGTTTTCTGGTAAATAACGGCAAACTTTAGTATCAGCTGGTCCCCTGGGGCTAAGCGCACGTTGTTTCACGCTCTGTCCCCGCCAGGACTCACCAGGGCGAGCCCGGCTGCTCCGCGTTGCCGCTCAAGCTGCATCAGACGCATCCCGTACGCACGGAGGCTGGAGCCTCAGCTGCAGAGACCCCTCTGGCCCGGCACTGAGGAGCTCCCTGCCTGCTAACACTCAAAGGAAGGGCATCGTCCCAACGTGACCTGTTTTTCTACTGACACACCTTTCTATGCTGAAAGCTTGGTAAAGTTTCACCGAACGAGCGCCTTAGGTTCTTTATTTCTCCAAAAGCCGGACTCCTCCATGAACACTTTGCTCTCCAGCGGGCACAGCTCTTGGTGACGCCCGCGTGCTCCGAGGTGGCTGCAGCCCCAAACGCTGCCTCTCCGCGGCGTGCTGCCCGCGCGCCAGCACGCGCCTCCCGCCCGCGTCGCTGCCCGTCTTGGGGCGTTTCCAGCTCAGTGATAACCCCACCGTTTGGGCTGCGAGGTGGGCACTGCAGCTGCCTCACACCGAGGCGTGTCTTGACTTTCTATTTTAATTTATTATTTTTATGAGGACACCAACAAAAGAACACATCTGTCTGCCAGAAAGTTAGCAGAGTGAGGATAACACAATACAAAATCAGTGCTGTGTTTCAGAGCTGCTGAAAGCTTTCTCCACGGGTCGATAAGCTAAGGCTATTTACAGGTAAGAAATCATGAAATCAGCCAGTTAGCTGCTGTAGAGCCAAAGGCACAAGTTAGAAACCTTCACCAGCCATACGCAAAATTGCAGAGTGTGAGGCAATAAGGAACCAGTTACAGGCAAAAATACTAACATCATGCTCTATCTCTGGAATAGATCAATGTCCAATCTTCTACAGACATAGTACTTCCCTGTAATTTATATATACTGTTGTCTCTGCTACAGACCTACTAGCGATGGGAACATTTTGTGACAGACTCAATACACCCAGCTATAACACCATTTCCCATAGGAAAAAAAAAATACACTCGAAAATCCTTCTTTTGAAAATCCCTATAAAATTTTCCTTTCTCAACAAAAAAATTTCAAGTCCAAATGAAATTTAAATCTAAGCACATCTTGCTGGACCCTGTCTGACAAGTCAAGAAAATCAAGCATTTTATTGATTGTTTCTTTTTTCCAATATTATGTCAGGAAATTTCTTTCTGAAGACAAAAATAACTCATATATCTCAAATATCAACACAGGACGTGAAAAGAGTTTCCTGCCCTCACTTCCTTCTAAGAAAGATCTTGCTGGATTAGAACAAATTGTCTAACATGGGAAACTCAAAAGATCCTCTACTTGAGTTGAAAGTGCGCCCACGGACTATCAGTCGGAGGAAAACTCAATATTGTTACCTCTGGCCATATGCTACACTGAAGAGTCCAGATAACTGCTATGAAACTGGTTGTCTGCATCCAGGAAAAAGCATTTGCTGTTGCTGTGAAGGTGGTTCCAAGAAGGCAAACAGTCAGTGCTTGCCAAAATGCAGAGTATAAAGTATCACTACTGTCCTATCTGATTGATCATGCAGCTCTTCCAAAGCTGTTCCTTAGTCACTTCTGTTACATTGCTGCCTTAATAGAGAAGCTTTCTGGAGTACCTGCTCCCATCAAGCATATAAATAAACATGACAAGTTTTTAGAAGCACCCTGTTAGCACTGTTCTTGCATTAGCAGACTATCTGCTGTATGAAGAGAGGGCCCAAAGCTTTTAGGGGTGAACTAAGTAGTGCCTCTTCAAAGGACTAAACTGTTCAAGTGTAAGAATCAAAATTCCTGCTTAGAGAGTCCACAACATGTGTTAAGCACAAATTTAAAAACACCTTCAGTTTGCAGCTACCCCATTTCCTCCCTGTACCCCAGTGAAAGAGGGGAAGGGAGGCTTCATCTCAAAGAACAAATAAACCACTAAGCTATTTTAATTAGTTCTTGCAGGAAAAAAAGAAGCTTTTAAAAAGCTTTATAATAGGTAGAAAGTTGGACAGCTCTTTACAGCTCTTTTACATTTTCAGACCCTTAACTTCAAGCCCAGCATTTTCAGCATGCAGGGGCCCACACAACCTCATCACCCAAAGCCACCTTGATTCCTGCCTTGAGGAAGCATTTCCTCACCTGGATGGAAGAGCTGACCTTCAGGAGAAAAGCAAGAACAGAAACTGCTCCCAGACACAGCCCCAGGCACGCAAAGCTTGCTGTGACTGAGCCTTACTCACAGCCAGCTGCGTCTCATGTGCATCAGCGCTCTCTGGGCTCGTGAGTCAGCAGCACCTGCTCCCCGGCACCTTCCCGGAGGGTAAGGAGCAAAGCTCCGCGCTCAGTGGCCCTCCTGCCTTTTGCAGCAGGGTCCGGCCCCCAGGAGATGAACTGCAAATCAGCCCCTGTACACTGGCAAATATAGCATGTGTTGGCCTTGGCATTCATTTTACATCCACACGAAAGAAATTGAACGGCCATCTCATTAGAGACTAGGTCTGAGCAGATCTGAGCATAATTAGTAAGGAAAAAATTGAAGGAAACTTTAGGAATTTAGGGAGGGATAATTCAGTAGGTAATACTTTAAGCTTTGTTAGCTCTGAAACATTATTTCAGTCTAAGTACTTTTCTACTTAAGTATATATACACAGATATCACACACAGCTTTGCTCTTCAGACCAAAAGTTTCTTTTATCTACCTGATACTCCTATATATGGTGATCAGCTGAAGAAGCACGGAGTAATTTAATATTACCATGTGGGAATTCCATTTATTCATCAGTCACATTACATTTCTTAAGGGGGGCTACTGTTCCATATGCCACTGGCTGCAATTTCTCTAAATATGAAACGTGCCTGACATATTGTAGATTTACTCTGCTATCTAACTACAACCAGTGGGAAGCAGTTTTTTGTCTACCAGCAAAGCTATGATAAGCCCAATATCTTGGTGCTTGTTAATTATCAGCTCTACAAGACCTTTAAGCAGGAAAGGAAAGCAGAAGAGGCAGCTTCCTGCTTGCTTGCTGTAACAAATGCCTGCAGAGTTTACAATACATCATATTCAGAAAACTGGAAGTTCCTGAAAGTAGCATTGCTCAGAATATGCATGAAGAAAACTGGAATCAGCATTACAAAGAGAATCAAAGAAAATGATTGCTTCTTCCAGCCATTTTACTTACACAGGAACTCACACTTGCCTAAGTGGTTTTATAGTCTGTGAACATCACCTCCCACTATGCTTACATAGTCCATGGGGAAAGCTGGTCTTCTTCATCAGGTGACTTAGCACTGGTGCTTCAGATTGGCTTTTGGGAAATCCCTTGAGCTCATTAGCAATATAAAAGGCGCAGATTAACTCTGACAACACAAATTCCTGCTTTACATCAGGAAAACAGGAGGATCTAGGTAGACCATTCTAGACCTTGAAGGAAAGCCTCCCACTTCCATGCATCCCTCCCCAAAGCATTCCCTAACAGAAGAGGGAGACAAAGCCAGATTTGAACATATTCAGAATCATGTAATAAGGACAACAGTAAAGGTTTTCATGTTCTCTAAGAAGCTATTCTGTCACCAATGTAGTCTTCATTTGACAAGCTCTCTACTGTGCAGGAGATGGAGCAAAGCAGACAGGTCAACTTTTCATTAAACTCAACAGCTTTTCCTGATTCATGTAGGACCGTGGCAGCATTGAGGAGCAGGGGCTACCAGCTTGGAGGTCCAATAGCAAGCTTATTCTTCGTTGGGTCCCAAAGAACTAGGTTTTCTAATTCTAACCAATCTGTATTTGCACACATCACCAGTCCATATGTGTTTCCAGGATACTCCAGAGATCCTTCTGGGTCAGAGGTTGAGTTGTTATGAAAGCTTGGGTCCTTCTGCTCAGATATATTCCTTTTAGGATCGCACCAGCTGCAGCTGTGGGCTTCATTCTGCACGTAGTTCTCACCTGGGGTGTTGTCTCCCAGGTGCTCAGTATCGGAAGATGGCTGAGGTGCCCGTTCAGCTCAGCTCTGTTCAAAGTTGTTAATTCCCTCTCATCAGTCTTGCTGAGCCTGCCACAGCCACATAGGACTTGACTCCAAGCATAAGACAGCTGGCATAAACCTTGGATGCTAGGACATCACATTTACTATTCTTTCCTTTTGAATAAACACACATACATGCATATGGAATAATTTTGAAGATAATTTTGTTAACAGTCCATTTATTTAGTGTGTTTACTTCCCATCATTCATCACTGCTACAATAAGTACTTTAGTTTGAGGAGAACTTTATCAGAACCCAAGGATATAGCATGATACAAGTTTGCCACTCTCCTCACAAGCTACTTAGACTGAAAAGTAGAATCATCACAAGATATAAGCAGCACAGGCATAGAAAGTTAGTTTTGGTATGCAAGTATGTTGACTTGGCTTCTTTTTATTTTTTATTTACCCTTTACAGAGTATTTTACTCAGAATGATTACTCAGCATATGGCCTTTTTTCCTCTTACGTGTCTTCATTGTATGATAGTCTTATATAAAACAACTATTATGCTATTTTTTCACATGTAGTCAGCATCATTTATTACACAAATATTTATATTGAATGCTTTGTAAGCAACAACATCAAACTTCAGCAAAGCTTTGTTTTGGCTAAAAATCTTACTTTGTGCGTGACACAATCTCGATAGAGAGCCTGAGTCAAATTAGTTCACTCCTGTGGGAAGTCTACGGAAAGCCAGGGCTTACATGCAGGAATAGGGCAAAATGGGAAGCTCACCAAAGTTACATCTGCAAAATGCATGGAACATACGGGCTAAAGGCTCTCAGGCTCTCGGAGAAATAAAGGCAGCCAGATGCCACCCCAATCAACATTTTCTTCTCTTGACTTGAAAGAGACAGACTGAGAATTTTTGGCACTGCAAAATTTGCAAGACAGATTTATTATAAAAAAAATAAATAAATAAAAGAAGCTTCACTGCTTCACTTAAAATAGCACTAGGAATCATCTAAGGAATGATGTGGTTAGGAAAGAGAGAGATGAATATGAACACATAGCAACATATTTCCCCTGAAGTCTCTGCAAGTCCATTTGCATGCTCCTAATATTATTTCGCCTACCTTCAGACTCCATATTTTCTTTCTTTCTTGAACTGGAAACCAGCTCCAAGACAAAGTAATGCTGAACTTTTCAGACGGTGTCAGTATTATAACTCCTTCCTCCGGATAACTAGGTGGTACTTTTTAAAAGTGCTGGATCCTGAAGTTGCAGGAAAATTTCCACTGAAGCTACAGAAGTTTCTTTTCAGCCTACCTATCTGTGACAGCTACTTGAAGCACAACTGGACTGCAGCTGAAGGCTAAGAAATCAGAATTATGTTAGAAAATGGAAAAGAAATAAAGCTCTAAAATGTTTTTTAAGGTATTAACAAATCTTTTTTTGATCAGGTTTCTTATTTTTTGACAGTCACATTTGGCAATGCTGAGAAAGAGATCCAAATACCCCAGTTCACAGGGCACTGCAAAATGAGACCATGCTCCTTTTTGGCTAAGTGAGATCTTCTGTGACATTCACCTGTGAACATTTTCCCTTTAAAAATGCATGCTCAAGATGGAGGGGATTCCTCTGACCATTTGACATAAACCCTGCACTTCAAATTTTTATTTTGAATCACCCTCCTCAAAATACAAGGTAGCTAATTTAGAAAGAAAGGCTGGTCTCCAGGAAAGCCAGGCTAGCAAGAAGGCAGCAGGCACAAAACTTATTCAACAAAAAGAAGAAATGGGAAAGGCGAATTGTATAGTTTTGTTTTACATCACATTACATTTTCAGTTGAATTTATAATTACCTACAATTTATTCAAATTTGGTCTTTACTGGATTTAATGAACTATGATGTTCCCTACTGCCCTTTAACAAGAGTGTGCGGCAAAAAGAAGCAATGGAGTTAATGAGGGACATCAGGAAAATAGTACTAGACAAGCTGACAAATTCATCTGTACATTATGATACAGACCACAGAAAAACTGTTCTATTTTTTTCCCCATGCCTGATTTTGTTTAATTAGAGACGAATTCTGGGAGATGTGCTGAATGTTATTGGAAAACCATTGTTAGATATCACAAAATAAGATTTGAAGTCTGTCTCACTAGTAGAATTCACATCCAAAAATCAAATGCTAGGGAAGCGAGGGTTTCAGCAAGGTCAACTGCTCTACCTGCGCTGGCAGAGAAATGCGAGGACAGCAGTCGCTGCTTCCTAAGCTCCAGTTCTGCTAAGTGGCATGGCCACTTGCCCAATCTCTGCCTGCCAAATGTATGTTGCTACTAATTATAGCTAGTTCAAAGACAAATGAGTAGAGAGAAGCAGGGAGCCTGTTATTAAAGGGAAATGCTACAAAGCATGGTCTTATTTCACCTATCTGAAAGACAGATTTTTTGTCACTCAAACCAGCATGGGCAGAATCCCTCTAATTTCCATGCGACAAATCCAGGGATCCTCACCAGCAAAAATCCATCAGTTCCTACTCTTTCTGTCAGAAAAGATTTATTAGCCAAGTGCTTGGTGAATTCTCCTCTTCATTGCTTTTTTATCAGCTATGTAATTTTGGTGCTGAGAATTTCATGTCCTTGTTTTGCTTTACCTACTCACTTGCAGAACTCTGCTAAGCAGGTAGCTCCATGTCCTGATCTAACTCGTATGCTTAAGTGCCTGCCACAGACTTTTGCCTCCTTGTCTGTGGATTGTGCAACTTAAATCTCATTGGAAAATGACAACACCACTCCTCTGTACAGTTATGAAAAGCAAAATGCCCCAATGTGTTGCATGCACACTGTCAGTACATCTTTTTGTTTGCATTGCTATAAAGAAAGAGTAAGTTCTACAAGGCTCATTTGCTCCCTTCCAGCAGATTCAGAGAAGCAGAAGAGCCCTCACGACCTTACAATTGTGTCTTGTGGGCAAGACAAAATGAAGGCAGTATCTGTCCCAGAGATAAAGGGCCTCTAAAAAAAATGCTCCCAAGGCAATATTGTGTAGTACAGTACTGCAGGGATCTTCCATTCTGCTGAATCCGAGTGTCAAAGCACTGCATTTCCTCCAAAGACTTACAGAGATACAGTACTGACGCTTTCATTGCCACTGCTTTTTCTCAGCTCCTTCTTTTAGAGGACACCTGGGCCACTTCCTGCTGGGCACCTTCCACATGCTCCTGTTTCTTTCCTTGCTCTCAGTGCTTGATTTGATATGACCACAGTGAGCTGCCACCACCTGTCCTAGGAGCAGCACCATTTTGCTCACCCACCCACTCAGCTCTCAACTCCTTACAGCTTCTTCACCTCTCACAGCACATCCACATAAACGCAGGAAGCAAAAGCAACATTTATAACACACTTTCTTCCCTAGAACCCTGTCTGTGCAACAAGCCTCAGGAATACGTGCCAGCACTGATCAATACACATCCATGAAATGACCCATTTCATTAGCAGCAGAGCTCTGGAGGCAGCCTCTCTCCCTCCAAGTGGGCTGCATGCCACCACTCTCATGCATGCTCATTTTTATCCTCAGTAACTTGACACATCACTGGCAGACAGCGATGAAAAGACAGAAGACTGTGCTAATGTCCTCATCAATTTTACGGTAAGAAAGGGCAACTTGGGAAATAAAAGTTCCTTCAATTTCTCCTTTTAACAGGTGAAATCCAAGTCAAGTCTAGCATACAAAGCCATAGAGTTCACAATGAAGATGACAAACACCGCTGACCAAAGGACTCTGGCAATCTTTAATACCACTGTGTTGTCTGAATCCTTAACAAAACAGGCTTTGTACTCGATGTTGACTCGGTCAGGCCCATGGCAGAAGCTAGTCAGTAAAACTTGAAGCTGCACACACTGCTCCTCTACTTGCATCTTTCCAAGTAGCAAGTTCAGGAGACAAATCCGTAATTCATGTAAGATCTACTGCTTACCCGAGATTCGGATGAATGCTCTAAGCAAAGTAGCAGATAATGCAAAATTGGGCAGGGGAGAGCAGTGGGGATGTACAGAACTAAGTTAATGGCCAAAAGTTATCCTGAACAGTTAAAATTTAAAGTGGCTGTAATTGATTAAAATCAATCAGTGGCAGTCAGAAGAGCAAATAAACACCTTTTCATATCAGGCAAATCAGATGTGACAAAGAAGAGAAACCTGCTTTGAAAGAAGCAAAGCCTCAGCAGCATGTTTTGTTGCACAACAAGGGCAAGCAAGCTCAGGGACACAAACCTCATGCGTTATTCCCCTGCCAAATGCCCAGGATTCAGTTATGCGCTCGTCGCTCCTTCAATACCATACAGCTCTGGGATAGGGAGGCCAAGGGCGGTGGGATGACTGCTGTTTCCAGCTAGCTATTTCAGTGGACTGCTGGGGATTCTACTTTTCTGCTTTCAACAAAGAAACAAAATCATGTGTTTCCATGCTAGAAAACAGAAGATAGATATCTGATGTATTTACAGCAATAACAAAGGAAAAGTAAAGGAGAGAAAGGAGGAAAGACCTATGGAAAAAGTAGATTGGGTAATGGTAAAACAGAAATTCTGGGGATGGTCTATGAGAAAATATGTGCAAAAGGGAACAGAAAATGAGAATGGAAACAGAAAAAAAGATCAAAAATTGGAAGTAGAATAAAAAAGTAAATACTTTTAATTGTATTCTGGTATTTTTAACTGCTCCCATCTTTGAGGTAAGTAGTAAGGATTTTTGCCTGGATGCTTCTACATCTTCTTTGCACTCTTTTGTTACATCTGTTATGATAAAGCTAATCCTTTTGTATTATTCCCATTTGAAACCAGAAGCAACTTTTAAAAATATTGAACAATATAGTAGAAGGAAGATAAGCAGCTTTATCTGCTATACTCAGCTGCAAGCCTCACCAGAAAAGAATTAAATCTACATTTCATTTTTACAGCAGCTCAAGTAAATCTAAAAGCTAAAGTGAAATCTGAGAATCCAAAAATCTATCACAGTACCAGAGAGCATGAAAACATCTGAGTAAGAGAAGCTGGAGATTTTCCAATCTGCTACGGACTGCTCACTCCTCCGGACTCTTCTACAGAGAGTAGCTTTGTATCAACAGTTTTTTTTCACCTGTGATTCATTTTAAACAATAGATCTGATCCTGAGTAAGTGTTATTTAGCTGGTTCATGCTGGATGTTCCTGACATAGTGCATTAGGGTGAGTGTGGGGGAAAAAAAACACTATAAAATAGAAGAGAGTAACTTCTGAAGTGAATCCTCTGATTGTCTTTGCTTTGCATCATGGAGCACTCGAGACGTCCCTGAGCTGGATTCCTATCAGCTGAAAATAAAATCTAAAAATGCAATTCAATAAACCCAGTGTGAACTAACTTCATCTCCTCCTAGTGTAGGGGCGTGGATGTAGGAGAAGGCTGTAGATTAATTTATGTGTCCTCCAGACATAACTGCTCCAACCTCTTGCCTAAAGCTGTGCCAACCTAGGTGGCAAAGGGCTCTGTTCATCTGAGTTTCAACTCCGTAACCTCTCTTTGCTTTAGCTATAAGTCATAGGAAACTTGATAACATTAGTCCTAATAAGTCACTCAGCAAAACCTCTTCAACAGAGACAGCCAACAAAACAGACAGAATCACAGAATGGTTGAGGTTGGAAGAGACCTTTGGAGATCACCTAGTCCAACTCCCCGGCTCCGGCAGGGACACCTGGAGCACATGGCACAGGGCGGCAGCCAGGCAGGTTTTAAGTATCTCCAAAGAAGGAGACTCCACAACCTCTCTGGGCAGCCTGTGCCAACCTTTAATACAAGCACTTCTCTTCAGCATTGGCTACAGACAGGAGATGAGAGTGTAGCGGTTTCAGCTCTTACAGATCTCAGGCTGAAGTGGCAGTCATCAAAGTGCCCAGCGTTGGTTGTTGGAATGCATAAGAACTCATGGGATTTTGCCACCACAGTTTCATAGTCATCCTCAACATTAACACAGAGCTAATGTGGATATAGTTCTGAATTCTGTCTATTTTTATACTTTTAAACTTCCATTGCTTCCAGCAATAATTATTAATTCGAACACAGAAAATGCTGCAAGAGATTTACAGTAATTAATAGAAACTAATCTGCTTTCTGCCCTGAAATGTCACTGCTGCACATAAACTCGTGAAGCAGTGACTGCCTCCAAGCCCCAGAATTGCAAATCTGAGGTACTTTTTTCTTTTTTCTCGGAAAAGATATCATTTTTGTGCAAGACACTAATATAAAACCATTGTGTTCCCTTTTTTAAACAAAATAAATGATGGCAATTGGATCCATCATCTCTACATCTATCAGCTTCCTGTCATCTTTCAACTTATGTCTGTCACTCCTTGTGGGTGGAAAGATGTGCAAATGGAGTTCACAATCAGGAACCCTGCTGACTAACAACTGTAATTACAATAATACACCTCATTGCTAATGCTGTGCCACAGCTATGCTGGATTTATTCACCTTTGCAATAAAGATAAGAGATTCACAGAACTGGCTGCACTTCCAGAGAATTCTTTACTCTCAACTGATAAATAGCATGGGTAGAGAGACATATATAAGGAAAAATATTCCATGGGTCAGGTAGGAATCAGCTAAATTTTAGATTTGAGGTACACAGACAACATGGATCAGCACACATCAGACACTATCACTAAGGCACACTCATGATTACTAAGGAAACTTCAAAAACAGACCCTCCTTTCTTTATTGACACATTAGGCCATTCAGCAGACACACCTTGGGTAACAAAACTTTTTATATTTCACAACTGACAGTACTCCAGAATTTTCAAAAATCCGGATAATACACTTATTAAGGTGCCAGGTCAGCTAATGCCCCTTCCAAATAACCAGCAAGTTTTTCTTAAGTGATGAAAAGGGAGCTGAAGAGAAGTTAGGCTCCTCTCAATGGGGAGCAGCTGTAATTGCTGGCATGCAAACCCCACATTACTAATTAGTAAAAGAATGCAGCAAATATTTGGATAGCAACATCTACCAACAACCTCTGCGATGACAAAGGTAAGAGCGATAAGCAGCAATGATTTAAAACAAACTAATTATGCCAGATAAATCTATTCTCTTTCCAGATAAAGAACCTAGGAAATGTACCAAATCTAGTTATGAGCAAAATATGCTGGGATGGAGTGCAGCTGCAGAAATGTCAAACTATCCTCACAAGGTTATACTTGACATTCTGGGAGAAATTCAAACAGCAGAAACTTGGAAGAAGAATTCCTAAGTGTCCTTAAAAGACTATAATTAGTTATGCAAGTCAAATGATGCCAAATGGCATGATGGTGACAAGACCAAAAGGAAAGCTGAATTGCTTCTCGCCCTTTGCCACTAAATAGAAAGAATAAATGATGGGCACCCCAATATTTAGACGTTAGTATAGTACCCTGGAGCACCGGTATACACTACCCTCATAAAATGGTAATGATAATATTGTCATGCAAAACTGTACAATTTATTTTTCCTTTTTCTTTTAAAATGTGTAATGAAATCTTGTTCGCTGCAATTTCTACTTCAGCTTCAATTCAACCTATGCTTTTTAAGTTGAATTGCCAGAAAAATATCATATACTATTTTTTGAAATGATCTGAAACTGCTGCCCTCTTTAAAAATAAAAAAAAAAAAACCTAAAATACCAAAAACCCCATAATCATAAAAACATAAAGCATTATTTTTGCTATGTGTTCCCTGCATTTTTTGCAGCCACAAGGTCTGGATTACAAAGATGAAGCCACAAGGAAAGCATTGCCCTGCTGAACCACTTCCATATACACACTCGTTTACAGCCATTTAAGATACATTTAATTTAGATAATGAAACGAAAATAAAACAAAACCATTTGTCTCGTAGCTAGTTTCTTTTTCCCCTACAAAAAAAAAAAGACAGTAGTGGAAGTTCAAACCAGACCAACAGTGGAAGTATTTTTGATGAATTAGGTCCTATTGTTAGTGTTCCATGTGTTTGAGAGATATTCCACAGGTAAACTATACTAAAACAAAAATCACTCTAATTATTTCAATTTAAAACTCATATTCTAAACAGAACTACTTGTGGTATAGCTGCATTCAGCATTCTTCAGCATTGCTCTGAAAGTCAGAATGAAACTTTACTAGAAAAATGTTTGCCTTCTGAAGTGACAAAGATGATTTTTTTTTAAAAATCAAAATATAGTTAAAAATAAATTTTGCTTGATAGAAAGAGCTCACTCGTGACAAGGGCCCCACAAAACAAATGTCATGCCATTAAAACCAGAATAAAAGAAACCAGAGCTGAATTGACACACAATTTACATTTATGATCTGGAGGTCAACCAATGTGTGTGTGGCTCACTTGGAAGAGCATAAAGAATGGTGTGGTTTTCTGCTCAGTAGCTTTGACCAGGAATTTGCTATTCTGTGGTAACTCTGACACTCTAAATTCAGTACTTATTTTGGAACCACTTCTCTAAATAGATGAGCTGTAAGAAGCACTAAAATTAAAAAAAAAAAAAAAAGGCAACAAAATGATTATTTTAAGAACCAGAAATTGCTAGCGAGACAAATTAAGAGATAAGCCCAGAGAGCTAATTACTGACATAAAGAGGAAACATGAAAACCTGGAGTAAGTAAGCCTGTAAAATTTCAAACAAGTTAGGCAGAAACAGCAAGAATCAGAGTGAACTCCAGCATCAGCCTCATGAGAACTACCAGCTGATGGCAAACTCCACCATCAGCCTTTCTGCACAGGAATTTTGGAGACTACTAGTAAGACAGGCAGTTAGACCTACTAGAATGAAACTAAATTTAAAATTTACAAACGATAAAAAACAATTCCAGTACATCATTTTCAAACAAAATTACAATTCAGGTTTCCTCATAACATTCTCTTAGAAACTCTTAGCATTTAATATCCTTTTGAAAATCCAAGCATTAAGCAATTTGTCAGACAATACACAGCAAACATTTGCCTACCTTGAATAAGCAGAGGATCTCCATCAACAATAATTTCCTCTGTATAACTTAACCTGTGGTAACTACCCCAGCATGTGCTCCTTGGTCAGCTTGCAGTGAAAGAAGAGTTTTTCCTCATAGCTTTCCTTAAAAGATGGTGAGCATGAGGAAAAATAGCAGTCATGTTATTTTAAGGTTTTATGTACTTATTGACACAAAAACCCATTTCCATGTAAGAAAGACTATGTTTTCAGTTCATTGTGATGAAGCAAATGCAGTATTGACTTAATCGCTTTTAGAACAAAGATGAAATAAACTAACAAAACTGCATTTCTTGCACCTGGAGCTGCAACTCCAGCTGCATTGCAGGCATGACCAGATGAACATTTCTACTCCAGGACAGGAAAACTGATGCCAACATGACACAGGTAGCCTGTTTCTCATCCATGCAGGGCAAACTGAAGTACTCAGCCTTTCTCAACCACAGCTCAGGTGTTGTGATTAAGGCATCTTCAAAAGCAAGTACTACACTTATAAAGTAAACCTCTTTTACTCCCTAACCTGAATTAGCCCAGGCAAGCATTGCAAAGCCTAGGCAAGCATTTTATCATTTAGTCAATTGGAAGACAATTGTATTACATCTCAGACATCTCAGCAAATTTACTTGTAATTACTACAGTGTAACTGAAGTCAGATCATATTACTGAGATTTGATAATATAAATACTGAATTTTTGCAGCATCTATAAATAAGATCACTAAATAAGTTGGAATTGTTTGTTTTATGGAAAAGATGATGGGCAGGAGAGCACTGAATGGTTAAAAGACCACTTGAAAAAAGAAGGAAATATTCTGTTTCAGCACAAAACAGGTAGTTAAGAAAAGGCTCAGGTAGTTTGAGAAATAGCTGTGGAATCACTGATTCGGAGGTCTGTGAGAACATGCATGGCTCTGTCAGAAGTTTCGCAGGTTTGGCACGTGCACGCTGCCGGGGGGCAGTGCACGAACAAGCACGTCTGCTTGAAGGACCTCCCAGGCCTCCTTAGCCACCTCCAGCTGTGACAGACAGAAAACTCATGTAGTTTCAACCCTTTAGTCAATATATAAGGGCTCAGTAATTTCATTACAGTCTCTGGTATAAGATTTAACTCCCCCTCCTTCCCTTACATGTATAACAAGAAAGACAATAACACATGTTCTATTTGAGGCAGGACAGACTAATAAATGCTATATTTGTTATCCTGAAAACTAGGGAAATTAACTTATCAAATCACTGTTTTTCCAGATGTTTTTAATGGTTAAGGAAATTTGTAACTATTACAACACCAAGACAGTGAAGGAAGGAAACCTGACGAGCATGCATCACATGCAGAGACCTTAAAAAGTCTTTTCATAAGGTTTCTCACAAGAAGGCACTAAAGGACACTAAGCAGTCCAGTCAAAAGGCAAAATAATCTGAAAAGAGAAAGAATTTTGGAGACAGTTGCAAAACTAATATTAATTTCTTTCCACCAATGTTACCAAGTCGGGAGGTTTGAAAGCTTCATGATGTTGTAGTTTGATTAAACAATCTGGAAAACTGGTGAACAAGGTTCAGAGTTATAAGGTTCCCCAGCAGAGAAGATGAAGGAACCTCAGAAAAAACCCTAAAACTACAGAAAATAAACATGAAAATAAGTGAAGAAAAGTGAGGATCATCATGTGGAGTACTGATACCATTACTGATAGGGTGTTGCAGCACTAGGGAAAATAGAGAGAGGAATGATGGAAAGGTTTAGATGGATGGAAAAGAAAATCTCTCGTGTGAGGAGAGACTAGAAAACACTGCGAAGCATACCCCAAAGAAAGGAGCAGAAGAGAAAGAAATGGAACAATACACAAATGAACACAAATGACTCTGTTCTTCCATCCCACATTATAAGAACAGTTGTATTTCCAATGATGCTTAAAAGTGACAAATAAAGAATAAAACAAATCTTTACATACCGCAGAATTTAAGGCCATCTTAAAGCAAGAGCTTACCATGATTTGAGAAAGTATCAAATTATTTAAATACTGATTTCTGGAAGAGTCACTAAAACCTGTATTTTAGGATTTATATCTAATCCTAGAACTCTGAATGAACCCTTATGTGAAATGATCTGCACCCCATACCTATGTACCAAGGAATTACTTGCACCTCTGAAATATTTGATATCAGTCACTGTTGGAGACTGGAAACACCAAGCTGGACCTGAGGTCTAAATTTCTATGTTCCTTAACTTTTGATGTTCATTATTAACTTACCCATTAAAGGGAGGCCAGGAAAGAAAAAAGAAAGTGAAGAAAGAGAAAAGCATGTAATTGGCAATGACTGATAAAAATCTGCTATTTCTTACAGTGCTGCTGAGGGGGGAATGTACTCAGTCTGCAAGAGGAACACAGAGAATGATGAGACTAATGCAAAACAGTAATGCCTTTTTTAACAAAGTGTACCATTCAGGTGCTCAGCAGTTTTAAGAATTTGAGTATCCTGTTTGCAATTGATGTGATAATACTCTCTGCTCCTGTGACAATCTGAAGACGTTTGGTAACACCTTTGTGAATGTAATTTATTATAATGAAATCTCCTTTTGTGTTTCTTAAATCTTACTACTGATTTACTTTCTCCTGAATACAGTATCCAAAAAATGCTAGCAATGCCAAATACATCACTTTGTTACGCGTTTTTATGTCATTCAGCTTCCTCAGGCTGTTGTCTTCTCTTGAGTCTCATCAAACTTTTCCTCTTATGCTCCTGCACAAAGATATGGTAGGGGTGATTTCAGGATTAGGATAAAAAACATAATATCCTAAATGGCCATGGATATGTGGCAGCTATTGCAAAGCAATATTACTGTTAATCTGCCATTCAGACAAGAATGATAGGCCACACAAACATCCTCTAGCCCAAAGTGAATTCTAATACCTTTCAATGACCACCAGTAAAATCCTAGCCTGTCAAAAGGAATAATCAGACCAAGAATTAACAGAAGTAAAGGCAGTCACCAGAACAGTAATACACTTAATTGTTTTCAGGAGAAGACTAAGAAAAACCCTAGGCCATCAAATTATCTTTTTCTAAAAGATTAAAATAAAAGTCAAGGAACAGAATAAGGGCAATGTGCCTGCTTTCATGTCTTGCAATTACACTGTCTGCTAAACACAAAGCCTCCCTAAAAGCAGACAGCAACACATCATAAGAGAGAAAAGGACGCATTTAATCTTACTTGTATTTCAGTAAAATGAAAGTGTGGATGAAATGAAAGCGTTGTACGATTTCTTGGAGCCAATGCTACTGAAAATAATAATAAAGAGTCTCTTTTTTTTAAGGAAGTTTAGGAAAGAACACTCACTGAAAGGCATACTGCCAATGCCAACGTCTACCTATTAAATATGAAGCTGAATATGCCTTTTTATTCAAAATCACACTATTTTGTAGACATTTTCTTAATTTGGGATCCTTTATAAGGGCTTTGTGTTCTTTTCAAGGAAGATGAAAGAGAAATCTAGCTAAAACATGCTATCCTTCACCATGCTTCACTTCAGAATGGTGGACACACCAGAGAAACGAGTGACATTGCATGTGATTCATGAGTATTTTCAAGTTTGGAAATAAAAGAGAAGACACTCAGGGACACCACAGTCAGTCAAGTAATCGGCCTTTTGCAAGACATTAGTTGAATTTCCTCAATTACAATCAGAATCTACTTCACTTTGCAGCCTCTAGTCTGCACACAGCTTCTGTAGACTATCAATTACTATTAGAAACTGAAAAAGCTTGGAGGCTGCTCCAGCCTCTACCTGTAATGACAAAGTTATCCCCATCACCTGAAAACCCAAAGAACTCTTGTCCACCCAACTTCTTTTGAGAATCAGCCCTGACCTGAAAACCCCCATCCTTTTCCAGCTGAAATGGATGCGAGCACGTCGATTGCTGAAGCAACCTTCACGGGCTGGCTATGTTTAACTAAATGACACGAAAGTGGATCAGAAAAGACTCAGTTTGCACTTCACATAAAAATCAGCATGCAGGAATAAGCCTAGATCCTAGACCCAAATTAAAGCTTTTTACAGTCCTGCAACGTTGGGTCATGTCCGTTCTGGGGGACTGTTCAAACAATCAAGATGAGAGAGAATTGACAAAGCCAGCCTGAGCAGCCATGACATCTGAAAGTTTTAAGGACGGAAAGACAAAAAAGAAGAAAAAAAGAATCCTTTTAAAATCTGGAGAATAGAGAATGAACCAGAATTCAGACAATAACACAATAGTATTTCCTTGAATACATTCCAGCATCACTGGAGGCAAACCTGAACCTGATCTACTACTAGTTTTATAGAAGCTGATTTGTATCTACTCCTTTACTTAGTATTAAAAAGAAAGTAAAAAATATATGCATATATTCTTCCTTCCCACCCCAAAACAACAACCTACTCTGTAGCAATTCCATGGTCAGTTGTCTTGCCTGGGTTATCCTCAGCACTTGGTTCAGTGCCAGTCATGCAAGCTAAAGCAGTTACCCTGAGATTTGAATCTGCAGACTACTTTACGGATAAAGTGTTGGTCTCTACTACATTTTTAAATAGGTATAACTTATTCATTCAACTGAACTTCTTGCAGGGAACTGCTGATCCCATTTGAGTCTTGCACTGCACTATACATCATTCTTGCTCTTCCTGTTAGCTTGCAGCGGGACCTGCGCCTCCATAAAGCCATCCAGTGAAGGAACTGGACAACATTTTTTTCTCCAACCAAAAAAAGAGTGAGGACCTAAGCAAAAACCATGGATGGGCAAACTAGGGTTAATCCATCTTTCCTTCAAGGTTTGTTTTTATATAAATTTGCAGTGCTTAGTAACACTTGGCCTGATTTTTGTCTTAGTTGGGTATGTCTTGCTTACATTTTTTTTCTGCCCTTTTTCATAGTCACGGTCTTTTAATCTGCCCTTCTTCATAGTCACTGTCTTTTAATCTCTGCTGGAGCTAAAGAAGGAGCTGAATCTGGAGAGCTGAGACTACAACTCCATGCCTTCAGAAAAGCACTCAAAAGCATATGAATCACCTTTGGCCTTTTGTTGTTCTCTTGCTTTGGCTGTTGGTTAGGCAGATTATTTGACTTCTCTACCAAAGCAGAAGAGTGCAAGACCAATCGCACATTTTTCAGATAAAGAAAAAATGTTTCCTCAGTTCCCTAAGAGAAATTCAATCCTACTGTTTCATGGAAGGGTAATATATGGCAGTTACGTACCGCCCTATGCACCAGTGAATTCACTGCTGACAAACCAACATGTCCATTGATCTGGATTTTCAGTGAGACCTGACTAGTTTTCATTTCTGCCAAGACGTTTTTCAGTCCTACTAAGGGTGAAACATAAGGACCACATATAAACAACGGGCCTGCTGCTCTCGCTCTTTCCTATGAGCCCGTCGTTTGGGCTGAGACAAAAGACAGACCAGCCTGTGAGACCAAAATATGCCAGGACTGGCCAACACGCTAACACTCTGTCCACCTGAAAGTCCGCCGTGAGGCCCACAGCACTCCTTGCACTTTCTTGGCAAGTTAAAGTCAGCCCTTTCGCTAAGGCTTGATCAGAATACCTGAAATAGTCCCACCTCATTAGTATCTAGCAGACTGACACTGCTTTCTCTGTTTGTCCTGCATGTTCATCCAAGAAAAATAAAAGACCATCAATGCCTAGCAGGAAAACCCTCCTTTCTACTGAAGAACAGGTTAGCAGGTATCACTGTATAACCTGGCTGGCCTGCAGCAAGTTGTTAATTATACAGCTCAAGTTATAAACATTAAGTTTTCATTGAAGGTGGATTCATTGGAATCATGAATCCTGCTTACTCTACCTATCTGTGTCTCCAACTTGCTATACAACATTTGCGAAGTCACATTATGAGCGTTTACTTGCATTAAACTGGACATAATGCAATTTACATGTCTCAGTGAGTACTACGAGGATTTCTGGCACCTGGACAACAACAACAAGAAAAAAGTTAAATATGGTAATCTGCTCCAGTAGGAGTACAAGTCTGATAAAGTAACAAGGCTGTTCAGGGCTCTGCTGATGGTTTTCGCCTAAGGTTCTCAGTGATCCTTCCCCTGCCTAAGTGCTGACTCAGTGTGGCACTTGGCTGCATTCGTGAAGCAGGCGTCCTGTTCTGAGCAGGTGGAAATACTGGAAAATGGAATGCCATTCTCCTAGGAGAATTTCCCAGTTAGGATATCTTTACTAAGACTATGGATAAGACTGATCATAAGTCTGCTTTTGCTATCAAAAGTAATATCTAAACTGCCAGGCAAGCACTCCTTCTAGCACATTTGGGATAAGAAAAACAAAACAAAAGCAAAACCACTAAATCTCTATCTTTTAAATCGCTTTTAAGCAACAGTTTTCATCTCAAAATAGCTATTGACAAGAGATGGAGAGCAGTTCAGTTACCAAGCTTATTCTACTGCTAGAGCAAACTGCAGACACTCCTCGATGCTGCTGAGTTCCTCCTGTTCAACAACAGCAAATTTAACCGAGCCCCTCCTCTCAGTTTGTATACCAGAGGCAAGGAAAAAGCCATCAGGTAGCATAAACTCTCAGTTGGTACTGACCTGGAAAAAATCTGAACTTAAGCTAAGGCGAAAGACGATACATGCCATTAGCAATTCTCTAGAGTTTTTCAGTCATTTCATTTTTCACATTTCTAATCAGACTACAGGTGGACTGTTCTTAAACATTTAAACATGCTGTTTGAGCAGCAATGGGTGAATTGTCCTCTGCCCTGATATTGGAGTAAAGGATAACTTATCTGCACCTGGGATTTCATCTCTAATGAACGGTGCCAATCTGTTGAAGGTTATCTAGTTCCACGTGTATGTTTTCATTTCTGACTTGCTACATTAATAACATAATTGAGGCAGTTTTTATATATAGCCATGAAATAATATAAAATGTATTCTTTGCTGCCTGCAACAAAGGCTGGAACAAAGATGATTATTTTAAGCATTTTAAATCAAAGGTAATAGCATCTGGGAGAACATTAAGATTTTCCAATGTAATGGTTCTCAACTAATTATATAGTCTCTTCACCAAATAGAAAATACCTTCAATATAAATATTACTAACAAACAGACTCAGTAGCTGACAAAGAACTGTAATCACAACATTCAAGTTTAAATTATTTTCAATCATTTGCAAACTATTCATCTCTACATGATGCATATTAACCAGCAGGTAGTGGAATAAAATATTATTTTCTGTCAATGTTAAGAACTATAAATGAAGGTATTTTTCTATCTGAACAATGCAACTAGTCCAGAAACTCTTTTCTGCTATTTCTAAAGATCCAAATGACACTTCCCCAAAGCAACACCCTACAAAAGTACCATGATTTGAGTTTTGATCCAAAAGAGATTCAAGATTTATTAAGAACTAAAAGTCCCACCACCAGGAGACTTTTTATGGATCATTTGTATTATAAAATACAAAGTCATTCTCCCAGAGGCTGCTTCAAAGCCTAAGTTAGAATTTGTACAAGATTATACTTGATAGAAGGTCAATGTGGGTCCAATAAAGACCACATGAAAGGGGGTAGAAGTGATAAAAATAATAATAAATCAATAGTCCAATGTTGTTATGGGGCTAGGATTTTGGATGTTAACAATACAAAATTCAACTTCCTGCTTTTCACATGCAACCTGCATAAATTGGGAAGTATACTTAAAAATCAAAATAATTAAATTAGTTATTAACAGCATAACACATTTTCTGCTTAAGATGTTTACATCCTCTTAGATTGCTCAATAGCTAAACCCTATAACCTCTGTAAAACAGGTAGGGATAAGCAGGCCTGGCATCTTGACAGAGACTTGGGCAAGAATAGATGCAAGTATCTCAGAAATAAAGTGGTGGATCTTTTTAAACCACTAAAGACGAAGATAACTGTATCCAGCTTCTAAACTAACCTACCAACCTGAGCAAATACAACACCTATGAAGATACCTATAACCTAACTGATCACAAATGAGCTTCGGTATATTATCTCCTTATACCAGGAATTTTTCAAATAAGTAATTGAGAAAAGGGGCATAAAAAAGAAGACAGCTTATTAAATAGAAACCTCCCTAATATTTTAAGCCCATTAATTTCTTGGAAAAAATATTTTTGATGAAATTCACTGCTTTAAATTCATCACTCAATCACTACAGAAGGAACAGCATGTATCAGATGGAGTATGCAGAGATAATTGGGAATGCTTAGGATGATCTCCTTCTTTGCAACTGACGATTATTTCTTGCAATTTGTTTACTCTTTTTCACCTGCATATGGTTACTTACACACATACACACATACATAAAAAAACTCTAACTTTTCCAGGCTTATTAAAGTTTGATCTGGGAATTTGTCACATAAGCAATATTTCAACTTACACAACTATACCAGTCAGTGCTCTAATTCTATCAAGTTTCACAGAGTAAAGCAGACCCGGACCATGCACTTGGAAACCATATATCCAAATGATAATCAGAAGTTACTCACAACATAGTCCTGGAAAACACAGTGTTCTTGTGGTGCAGCCTCTGACAAACACAGAGCTGACAATTTAAGAGTTAGAGACATGCAAGTATTGTATGACAGGACATCAAGAAACCAGATATTTGTTTCTGGGGCCATTAGAACAATTACATTCAATCCACATGCTGTTTTAATTGGGCAGGATACCACCCCATGCCAAGCCTCTTCACAGGTCATTCCAAATCCTTTCATGTTGAGCATTTGTTCACTCTCTTGGTAGCTTCTGTGTATATTTGGCATTTCAGCTTGCAAACGGATCCGGGATGTGATAGGGCTACAGCTAACTTTGCAGCTTTCTCTTCCCACTCATTACACAACACTCAAAAAGGCCAGACATCTTTCTACTCTATTTCTTGGGGCAAGGCAGTGCCCAAAGAGATCAGTAAAGCTGTAGAGTTACTTTCTTGCTTGCTTACTCTTTCTTTACAGCTGCAGGACAGGATAATAAATCTACACCAGGGAAGAAATCCCAACTTCGGTGCTGCCTTAGGGACATCAGAGCTAAGTTCCTCCCACAGTATGGTGCTGTTCCTCGCATAGTTTGATGAAATTCACAAGTTTGATATATTTCAAACTGGCATGGACTTAATTTCCAACTGTGCAGTTTCAATTCTCTGTGGGCTAAGGCTAAGACCTTTAAGAAAATTAGCACTAAATACTACAGCACACTATTTGTTCTGACCTTTAATGACTGGAGCTGCAAATCATTCCACAAAACTATCAACAGTTCACAGAATCACAAAATGGTTGAGGTTGGAAGGGACGTCTAGAGATCATGTACTCCAACCCCTGCTCCAGCACGGACACCCAGAGCACGGGGCACAGGGTCACATCCAGGCAGGTTTGAAGATCTCCAGAGAAGGAGACTCCACAACCTCTCTGGGCAGCCTGTGCCAGGGCTCTGGCACCCTCACAGGGAATAAGTTCTTCCTCACCTGGAGACGGAACTTCCCATGTTTTAATTTGTACCCCTTACCTCTTGTCCTGTCACTGACCACCACAAAGAAGAGTTTGGCCCCATCCTCTTTACCTTCTCCCCTCAGGTACTTGAACACGTTGATAAGATCCTCTCTCAATCTTCTCTAGGCTAACAGGCCCAGCTCACTTAGTCTTTCCTCATAAGATAGATGCTCCAGTCCCTTAATCATTGTCGCTCTGCACTGGACCCTCTCCAGTAGCTCCACATCCCTCTTGTCCTGGGAAGCCCAGAACTGCCCCCAATACTCCAGGTGTGGCCTCACCAGAGCTGAGTAGAGGGGCAGGATCCCCTCCCTCGACCTGCTGGCAGCACTCCTCCTCATGCAGGCCAGGAGCCCATTGGCCTTCTTGGCCACGAGGACACACTGCTGCCTCATGTTAACTTGTTGTCAACCAGACAAATCCCTCTCCATGGAGCTGCTTTCCAGCAAGTCAACCAGGTGTAATTCTGCAAATTTTATCAAATACTGACGCTAAGTTTCTTTCTCAAAACAAGCAAAAAACACAAACAATAAAACAAAAAATCAAAACACTGAAATAACAGAAAACAAAACAAACAAAACCTGAAAACGCTATTGAAGCACCGTTATTCTTCAGGACAAGACAAAGTCCAACAAAGTTTGTGAATTTTTTTTGCAGAATTCTTCTATTCTTAGTTTCTCAATGGTCATTTCAGGATAGATGAAATAAAGTAAATGTATTCAAAGAAAAATTAAAAAAAAGATGCTAGTCTCAGCCAATGTCTTTTCTTGTGAGCCTAGAACACAATTACAAACAGAACATCAATATCGTAGTAATGTTGCCAACTTAAACAGCAGAACTCTTCTACAGTGTGTAGTAAAGACTCCTATTAAGTTTGTAAGTTAGCCCCACAACAAAAATAAGTACTTACTTCTTTTCATTCTTGTTGCACAGGCACACATGTTTTAGAAGAGAAGCACCTCCTCTGTGCCCCTTGCACCTTCACAGCAGAATTATTATGAACATCTCAGACTTAGCTGCCAGACATCCATGAGCCAAAATGAACACATCTTGATTTTCTCATCTCAAGCTGATATGCAGGGCTGGCATTTGAAAAAAGTCTTTTTTTCTTCCTATAATCTAAGAAGATTTGATCTGGCAGGTTTTAAGTAGCAATAATTGTGGAACCCTACAATGCTGTTTTTAAAAATCACTTTTCAGGAAATAAGCAGCTTAAAAAGAAAGTTGTCATCAAAGTCTTAATGACTGCAAAGCTAAACAGAACTGGTGTTGTAGTTCCCGCTATACTGTTAGATGGTTAATTTCTGTATTTGGGAACTATTCTCTCAAAGAATATTTGAAAAAAGTAAGAGAGTCAGAACTAGTTAAAATCTGAGGACTGATGAAAGGAGCCAACAGAAGGAAGAAACAGGATTTAATGATGAGAAAGCAACATCAAAAAGACTGCTGGAAATGTATGAATAAGACAAAAGGAAAAGATGGCATCATTCTGTGGAGAACTTCACTCGATGGTTGCAAGTCTTAGCTGAAATTATTGCCATTATGAGATAAATGTATGCTACCATATCCATGTGTTCATTTATGTTTAAGTTTGCCTATAAGCATAGTGATCCAAAAAGCACAAAACAGCAACTCAAGTATTTTATACAAAGCCATGTAACTGAGTTTTGTGATATGTCCATGCAGGGAAATGAGAAGGCATACAAATGGGAATGTCCTCTTCTCTCCCTAAATTCTTGGCTAAGCTGTGTTCCATCCCAACAGCTGGCAGGTGCAAAGACAAGGAAGAGAAATAGTCGTAGTCACTGTAGTCACCCCACTTTATCCTCTGGAAGGTACAGCCAAAATTAAGACATGTCCCATAGACACTGAGGACAAACTAGAGCAAGAGAGGATCTTAACAACTTACTGTCCCCACAACTGTATGG
Source organism: Nothocercus julius (assembly GCA_013398735.1). NCBI lineage: Eukaryota > Metazoa > Chordata > Aves > Tinamiformes > Tinamidae > Nothocercus > Nothocercus julius. The sequence goes on from VZSV01000012.1 coordinate 4,372,970, forward strand.
CAGAAAAGAGCTGGCATAAGCACAGCCACGTTCTTATCTGCCAAGGCTGCTTCTGGAAGCAGCAATGCCGCTCTGTCTGACAACACTCAGCCTTCGTTAATGTGGTTTCTTTACATTTCACCTTCTGCCTTGTTAGCTATTCCCAAAGAAAAACTTTGTGAAAACATTTTGTGGTTTCAAAGCTATTCCAACATGACCTTGTGACATGTCTGCCATCATACCCTATGTGAATAAGCCGTGACTGGAGAAAGGCATTCTAGAGGTGGGAGTTCGAAGATTTTTTAAAGTTCTTTCACAAATTATAAAAACACACCCTACTTTCCTACCTCTTTACTGATCAGAGCTACAGAAATTACAAGCTCAGAGAAGTCATGAGGACATGGCAATATTAAGCTTTTTTTTTTCCTTTTTCTTCATGTTTGTGCCATGCTTAATACATAAAGAGTCCAGTCACACATTCAAACCGCTTCAGTCTCTCAAAGACTCTACCAAAGTAGCTCTATTGATTTGCTACCTCAGCATAAATCCATGTTGGGCAGTGTCATTCATTGCAGCTTCCACACTAGGCACATTGCTACCAGCAGAGTCACATGTGTAAGATGGGCTTGGCCAACCTAACTACGCCAGCTGCTCAACAGACTATTCCACTACACTGGAAATTCCATACTATTCCTTGACTGGAATCATTATAATGGAAAGAAAAAGTTTGTATGAAGCCTGCCCAACACTTTCGGGGCATTTTGCTCGTCATCATCCAACCAAGTAGCAAATTTATTTTCTTTGTAAAAAGAGCAGTATATCACCAAAAAGGCAGGGCAGCGCAGCATCTATTCCCCATTTTCAGGGTATTGGGGTTTCTTTACCTAAGTCCCGTACACCCTCATACTCACCAGCAAACTCTGTACGCACAATGATAGTGTAGTCTCTTCTTTGGTATTTCTGTAGTTGTACATTATGTGTAAAATAAAGACTTTATCATGATATATCAGATGCAACTTCTTTATGTTTCTGACCCTTCAATCATATTGGTCTAGGCAGACATATCTGGACATATTCTGTGCCTCTCTAGATAAAAGAATTTTTTTATATCGATGAGAGTGCAGGATCAAATCCTAAAATTTTAAAGGCAAATGGTAAATTTCTGAGATCACAGAGCAACTGCTGAACTGAAGCATGGCAGCACTCCAACAGCTTTTACACAGAATGCCAGCTCACACGAATGTGATTCAACAGAAAATGGCAGAAGAACATACTTTATTCTTACAACTCTAAAAAAAGCCCAAGCAAACATGCAAATATTTATAAGGCTCTAATCCTTTGGGAGATGAAGGGGGAGGAAGGGGGCGAGCAGGGGGAAACACTGCCTTGATTTTATTGCTGACCAAAATTCAGTTTTCTTGAGATTTTGCCAGTTTACTTTCCAATGAACTGCACCCACCAAACAAGGTCACATCAATGATTAGAAAAACAAGTTTTGTTTATGCATGAAGAGGAATGAATCATTCGGAAAAATGTGACATCTTTAGTGCTATTCCTGCAGCTATGCAATATTTCTCTAAATTATGCAATCCATCAATATAGCATTCATAAATATATTTTGGGGAAAAATGACCTTATGTAAGTTTCTGCATAACAGCAGCAAGAGGGATTTTTCAGTGAGAATGAATATCTGGAGAAACTGGCACTTTGTGAGACCATTCCCCAACTATTCTGCAACAAAAGCTTCCCAACCAAAACCAAGGCAGAGGCAAAAATAAAAATATGTAAAATATATACATATACACAGTGCAACTCTGAACAGTCCATCACTGAAGCTGTCCTCTTTTTTCTTTCAATTGTAAAGAAATCTGAATCAAGACTTTGCAAGAGATGCACAGAATGGGCAGATATCACACAGGCACAGGAAAACTCCAGGGAAGTTGTGGCCTCCCTTCAAGTCCTTCAGTACATGATTTTCATTCCTCCCGCACTTTACAGCCATTTTGTGTCTAGCTATTTATACATTACTGCTCGAAAGTTGCTTATGGCTCCTGATACATCACTGTTGTCTGGCAACACATCAGAGCGCAGGAGCTGACAAAGCCCCATTTCATTCAATAACGGGTTCTAAACGCTCACTCCACCTCTTCTGTTAACTTCCTCCTGGCCTTAAAATGAGTTTATCTATTAACTGAGCTAACCAGAAACATTCAGTTAGTGTCTGTGGGCAGACACGTCATCGTATGAACTGCTGATCATCCGCAGACATTTTTACTATATTCGTTATTCCAGCAAATGAGGCATATTATTGGCTGGATGGCAGGGCTCAGAGGGTGGTGATCAGTGGTGTGGAGTCTAGTTGGAGGCCCCCAGGGGCCCTAGTTAGTGGTGTCCCCCAGGGGTCAGTCCTCGGCCCAGTGCTGTTCAATTTATTCAT